>VWZV01009824.1:89879-504377 GCA_013397155.1 Irena cyanogastra | reverse complement strand
TTATATATATATATATAGAGTATATTTTTATATCTAATTCATTTAGCATTCCATATGTATGTAGTAGTGCAGATCTAGGTCAAATTCAGGGTATTTTGCAGAGTTCTACTATCTTTTTATGGTTCCTGCATAAAACAGCAATTTAAGTACAAATCAAGGGTCTCTTTCTCACTGTGATTTGCCTTAATTAACTAACCTATAAACACTGTGATAGGTTATGGAAAAAAACTGTTGTCTGGTCAGTCTCTTGGGAGGGACAGCCCTGTGTGAAAAATGACCTTGGAAATTGAGGATGTGGTTTGACACATTTTGGCAGAAGTACTTGACTGTGCTTCTGTGGGGACACACACCAAACTGGGAATAGCTGCACATTCAGGAATAACCCATTTATGTATTGTGCTTGCTTCTCGTGCCTCCTTTCCCTTAAGAAAGTGAGTACGGAATGTGTGGAAGATTTCTTAAACTAGCATTGCAAAAAGCAAGTGTTGCATAATGCCTTTAACATCATGTGTTCATTAGGATTTGTTAGAAACACACAGTTACTGCCTGTGATGTTTGCTTTCCTAAGTTCATTTGTCTGAGAAGCAAGTAAGTGATAAATTCTTCTCTTCAGGTATGGATGCAGCATGTACTGACATCTTGCCACGTGTAAGGGTTGAATGTAGGAGGGAAAGATGGTTTCAAAACACTTGTGTTTTAAAGCATTCATTCAGTTTTTCAAAGTCTGATCTCATTGGCTTGATACCATGAAAAACTAATGTTTTACAGCTGTCTTTGATAACAGAACTTTGCATGACCAGTGACAAAATCCACTGCAGTATTTCCTAAACTGTGGCATTTCTACATTAGCTAAATTTTCTCTTCAAAATTGTTTGTTATATAGCATCAAACCAAGTAGCTTCCCATACATGTAACCCAGATTTTTCAGACTATGAGTTCTAATATTTCAAGTCCTAAAGATGTTTTTTCACTTGACAGATAGGGCCACAACTCAAAACGTGCAGAAGTTACCTGTGTCTGATCTTGGGCTGCTGATTGTAGTTCAGAACCAACTGTTACAAGGCTTCAAGAGTAAGCAGTCATGGTGCTTACCTTCTAGTGTGCCATTTTTACCAAAGTATAGAGCAGACAGGACTGTCCAGCTTAGAGATACACTGTCTGGGCAGCAATGACAATTACCATGGCTTTTTAAAAGTAGGATATATGCTAGATTTTTGCCAACTCAGTATTTTGGGGTCGGGAGAGTCCTTCTATTCTTTATTGCTTTGTCCCTTAAAGTTATCTTTCA
This sequence comes from Irena cyanogastra, assembly GCA_013397155.1. NCBI lineage: Eukaryota > Metazoa > Chordata > Aves > Passeriformes > Irenidae > Irena > Irena cyanogastra. Next base: position 503,089 of record VWZV01009824.1, on the reverse strand, counting down.
AATATCTTTCAAAGCTCCAGCAGAACTTTGTATGCCTTGTAAGAAGTTCTTGCTGCTAGGACAGACTAGTCTCTTGCTCTCCATTATAGAGTGTTCATATCTGTGTCTTATTTCCTTTCTTTCTTCAAGTCTTTCTCTCTTGAATGGATTGCTCAGGTCAGTATGTAGTTGCTTTGAGCTTATATAATTTGAACAACATAGTGATTTTCCTTTAAATACAAAATACCTAGAAATTTGGAGTTAGTCCATCTAAAAGTAAAAGGAAATATCCTGTTGAAAATTGTTCCTTTGGTCGTTTCCATGCTCCTTCTTTCCTTCAGGACAAAGTTGTTCTAATTAGCTGAGGTGAATAGTTAGAAATATTTTTCAAATACTACCTATTAGTCTCAGAAATTGTGTTTGATTAAGTATTTACTACTCTTTGAAGGCTACAGTTGAGAAAGGAAGCAGGTATTTTCCTAGTTAGATAATTCTGCTTTTTAAGTGGTAGAACTTTGTAGACAAGGCTAACCATGATACCAAAATGTTGACAAGAAAGTGGCATAAGTAATAATTTTTTTTTTAGTTTTAGCATTCCACTTTTCCCCAGTACTTTCCAGTTGCCTGATTTTTGGGGTCAGTGAACAGAAGGAGACTTTTCAAGGTTGTTGCTAAATAGTGTTTGGGGTACATATTTTCCCCTAGTAGTAATACTAGTACTGAAGGCAAAACAAATTGGTTCAAATTTCAGGAAGCATATTCAGACATTGCTTACAAAATATTTTGTATCTCTTGCATATGTAGCTTTGAATCCTGAGGTGATTGAAGTGTACCCTTTCCTGCCTGCATTTCAGGGTGAAACATGCTTGCAACAACACACAGTCACAGTGCAGTACAAGGCTTCATGGTAGTATTTCATGGGGTTTAGTACATTTGTTTTCACATTCTAATGTTCATGTTGTTTTTATGGGAATGTTTCATAGGATTCTGATTAGTTATTGTTTTAAAAATAGCTATTACTCTACATTCTCAGAATAAAAGCCTTAATTCTCTAAGTTGAATAGTTGTACTGAAAGTAGGAGGTATCAAAATACAGAGTTAGACTTAACCTTACCAGTTCACTTCAACTCTTTGTACCTTAGAGATGCCTGTGCATTTTTTTCCATTTATTGAATTTTTAATATGCACTCTTTCTTCCTCTTTAGGATGAAGAGAATGGGAATAGACAAGGTATGTCTTGTTTTTACTCTCTTATAGATCCAGTATATTGAATACTTCAGCTGTGTAATAGACTTGAATTGCTACCTAAGAGCTTGAAATTTAAAATCACTTCAGTGTGAGTATCAAGCTCATTGATCAGTCACTTAATTCTAGGTTATGCCAGTCAGTTCCCCTCCATTTTCATAGCTTTCTCCCTCTCACATTGCCTTTGTCTGCTTTCTTAATTCACACATGAACTCATTTTTTATAAATTTATACTAAATCTCCATCCCAGTTAATTGAAGTTTGTTTGGTATTTATCTATTTTCTCATCCATGCTTCCTTTTTGCTGATAGCTTACTGTTCCCTTAAAAGAATGGAAAAACGTGTTGATTTAATGAAGATGGTTTCCAGACTGGAAACCCATTCCCACTGTCTGTTTCCCAGTCTGTCCTGATGGTGAGGTCCAGGGGGCAGTGGGATTATGTGCATTGTGAGTGCTCTGTGCAGGGCTCCCTGGTGCTCTGCCTGCCTGCCACGGCGCTGCAGCTGCCTGGGCACAGCGTGGGCTGAGTGCTGCTTCTGGTGGGGGGTTCTCACTTGTAGCAAAGCATGGAACCTGCTTTTGGTGTACCTATAAGTACCTCCTTTAGTTGGAAGACAAAAAATATGTCTGAACTCCTGTTTCCATTTACTTCGTGTAGCTGTGATATATTAGAAGCATTCTGGGAAATACGAATTTATTTGAACTTTCTTACCTTTCTCTTAGAAGGAGATGGATTCATCCATTTCATCCTCCTAGTTTTACTCAGCTGTCATCACTTGTGTGTTAAACAGTGAAAAGTTAATATCTTCCTACTTCTTAGCACTCCCCAAACTTGAAGTATCCTCTATCTGTTTTGACTTAGGAAAAGAAAAGGAGGATTCCTTTAGGAAGGGAAGGAAGTTGATTTTCTGTGCCAAACCAGTATGGAAGATACCACTTGTAGACTAGAGAAAAGGTTCTGTGGTGTTCTTGTTCTCACAGAAGAACGCAGGCAGCTAAAGATGTAATGTAGGTCTGTTTATCTAAAATGTTACCTGAGAGCTATTTTTTAGTAGAGAAACAGCAGTGAACAAACATTTACTTGGTTCACCATGAGACCTGTGAAGGTGGAAACAAGATTTCTTTCTGGAAATTTCTGCGTAGCTTCTGAACCCATGAATCATAGCTCAGCTATTTCCTATTTCTAGCACCTTGGTGTGTTGCCTTGAAAGACAGATCAGAGGGCACAAATGCCCTGTAAGTTAACAGCATTCTCATGAAGGAGAGGAAGTTGGACTTGTCCCCCTGGAAAGAGAAGAAACGACTGTGAGGTAGAGGGTGTAGATGTCAGTAAAAATTAACCTGCCAGTTTTGTATATTAAATCTTTAAAGACAGAAGTGTGTTAGACACTTTTCTCCAGCATTTTACATGATCTTTGGGGGTATAGTGTGGATGAAACTCTTTATTTACATTGCTGCAGGTTGCCTGTTCCCAAATAAGGGGAGTAAGCAGCTTGTGCGGAGAAAATGAGGAAAAACGCACGTCTCATTTCTCATGTTCGCAAAAGTGGTGTTTGTTCAGCAGCAGCAGGTGGGGCAGAAGTTCTGTGCAGGGCTGTCCCAGGGATCGCTGGAGCGCTCCGCGGCGGAGCACGGGATGGAGCCGCCCCGGTGGGAACGGCGCGTTCGGGGCCGGACGCCGGAGCCACCTGGTGGCGGGTCCCTGCATTGAAGCCCTGCCGAAATTAACTGATAACACCCTTTTGGGAAACACTTTTCTTTTAAAGGTTGGATGTGGTAATTCACTTAATTCGTTTGATCTTTCCTCTCTGAAAGACTAAGCTAAGGGGATCCAAGCATTTCGTTTTTGTGAAGCAGTATGTGCCAGTGCAGAAGTGTCTTTTTTTTAGTGTCAGTTTTCAGTGAAAATTTATAATTACCTGCCCTTTATGCTTTGCCCTTGTCATAGATTAAGCTTACCTTTTAAAAATGAGGGTTTCATATCAAATTCAGCATTTATATATTTGATTAGGTGAGTGTGGATAAAAGCATGTCTATTGCTATTATCTGTCATTGAGAGCACTTGAATATTTTTCCAAAGGATCAGAGCACCTAATTAAGTCTAGAGGGCAGAAGATAAAAGCATGTACCCTGTTTGATGTATTCTAACAGTGAAAGAAATATTTTTATGTATTTTAGGTTCTGGTATAGAATTTTAGTATATAGTTAGATCAAGTTCCTGGCTTGTATTAATCTTCCTTTTGGTAAGTAGTAAAGTTTCAAAGCGTTTATAATGGAAGGTGATGCAGATTTGTCCAGGAGAGCTCTTAAATAGCAATGATACCAGAGGGAGATGATGGCCCAAAATGGGTTGTCAGGCAAAGGAATTAGGATGCTGTGACCAGGAGAAACCTCATGGTCAACAGCAGGGACAGAAAGGGACCCCCTCAACTGTATGCACATTAACAAGGGAGAGCCTACAGGACAACAGCATGGAGCTCTCTTGCCTTTTTCAGCAACTCACTGAAGCCCCTGCACACTCGCAGAGGAGTGGTGGGAAATCTCACAGGAGAGGGCCAGGGTGCTGCAGGAGATGAGTAGAGGCACTTTCGGAGGAACAGGCTGGGAGACCATAGGGATCAAGTTGCCTTTGTGGTCCAGTTGTGAGAATAGTAGAGATGCATGGAGCTCTGGCTTGGGATGGATGGCGGGCTGGCTTAGAGCCTGTGGCCAGGGTTTGTGAGCAGTGTTTTGGTGAGTGTCTGCTGCTGCCCTCTCATGCAAGAAGCAGCCAAGGCTTTCTTCAGACAAGCCGTGGAAGTTTCACATATGCGTGTGCTGCTTCTTGTGGGAGACTTTAGCGCCCTGTTATCTGCCAGAACGGCATCACAACAGATTTACCCTAAATATTTTGTAGTTATTTTGCGGTTTTCAGTTATTTTCCTACTTTCACTGCTCTACGTTATTAATCTTAAGCTAAGTCATTGAAATGCTTCTCTAACCAGGTGCCTTTTATCAGAAGGTACAGATTTTCCACAGTGGTTCTTTGATCACTGATTGGAAACTTTTATCAGCTTCTACTGCTTTCCAGAGAATCTCTGTTATACTGAGCAGCCTGTATTACATATTTCTTGGAGTTGTTACTCCCAGAAATAACTTGGAATATTTATTTCATGTGGTTTGAGGATGGCTTGCCATCAGTTTGCCATTCTTCCTATTTTCTGGAGTTGCCCTGTTTCAATACTGGGTTATTTATTTAAGTGATATCTCACAGATAGAAGCCTTCCAGGAGAGCATATTAGGAATATTTAGAGCCAGACTGAAAAATACCTATACCTATTAAAAACCTAGCATTCTTATTGAAAACTTGCACTTTCAAGACCTAATGAGTGGAGCTGGAGGAAAACTTCATGTTATTTGATTGTGCATTTAATGTAATTCTGTATTTTGTTGTCCTTCAAACATTACTTAAAACTGTAAATACCAAAATACGGGTTTTGTACATATGAAGGTAGTTTCTTGTATATTGTCCTAAAACATGTTTTCCTTTTAAAAGGTTTCATTTGGTGGTTGTGATTAAAGTGAACAGTGATAAGCATAAAGAAGTACACTGAAAGAAATTTTATCTTTCAGAAGAACTAAGCTATTTTGTGTCTAACACAGTACCTGGGAATCCAGTATCCTTAAAATTCATTATCTTTTTTAGTAGTATGATGTTCTTGCTTTTTGTACTTTTATCTCTATTTCTATGTAGAAGTACCTGTACCAACTAGGAGCTCCTTTTCACATAAAAATGAAAGTCAACTTAGGTATATTATTGAATGTATTTTTCTGTAGAGACCCGATGTGTGCTTGTTAATGAGACTTCAGACATGTTTTCTCTGAGAAGTCTTGAACAATAAACTTTATCACCAGGCTTTTTTTTTCTTTTGTTTTTCCTGATATGCCTGAATATGTACAAAAGTTTCTACCCTTCAGTTATCTATGCTAAATAGTTGCAATTTATTACCTGACCTTCAGCTCCGTGCAAGTCTGATTTGGCAGGGTAGAGCCTTTGGGAATAGGGTGGAAAAAATGCAGGAAAAGGTTTTTTTCCTGCATTACTGCTGCTTACATAAGGCCTGGAGTTTTTAATATTTCATTTCTTTTAACAGACTGTTGTTTTCTGTAATGTAGTTTGTGTTCTCCCAGGATTTAATTTAATCCCATGTTTTTTATCATCATGGTCTGTCGGCTCAGTCTGTTATGAAATAAACATATGTGCCTGTGATGATGGGAACAAGGTAGATAAGAACAAGAGGATGAACGTGAAAGTAAATATTTGAAAAGGCAATAGATGGCTAGAGTGTTACAGTCCAAGGTATATGATAGTAGAATTAGGAGTAAAAGGCAAGATGTGTGTAACAGTAGTGCTTCAGGATAGTAGGACAGTAAATTGCCCTTTTTCGTGGGTTTTTGATCCAAGTTAATTTTTTAACACCTAAATGTTGAGAATGCTAAAAGAAGGCTCACTTACTTTTCTACTGAGACCAGAGCCTGATGATTCCTTGTTTCCTTACAGTACATCCAGATATGTCTAGTGGATTCACCTTCCAGCTTGTCACATGTATAATGTTTCTCAGATGAGTTCAAATCATTTTTGACTTTGAATAAAAAACATGAAGTGTAATTTCCAAGGATTTAAGGGAGAGTCCATAGATTCACTACTATAGATAAGCATAGAGCAATACAGTTTTTATCTAATGAGTGTAGTAAATCCTCTAAACTAATCATACGTTAAATTTTAAACTTAAAAAGGTTTCATTTGAGAGAATTGAATAAAATCATAGTAATGGCAAATAATGCAATAAGGACACACAGTTTTGGAGAGTCTAACTAAGCTGAAACTGTGTTACATATTTTCTGTAACATTGCCAAATTATTTTCTCATCTTCACCCCCTACCTTGGCATGTAGATAGAGTTGAGGTTGTATTAGTCAAATGGTTTAACAGGAAAGTAAGCAAAAGAAGAAATAACATTTTGGAGTTGCCTAATCAAAATGCCAGAGGTGCTTTGAGAAATAAGAATATATTTTTCCTGTGTTAGAGTTGAATGCCAGGTGTTTCTCTGCTAAATGACTCAACAGCACTAATTTACTTATCACATTCTTTCAGAGGCTCATCCCTGGCACTGTATTTCAGCTAGTGTTTTTCAGTTGAGTTGCTTTGAGCTTGGCAGTGGGTGAAAGAAGCTCTGTTGGGACTGGGCTGAGACCTTTGGGCTCCTTTTCCAGAGTGGATTGCTAGTGGAGAAATGCTTACTACGTATGAAATTCAGTTTGCAGATTATAATATGCAGAATGATCTGTAGTTGACTTCCCTCAGTTAGATGTAATTCTGACAGGTTTGTGATTTATGTTTAATTAAATGTAATCTCAGTTAATAAATGTGAGTTATGCTGTACTTTCAGCAGCCTTTTTTTGAGTACTTTGGGAAATGATGAACATGTTTTTGATTGAGTAATCAATTTGAAGCATTTGCTGTGCTGTATCTGTTCCCCTCCCTTTGCCTGAAAGGCATCCCAAGAATCAGTGCCACTCAGCACTTTTGAACCAGTGGAGCTCAAATACCTTGGATACCCAAAAGCACACTTGTACATCTTCATGCTCAAGTGGAATGTTTCTTCTGCTTGGGTCAGAGAAAGATGTGCATAAGAGCCTGTCTTAATTGATTCATCTGAGGTGTTTCATGAGGCTGGTTTCTTAAATGTAAAAGTGAATGTCATCCTTTTGCTCTCTGCTGAGTATAGGGCTGGGAGTTAAAATGTTCTGCAAGAAGTTATTTTACAAACCTCTGTAGACTTTATTGAATCACTGTGTTATGAGGATTTCTAAGCACACTTCAGCTGTCCTGAGCAGAAGATTTTTTTTTTTTGTCCCCTTGATGAAGAGGAGCCACTGGCATGTTTTTAAACAGTGGCCAGTTAGAGAGACTTGTTAGAAAGTATGTACTGTACTGTGTTCCAACACTTGCTGGTTTGTGTTCTGCAGGTCAGAAGGAAGAGCTCTGTCAGCAATAGCACTTTGGCATGAGATTTTTTTTTTCTTTTTTCCTTTCCTGTTCAGAATGTGAAGGTTGTCCTTTTCATAGTCTTTATGACTCAGATGTTTTAATCTGTGTTTTGTATCAAAAGGTTAATGACTTCAGAGAAATGAAGTGCTTGTTGCTATGTTGGAGTGTGTTGGTAGATTAGATAGCATAACTTATGCCATGTCATTTTGTTTTCCAGGTGAATCATAGAGCAGTACAGTAATACTGTCTGGTCTGCAGAGAGTAGTTACAAAACTAAGTCATGGTTACTGCATTTGTTATAATACTAGTTATATTCCTTGTAGCAGCTGTATTTCAAACTAGATTTTTAGGGGATTAAGCTAGAATTAGCACCTAGATAAAATTAATTTGTGTCAAATTTGGGGGAGTTAGGAGAAGCTTTGCTGAATATCACCCCCCCAGATGTAAGTCAATTTAAAATGTTACCTAGTCTTAATTCTACTGTTCTATTTAAAAGTAGTAGTATTTTTTTTTAATATTTCCTTTTATCAGGGAGAGCTTGTTGGAATTCTATTATTTTGTAGATGTGATGGTTGCTAGTGCAAAATATTTGCCTCTGCCACTTGTGGCCTCTTAAACATTTGTCAGGAAAGCTTCCTTGGAGACTTGCTTTCTATTAAAAGACTGTGAAGGCATTGTTGACTTGAAGTCTCAGCTCATAGATCCAGACAGTATAAAGTTCAGATCATGAATGATTCCATGATACGTGCTATGGATAAATTTTGCAGTCATTTGAACGAAAGTTAAAACAAGGCACTAATTTTAGTTTCTAGATTTTACTGTGATCTCCATGGTTATTGTAGGTGTCATTTAGTTTCTGATTAATTAGAAGATTTGCATAGAATTATGAAACACATATTGGCTCAGAAAAACCTTATTGTAGTCAATTGGTTTTCTGTGTTTGTCTTGCATGTGATTTACAGGTGTTAGTGCTTCTTCAGGCTATTTTTTCTCATCTTTGGTTGTCTACACTGAGGACCTTACTATTAAGACTCTCCTGATTCCTTACTATCCTTGTTTAAGCCAGTGAATTTTTGTCTTGAGCTTTCTATGTACTTGGGGATTTATTTTTATTTCCTTATTTCTGATAATACAGGATCTCTGAATTAAAAGTTCAGACACCAGTTTGCTTACTCTGTAGTTCTGTTTTCATTTGAGTAACGTCATTGAAGGGAGTCATTGCGCTGCAAGCAGTATTGTAGTTGTTCTGGTAGTAAAACTACACTTACTGCCGGGACAAAAACTTACCTTTGAATTTATACTGACTCGTGCTGGAACTTTTCATGTGCTTACGAAAGTGATACAGGAAAGGACAACTTGATGGGCTTTTCAGTTTTTGATCTACTGAGTTGTACACTTAGCAACTTTATTTGCTTTTTTCTTTTTATTGCCCTAACGTAAGACTGCATCTCTCTGGAAAAGCGCAAATAAGGCTTCTATGTCTTACAAACTAGAGGTCTGAGGTGCTTTTACTGTTCTTTGTTGTATCACCTTGTCAGGAATTGCTGGCATGCTCCAAAACATTGGTCTTTCAATATTAAAATGAAAATTGTGAATCCTGACAGTATGTAGTGCAGAGCTGGAGAACTCAGTGTAAAATGCTTGGCTGTGATGCTCTGTTCTAGAGTGTAGCGTTTAGGAGGGGGGAAGTTTAGGCTCTCATTTCCAGACAGCATCTTGCTTTTGCCTGATAATTGGGTGCAGACAGGACCACATGGAGATTTAGGCATAATTAAATCAGAATGTAGTGAATGCTAAGTTTTGAGATACGAGGTGAGTTATTAGATAATCCATTTTACTTGAGGTTTATTTCTGTGGTGATTGAGTGCACATCTTCAAGATTTATTCCCCTCCGCTGCTCTGAAGAAATTACTGTTAGCTTCTACTGTCAAAAAAATATTTCTTAGCTTGGCTTGAGTTTCAAACCTGAAGTATAAATGTACATTTTGAGGTTATGTATTCAAGGAAGTTAACTTATATGTTACTGATATAAATATGATTTGGTTTGTATCCAAGTATGCAGAAGATCAAGGAGAAATGAAGAACATATATTTTTATCTACCAGAGCTTGAGAGTTCTAAGATTTCTTCTTGTTCCTACTTGTATTTGAGTAGTGCCGAATTGTAAAATGAACGTGCAAATGTAATCAACATTTTGAAACTTTTACCCTGATTTTTTGCCCCTAAATTGATTTTTTGTATGGTGGTTGACCTTTTTTAGGAAGTAAGAATGACTGTTTAATATAGCCTCCTTCTGCAAGTAGGACAAAGAACCAAGTTTAATGTGCAATTAGCTTTCTGAATTGACTGATAAAATAGCTGTGGAAATGTGAAGTGAATGCCCATAATGTCTCAGTGTAGCTGACAGGCAGGTCAGAAGTCAGATGTCAGGGAAGCCTGCAGTCTCTGGTCTCCATAAACTGTGGCAAGTTTCCCCTTTTACTCAGAAGTGGGAAGTGTATTAAAGGAGTTCTGTGTTGCATACTGAGTGAGAGTAACTATCTGCCCGACCTCTTGATTTGCGTGTCCAGGTATGGATAAGGCATAAAGCAGCACTTGAGTGTTAAGCAAACTGGCAGTAGGCCACTAACATTTTTTTTGGAGACTATTTTATAAAGGAAGCTGAGGTGTGATAAATTAAATGTGCCATGGGAGCTGTATTATTTTTATTTTTCTTGCCACTTTCAGAAATGTACATGTCTTCAGTAAAAGATAAGTGGCAGCACTGGTTGTCCTATAAAAAGTCATATTTTAACTTCACTCTTGTAAGTGGTTGAAGCAACCTTTTGTTCATTGCATCTGACTAGATTGATCTTGGAGCTTCTCTAAACTTGCTGAAATGTTACTGGCTTTTTAAAGGACAAGACCCATCACATGTTTAATGTCTATTTAAATCTGCAGATTAAAAATGACAGATATTAACTTTGGCTCACAAAGAGCATTTTGTATGTCTCGTAGCTGAATCCCACTAATCAAATTTTAAGTATTTGGGGACTGAGCTGCCAGCTGGAGTTTCTTGATTTGTAATTCAGTTGCTTTATATACAGTATTTATCTGATTCTATCAAATAAACTTTTTGATTATTTGCTCACAATCTGGAACTATTTTGAGAAGGCCATTTAGAGCCTTATAAGTGAGCCATTTTATGGCACTGTTTTATGGTAAAATGGCAGGACACTGAGGACCTGCACAATAAAGGCATTAGGCTAAAACCAGGATCTGAAAAATGGGAATCAGAGTCATAGGGTGGTCTGGTTTTTTGCCATTTATTAAAGTTCTTCAAATGAACTTTGCCCACATGGAAACTGAACTGAAAAAAAGAGGTTAAGGGGGCACCTTATTTATAGTCAATAAATACTACTGTGATTTATTAAACATTTTAGGTGGAACATTTAAAGCTGTGGGGAAAGTACTTCCAAAAGCAGGGCCATTTGTGCCTGAATCAAAGGTCAGTCATTTCAGAAATGGTTAGAACCTAATAACGCCAGATTTAAAGAGTTTCTTTTCTCAGCATTGCCAGTCTTAAGCAACTCCTTTATGCTTTTGTGCTGTTCCTTCTTTTCCTGCAGTTTAAGTCTCTCTCTCTCCACTATGCCGAGGTTTCCTGCTAAACTGGAACACAGACCCAGCTTATTTTTGTGCTGTGTCAGTTCCCTGGGCTGGCTCATCACGGAGCCTCCAAAGGTGGCACTTCCTTAGCTGAGAGTGTGCCATAGGGATAGTAACTGGAGCCAGGAGCTGGGAGTGGCCAAGGCTGTCAAAGCCAGCTCTGGCACTGTAAGGCTGTGTGCCTCTGGCTGTAGCCTTTCAGGTTCTGCCACTGGTTCTGTGAGCACTGGACCATGCAGGGCCATTACGGATTTATTTATTTATTTATTCATTTTTCATTATTTCTGGGTGGTTTTCTTTGTGAGGGTGTTGAATATTTGGGGGTTTTGGGGAGTTTGGTTTTGGTTTTTTAACTTCCCTGCATAATAATTCCATCAGTGAAACTGTGTAGATGCTGTAAAATGGTTTACTCCAGCTGCGTGCAAATGTAGGACAGCAGCACACTGTATTTTAGCCTGCTGTATAACGATGGAGTTTTTTGTTTGTGTTTTTGTTTGTTTTATTGTACACACCTCCACCCTCCTATCTTGATTTTCAGAAGCTGTGGCTGTTTAACAAAGAATTACTTAGCTTTGGTGATAAGAGTGTAAAACCAAAAGGAGCCTGTGTTTTTGAAAGTATAGAACTTAAGTGTGTGTTGAGAAAGCAAGAAAATACAGCTGTACATGGTTTTTAACTACTGTAGACTAACTTGAAGTTGTGTTTATGCAGATATATAGAGATATGCAGCATGTGCAGACACATGCTGTGCATATAATTTGAATTATAAGTTTCTTTTTGAAATCTTCAAGAAAACTTTAGATTTCATCTTGGGGTTTCTGAAAAAAGCTGTTGGAAAATCACTTTTGTGGTCCATGAGAACTGTAAATCAATGTTATTTTTTTCCTTCTAAGGGAAGAGTTTAATTTTTTTTTTTTTGGTTTCCATTACATTACTATTTCTTTGTATGTCTCTGTGAATGCAGCAGGATTGCATCCCAAAATATTTTAATAGTGAAAACATTGTAATGCAGTTTAATGAAACGCTATTAAGAGATATTCTTTCTTTCTCAGGAAAACAAAGAAATAGACTGGAGCCAATGGATACCATATTTGTTAAGCAAGTTAAAGAGGGTGGACCTGCTTTTGAAGCTGGGCTGTGCACAGGTACTGTTCAATAGCATGTTTATGTACATGATGTAAAATACATATTATTTAAGTTTGCTACTACATCATTCTATCTTCCATTTAAACCTTGTTCTTTCCTTTAGAAGCTTTTACGTTGTCCTCCATTGTTTTTCACCTCGGAAGCACTGTTTTGCTTATTAAAGCATTGAAGTCTTAGTTTTTTTGATTTTCTATTTTAAAGAGAGTAATAAAATATGGGCAGAAGAGGCAAAAGAGGAAAATAATACCTGTAAGCTCCTATTTCTTTGGTTTGGGACAAATTGATAACTTGAAAACATTCAGGTCTTCGTACATTAAATAAAATTTTTCTACTCTACCTCCTTTAAATCAAATACGAACAGTCCAAGTCTCCCTATTCTTACAAAATGCTGTTCAATTGCTCATTTAATCAAACTGGAGACCAGAAAACGTGGAGATCTTTTTTTGAACTGTGTCATACCTTTACTTAAGTGCTGAAAGAAGAAAAAAGCTGTATTGTTGTAGAAAATCTTACAGGTGATAAAGTTACATACATAGATGGATGCCACTATGAACACAGGTTTCTTAAAATATGGCAAAACTTCTATTCTATAAAAGCCTTGTGCTTGTGTCAGTAATAGGATGTTGATGTATTTTTAGAAAAGTTACATATCTCAAATTGACTGGAATAGAATAAGTTTTGTGTGTTCTTCCTAAAGAAATACAAAGTTTCTAGGTTGATCAGTTTAAAAACAGTTCTAGATCCCACTTGCACACCATAAGGGTTCTGTTGTTTTTTTTTTAACTCCTCCTTAAATACCTATTTAGAGAAGGGCTACTTTGGCAAAATTTGATTGGTATTATATAAAGATGTTTTGGCTTGATAAAACACAGCATATGTTGAATTTGTACAGAGGAACCGTGTTAATTTTTACTCTGTTCAGTGTCTGCCAAATTGAGAGAGATGAAATCTGTAGAGAATATTTTATTTTTAGTTATAAAAGAGATTTTTAGGAGCCTAGAATAAAGAACAGAAAATAAATGAGAGAAGATGTTTTTAATAACTTATTAAACACAGTGCTTATAGCAGTTACAGCTAATTAGGTCATGCCAGTATTTCTTGTTCATGAATTTTAGGGTGAAATATATTACTATATTTCTGTCTTGGTATTAGAAAACACTGAGGGAATAATCAGCCAGGTAGATTGCTTAACCTCTCATGCAGACACTGTATACATTTATTATTTTGTGCAATCAACTGTTATTGTTAATAACTGTTTGTTTTTTTTCCTAATGTAACTCTGCTCTGTTTCATGGTCACACAAATGAAGATACTTGAGTATTCATTATGAGTTTAGGAAATTATGTTTGTCTGTTCTTATTTCACTGCTGCAAGGTCCTTTGTAATACTGAAAGTTTTAACATATTTCATCACCCATGATAAATGAGCTCCATTTCAGGAGCTTACTTGGCTGCTTCTCACCAGAAAACTTGAAATATTCTTGCAAATTTGAGCAATAGAGAAAGGTATCTTAAATATAAGACAGCTCATTCTGAAGTATTCTTGCATATTCCTGTAAAATCATCTTTGTTAGAGTTAGGTAATACTTCTCCTATATTTAACCTCTAAGGCATTTCATTAAAAAATAACATATCTTGGTGTTCATAAATATTAGAAATACTGAAATATGAACAGCCAAAAGAGATCTATATTTCCCATGTCTTGATCTTGGTGCTGTCATTTATCTATATGCAGGAATATAAAGAACTAAAATGTGTGTGGAAAGGGCATTCTGATTAATTTCTACTTTGATCAAAATACTTAGCAGGCCACTAGACTGATGGAGAGCTGTTAGAAAAAGCCTTCGTGTTTCTGTATCCTTGTCTGCACTACAGGCACTGGTTCCCCTTCCTGTGCATCTGAAACAGTACAAGGTTGTGCTTGGAGAGTTGTCTGTGCTCGTGTCATTTATGTAACCAGTTCTGCAGTGTGTCCCCGTCAGATCTCTTGGCAGATCCATGGGATGCCTATTTCAAGTAGACTCGTGTCGCTGCTGTGTGTAACCTAGTCTGCTTCTGTGGAAAATAAAAGCTGCACAAGTATAGATAAAATTGTATGACCTACTCTAATGATACTCCTAATTACAGTTTTTAGTGGGAATACTGAGTAAAGATCTGTGACAATGTAGCCCACATTGCAGGCTGTTCTTAAACAGCCTGGAAAAGAGCCAGTTGAAGTCCCAGAGAAGGATCTGGTATGTTCTGGGGAAGTTCTGCAGAATGACCTAGCCAGGACAGGGATCAGAGCTTGTCACCACCAAGCTTTCTTTCATTGCTTAGGAAGCAGGAGACAAAACTCAGAGTTCTTTCAGGCAAGAAGGTAACCAGTGGATGAAGGGGAATAGGTAGACTTTTATAAAGTTGAAAATACCACACCAATTTATTGGCATAATGTTTACTTTATGTGTGCAGACAAAATTAAAAAATCAAGTCTGTGTAGTTTATTAATCCATGGGGTCTTTATGGGGAACCTCCACAGAGCACAAGCATTTGGAGCATTACTGTCCCCAAGACAGGGTGAGTAGTGAGAATGAACAGCTTTTTCCTTGCTTTGATTTGATCGTGCCAGAAGAACAAAAAGGGCTTTTTGCTAAAGCAGTGTTGAAAAAGCCATTCCCTTTGCCTCACTTTGCACAGGTCCTTTGTTTCAGGTCTTCTTCCTCCAATAGCTTATTGAAGCTCCCTACCTGTAATCCTTCAAACCATTTTATCCTCGTTAGGAAATTCAAGATACCTTTCTGCTCTTCTGATGAGATGTCTTAAATAACCATTTGGTCAAAAGAAGAGGATAGGTTTTTCATCACAGGCTAAAAATAGCTCTACACAATGTATTTGGCAATTAATTTATGAGAATATATGAAACTATTAACGAGGAAGGTGTAACAAAATATTTGGAGAAATCTTTTTTTGTTTTTGCAGAAGACTAACCTTGAATTTAACATATGGGTGTTCTTGATTATTGTGAGGTATATAAATACAAAATAAAAACTGTTTAAAAACACCTAGACAAACTAATTTCAGTTATAACTTTTCCTGCTACAGGTGACAGAATTATAAAAGTCAATGGAGAAAGTGTTATTGGGAAGACATATTCTCAAGTCATTGCTTTAATACAGAACAGGTAAGATAATAGTATTATCATTGTGTGCCACACTTCTTGTATGCTGAGCATGAAATGGCCACTTACAGGCATTTTGAAAAATCATCATAATACGAAATTTTCATTAATACACACTCAGTTTTATTATTTCTTTTTTCATATATTTGCTGATTGCTGAGAAAAGTTTGAGAATAGGTGTGCTGAATTGTACCACAGTCCTTTTATTGTGAGTACTTGTCCCTTGTTAGCAAATAAGTGTTAGAGAGGAAGTTAGGATTGAAAATAGACACGTTAGGTATACATACATATGTCAATTGGAAAAGAAGATTATAAAATTCACCTTGCTTATGAGATCTAAGAACTAGAAATCAGCATATCTGGTGAAGGAAAAATTTATGCTGGTGCACACCTGCAGAATATCTGCAGTAAGTCTTTGCTTTCCTCTGTTTTGCAGCAAATTATGAACCTTTCTCAGAGTTGAGAAAATACTAATATTTACTGCTTCTGCAGCTCACAGGCACTTGTGGAATCGTGTCTGTGCATGAGTCTAGATACTCTTTCATGTCTCATGTCTGCCTCCTTTTTTACTGTTTTCTTGGTGTCAATCTCTGTTCTATAGCAACAAGTTCCAATATAATACTGAGTTATGTGGCAAAAAGATGTATTATGATCAGCATGAAAGAATATTTTCTAAGTACATCTCACGTGCCATGTTTTTAGTGGCTTGTCACATGTTAAAACTTAGATATGCTTACTGTTCAAAGAAGGAAAAATCAGATTCTGATCTTCCTATTTCAGTGATGTCTTTATTCAAGATTTTGTTCAAAATGTGTACATCTCAGGTGGTTTGTGTCTTTGTGGTTTTGGTTTGGATGTTTGTTATTGTTGTTTTGTTTTTTCTTTTTTTAATAACAAAAGTGTATTCAGAGATGTGGTGGATAAGGTAGACTGAAAGATGTTTTGTGTCATTAATGCTGTCTGTACAAGAGCTGGACAGATGGGCTTTTTTATTTCCTTCAGTGGACATAACACTAGCCATGCATTGTTTCTTTATTTTGTATTTTTACCAGCAGCACTATTGTACAATAGTATGTACCTAGGATAGAGTGTATGCCCAGCTATATAGATCAGTCAATTAACTCTCTTAATCCAAGAAAGAAGCCAGTCACATCTTTGAGTGGTTTGTGTGGTCAGTGCTCCTTCACTCTAGGTGTGCCCGTGAATCGAGTTTATTTTCATTGAGTGTAGGCAGTGAACTGTTCAGTAGAGCTGAGCCCTTGCCCACTGTGGCTAAGTGCAGCCAGGAAGGGTGTAGCACACTGCTGCTCTATCCCCCTGATTTCCATGGGGGCAGGGAGGATGAAGGGATGCTATTGTTAGTTAGGAGAGAGCAGTTTGTTTTCTCGAGCCAGATGTGTACATCACAGAAGAATGTAACAAAAGGTCATGTGTATCCTTGAGCATTTTATACAGCATATGCAACCATCAGGAAGTCTACAGCTGAACCTCTTAGGATAAACAGATAAATATTAATTCTGATCCATAAAGAGAGCCCAGACTCCACATCAGGTGTATCTTGTAGCTTACAGGCAGTACTTTTCATGTGTCTGAAGAATCAGCTGTCTCATTCTTAGCTTGAAAACAATATTTTTTGAGCTCAGAGCAGTTTGGTCTGAATGTAGGTTTTTTACTTCTTATGGTGCCATTTCCTGGCAAATAAAATTGCATTATGGTACATGCTGCTCTTGCATTAGCATTGCCACCTGGGTCAGACTGATGGTCTGTTATGCCATTATGCTCTTTGATAATACCCAGAAAAGATTTCTTTGAAGTCAGTGAAAACACTGAAACTATAGAGTGATTGAGTAGTCAGATAATACCAGCCCACTTTGTATAAATCCTTGGTTCAGGAAGTTGCTGAACCACAGGGTTCATCTTCATTGCTTGATTTAGTAATTCTTGATAGGTTGGCCTTGCACAAATTCACTCTTGAATGTACTTACACTCTTCAATTAAAAGCACCTAGTGACACAGTTTTTGCTGTGTTTTGTGTCTTAGCTGATCTTTCGTCCAGCACACCTTGGCTTCTTTAGTTGGCTTGTGGAAGCAGCTTGCTGAAAGGCCTTTTGAAGGCCTGAGTTGTCAGCTGAAATATTTTTTGTGACTAAAGACAGTTTCCTTCATAGTCTTAATGTGTTGTATGTTGGTTTTCTAGACATTTTAATTGCTGTACTTTTACTGTTTTTAATTACTCATTCAAACAAGCTGATGAGTGTAAATGCTTATTCTTTTGTCATTTTACTCATCTTCAGAGCAGTTTATAATGGTACAACACATTTCATCTTCTCTCTAAAGAGAGGGCTTCCCTGTTGCTCGCTGTTCAGCTGTTTGCAATAAAACTCAGTGCAGGCTGGCAGATTTTTTTAGATTACTTCTGTGGCTCCATTTTTATAGCTGCTTATTATTTTTCTAAAAAGTTGTTCAATTTTAGCTGCTTGTCTTCATTATATAATGCTGCAGACATCAGAAGTTAGCTGTTTTAGATGAAATGATACCTATGTCTTCTAGTGGGACTTAAGGATGGGATATAATTCAGCCATGCTCTGTACTGTTCACAGAAAAGTTTCAAGCTGTGTCTAGAATGTTTTCTATTTTCCTCTGCTTAGAGATAGCAAAAAACCTAAGGTTACTCTAGTTACTTTTTCTGGGAGATGAAAGGCACACCTCAGAATAGTTGCTAGGATTAGCTAGAGTGCTGTAAGTTTAATCATGACTACACTTTTAACTCTACATTTCCTGCTTTTTGCCAGCAGTTGCTGGTTTGGTTCATTAAGAATTTATTCTTATCTATTTACATATATAATCAACTTGGAGATATGCTGGTTGCTAACATAAACTGTAAATTATTTATTATTCTAAATAAAAGAAGAAACAGATTCTGATCTGCAAGTTCTCTTTTCACCTCCTTTTTTCTTAAACTGGGGAATTTGAATGATTGTCTATTCTGCTTGTTTCTCTTTTCAAACTTCTCGAAAGTATTTGGATTACTCAGAAATGTACAGGGTTTAGCTGCTAGGTCTGTTTCATTAATACAAAATAATGCATCAGAAGATAGACTTTATGATTATGCTTTAGTTTGACTTGGAATCAATTAAATTTGAATTTAACTCTCAGAATGTGTAATGAAAGTAATTGGAATGATAAATACCTGTGAGAGTTCTGAATACTGTGTCTGGAGCTCCAGTGCATACTATCACTTTCTGTGTGGTGGTTCTTACTAACACTTTCTAGTTCATAATTTGCATTTATATTACATCGTGCAATAAACCAGAAGTCTTCCTTAATACTTTTTGTTTCTGATACGAGAACTAAAAAATATCCTGAGAGCATGTCACAAAATACGAAGTAAGAACATCCAAATTGTCTCCAAAAGGTTCTTAAGGCAAACAGGAATAGAATAGTTAAGTAGTTATTTGAATTATGAAATAATTGTTTCTGAATGGAACCCTTTAGTCTTCTGAATATCTTCTAAAAAGATGTTAATTGTGTAAATGGATTTAATCACTTTCTTAAAAAGGGGGACTAGGGGAAACATGCGAAATACTACAATGAGTATGGTTTATTCTGTGTCAAATTATATTTTTTTTATATAAAAAAGTACTTCAAGAGGAGCAATGCTATCATATTTTTGACATCCAAAGTCTTCATCCTGCAAGTAAGCAGTTGCTTGATATGATTTTTACATACATGCTGTCCATGTGTAGAACTGAAATCTGAACACTTTGTTAAAAATGCCTCAAGCTGTTTATGCATTCAGTCAGTATGGGAAATGCTATTGTAAGTGCACATAAAGTCAATACTCCTTCATTTCTTAAAATTCAGTATTGTAAAATAATCTTCACAAGGCTTTTGAAGACATACTTTTACCTACATGTGTGTGGACTTAAAAAAACAAAAAAACTTAAATCACTGCTGCTCTTCAGTTTTAAGACTAAAGTGGGTTTTATGCTTCTTGGAGAACACTCTTTTCCAAAATGAATAGTGGTTTAGAAAGATTGTGAAACCAAATACCCTTACTCTGCTATTTTGGAATTCAGCCTTATGTCTGTGGCTGCTAGAAAATGGAAAAGGAACCACAAAATAGAAACATTTTTCACATAAGAAAGCATAATAAATCACACATTACATTTTGAGATGATGGCTTTCTTTTCTGCACAAATAAACTTAGGTCCCTTCTCAGTGCTTTCATAGACTGTGCCCTGTAGTTGGGCCAGTCTTTGTGCCGGTTTTGTTTTTCCTCACCTAATGCATTGTACTAACCAGTACATATGAGATGATTTCTGAGATACCCAGTTAGGTTGCATTGATATTTATGCTGATACCGGTCAGGTTTTTTAAAATATCCTTTTTTAATTCTTACATATGAGACTTCTAAGTAAAGGTCACAGTAACTTCATTTTGTTTTTTTGGCCTCCTTATAATAGACTGTACATTACTGTTTTGTAGCCCTTCTCTGTACCTGTTCCACTTCACATTTAATGAATGTGAACAGATTATTCCATTATCTCAGATGAGATAATGAGTTCATCTATTCAGTATCCAATGTTACAAGCATATGCTTCTCTCTTGCTTGTGAAAATACCTTATTTCTGGTAGATGCCAGCTGTGAATTTCACTGTTTTTAAAATACTCGACTGGATAGCTGGTACATTGTACATTTGGTCTCCTGATTTTGCTTGTGTTTGAGGCACAGTGATAGAACTATTCAGATTGCTGGATCTTTATGCTGCTGCTGTTTATGGTTTCAGCAGCACAGACTGACAAATGCAGCACTTACAAATAGCAAGCGTTTTTCATCCGTATTTCAGATGTCATCTGAATGACTGTTTAACTTGATCCTGCTAGGAGGTGATTGGAGTGGAAAGGTGTAGGTCAGTACTGGCCTTGCTGTTGCTCCTCTTTTCACATGAGGTGGTGATTATGATGTCACCAGAGCAATTTTTAGAAGTGCTAAGAAACTTTAGTTTTAAATTGAAGAAAGAGAAAAGTTTTAGCTTTTATTCACAGATTTGTCGCATTGTTTTGTCCAGGAAGCTCCAAACAAGTAGTGTACCTTAGGACTTGGAAAAAAAAAAAAGGAAATAAAACTGCCCAAACCAATGTGTTGGCTCAATAAACTGGCTCAGTCAGATTTCTCTTCTACTCTTACTTCCTAAGATTCTAGTGGAAGTCAGTGTTTACTTTTGTTGTGTCACGTGTTTGTCATAATAGCTGAGTGTTGGAGTTTTTGAACAGTTTTCATCTGTGGAAGTAAATGGATTATCTTTGTAATAAGATTTGAAAATCTCCAAAAGTTTATCTGAGATACATATTTATTTTTCTGTTTCTTTCAGTGACAGCGTATTGGAACTTAGTGTTATGCCAAAAGATGAGGACATCCTTCAATTGGTATGTTTATGAAGCGTCTGTTCAGAGAGTATATTACCTAAACAAAAATGTTCTGTCATTGGTTACAAAGTCTTTGAAGTGTGCTGTCAGCAAATAATTAGAGTTAGTATTTATCTCTTTGTAACTCCTTAGATATTGTCCTACTTTGTTGCTGTGCCTGAAATTTCAGGGGAATCTAAATATAGAGAGTACTGTCTTCACATGATATTTCTAGCATGTTAAAAAATGCATCTTCTTCATATTTTTACTGTAATTTGGATTAATTTCGTTATGTTAGAATTCATGAATCAGATTGCTTCCTTTAACTAGGTTGTTCAGTTCTAAAGAATTTGAATTCAAAAACTTCAATGTGAAGCCTTTGTTAATAACTCAGTAATTGTGAGTGGACTAAGAAATGTGATGAATGGGCCAAAGGTTATTACCAAATCTTAAAATTGTCACTGCTGTAAATATTTTGTTGCAATAGTGCCTATTTGTTCTTGATTTTAATTGAGGTCCTGCATCCTGCATGTGTAGTAAGATAATTCATCTCCTATTAAGTGTTTCTTAAGTCTAAAAGAGTCTTGAATAATACATGATGTGTAAGCATGTATTGTGAAGAATCAAAAAAACACCCAGTGTATTGATATGCTCTAGTTTATTTTTAATTGGAAGCAGAGGAGTTTATGACAAGCAGGGTGGATTTTCTTGTTAGTAGTCAGAAAAGTGTTTTCTAATCCACACAGAAGTAGTAAGAAGACTTTGTGTTAAGAAAAACCTATGGGTTTCAGTAGCTGTTTTCCCTTATTACAGACCAAATTAATGGATAAAGAAAAAAACCAAAAAACTTTGTTTGGCATTAAAGTGAAGGTAGAAGCTAGTACAGGACAACAAGCCAAGATTATTAGAATAGAAGTGATATTTTGAGAACATTTAATGAAGACATATTTCAGTAATCCAACACAGAAAATGTTGGGGGCAGAGTGTGAGTTTTGATTGCATGAATAAGTGGGAGAGAAAAGCTGTTGGAGTGGTTTTTGGTGGTTGGTTTTTTTTTGTTTTTTTTTTGGTTTTTTTTTTTTAAATTGGAACTGTAAATGTGTATCAGTGCAGGAATAATGCTAATGTTTAAATAATTTGAATGCCCTACGGATCTAATGCAGTCTTGCAGTCATAACAGTGGAAGAATCTGGATAAGGCAGGATTTGTAGTTGTAAAGTTAAATATTTGTATTTGTCTGGATGAAAAGGTCTTGGGCACATCGTCTCTCTGCTGGTAAAACACAAAGTGCAAACTTTAGGTGAAGTAGAGATGAATAATAATTGGTTGTGTATAACTTGTTATGTCAATAGGTGAGATGGAGGCAAAGGGCAAAAAAGGATGATTGTTTTCATTATGGGTTAGGAAGGGATATTAACAAAAAGAAAATAAGGTAATTCTTTCTGAGATGATTGAGTGGTAAAGAAAAGAGAAAAAATACCTGCTTGTGGAAGTTCTAGGAAAAGACTGGATATATGAAAAATCTTTAGGTGTCATTATACAAAAGTTCCTTCTGAGTTTTAAAATACAGTAAGAGTTGTGAATTTTGTATGTGAGGTTGCTCTGTTGAAGATAGAGGATTAGCTTTGACAGATGAAATCATCATTTTGCAGAAAATGCTTTACATTGACCCTGTAGCTTGTGTGAGTTCCTTCAGTTGTTCAGTGTTGGGTTGGGCATGATACAGAAGGATTTTGTGCTACTGTTTGCTAAGATGCATTTGTTTGGGATAAAGTGAACTGCTCTTGAAGGCTTCCAGTTCCACATAGCATTTTCCAGAGGAAAGCCATGGAGGCACAGGTGTTTCCTGTATCCATAAGGCTGAGTCCTGGGTGTACTTGGGCCTATTGGAAATGACCTCTGTTAGCAGCAGTTTGTTCATTCAGTCCTGTCACGGAACACTTTAGTACTTATATTTCCGAGTCTCAGTCTTTCATGGCTGAGCTGCAGCTTGTGAAGAAAAAGACGATAAAAATGAATTGCATCTTACAACAGAGTCTGTCAGTTGTGGCCTGTAATTGTATCTGTTTTAGCCCACCACACAGGAGGAAAGATTTTAGCACTTCTAAAGTAATTTGCAATCTTTTCAGACAGTACATTCTCAGTAACTTCAGTAAAATGAAGAATCTGTACAATTCCTTTGAATTATAATAGAGGCAAAACTTACACCTGAAGTTGAGTTATGTAAGCTATTATAGAATGTTAAATAACTTAATTGTTTTTGTGACATATGTCACTGTAAATGTCTTCAAATAGTGTCACTCATTGTATACTGATGTTAAATACCAGTATGCTGTAAAAATAGCAAAACTCCAAGCACTACTGGGTATTGTAGTATGAGCTAACAAATGGTATATCTAGTGCAAAGAGGATGGAATAGTTTCATTATATTCAGGAATGATGCTGGTTGTGCTAAATTTTGTAGTACTTGGCAGTCTGCTCCATGTACTCATGACTGAGGGCTAGAAACACAGTTGATTGTTTCTATCCTTAGTTTGCTATTTATAAACCTTGAGTTTAGTCTTCAGAAATATCCATATATGTCTGTGAACCTCTTGGTATATTGAATTTCTTGAAAATGGCTTCAAATCCATTGATCAATAGTAACAATGAAGTGGTCCAGTCCCCAGGCCATTGCCCTCTGTGGCATGTGAACAGTGCTTACTTGGAAGGGAATTACATGTGAAATCCTACCATTAGTGAAACCAGTGTTAGTTGTATTTGGTCACTGGTGTGATGTTGAAAATATCAATTAGTGGATGGGGAAAAGGATATTTAAAGCATCTATATCCATAACAAAGTCTTGAATTCTTTACAGCTGTATATGTGTTGGTTTTTTTCATGCTCCTCCTCAAGTTTATGATAAATTTACTTAAATTTATAAAAGAAATTGTTTTCAAACATTTCTAGGTATATGACCATTTTTAAACTACGAAGACTAGGATTATTTTTGTCGTGTTATCCTCGGTGTTTCAAATTTGATGTATGTGTGTGCAATTTCTGTAGCATTCTTCACCTTTTTTGACAGAATTTTGGTATCTTATAGGTTTTAGTACTGCTGACTTCATGTAAATGGGAAGACACATTTAGGTCAACTACATATAGTTCATATTTCTCAAGTGTATTCAGTGAAGTTGTTGCTGTTTTGTAGCCTCTGGATAACAAGTTTAATACTAAAATACTGTTTAAATGTTGAGATCTTTACAGTTGTTCAAAAGCATTTTGTGCTATGTGGAAAATACTGAATGTAAAGGTGCTCCATAGCATAAGTTGAGTTTTCTAAGTCTATTTACAGGTGAGCATTCTTATGAGTGTTGTCAGTAGGCTTTATTGTTTCTAACGTGTGTATTTTAGTGTGTTCTTTGTATCTAGGGTTTTTGGACTGTTTTTTATGGGAATGTTTCACTTTGGAATGTACTTACTTGCTGGCTGTTCCTTGTGTATGTAAAAAAGAATACAGCCTACAAGTCACTGATTTTTCTAACTACGAGGCACGTGAAAATACCACTCTTTAAAAACTCCTATCTTTAAGGTGATCTGCATTGGAGCTGTTTATTTGGAAGGTTATTTGTAATGTAGCATATTAATCATTATATATGGTGCTTATTGCAGGTAGATACTATTTTGTAGATGTGTATAACTATGTTGTGTATAAACATACATATAGGTAAGGTATCCTTTTTTTTCACCATTCATTTTCTAGCACTTTTCTCACTAAATGTTCATTCAAAAGTTCATCTTACCTAACTTTCAGCCTATCTCTAATAGTTTAATTTCTAAAAAAAAAAAATTCCTTACAGGAATTGTCCCTAAAGGTGAGAGGTTACTTCTGGTCTTAGGTGTTGTCACCATTAAATTTTATTAGTGTCCAAATCTATCGAAACGTGCCTTAGCCTTCCAGAAAGGGCTTCACAGTTTCATTTACAGAAAGATGTTATTTTGAGCATTCTATGAATAGTGCTAAAGGTGGAAATAAAAGGAGACTGTTTACTATTATGTTTTTGATAAATTTAGTTAAATCTTAATCTTTCCTCAAAAATACAGACCAGTGAAGCTGCAGATCAGTAACTGGAAGTTTACCACATTTGAACAGAAATGTTTCTCTTGTCAGAGATAGTAGGGGAACCGAAAATCCTAGATAGGAACGACCGGAAAAATGAGTAAAAGTCAAGTGAAGCACAGATTTTCATTTTTCCTTATTTCTAATCAGGTGATACAGAAATTTTCAGTATATTGGAAGATCTGTACAGCAGAGAAGAGTTTTCTGCATTATCATTTCTGAACTTAGAATTTTTGTGGGATTTGGTGGCTCTCAAGGCCTTGTAGTACCCTGAAATTGCCAAACGTGCACCTATAATTAAAAAAAAAAAAGGGAGGGAAAACCCCCTCTAACAATAGCAAAAAGAAAAATAATTTAAATGAGGAAATGTATCCTAGAGTTTTACATGCCCCTGTCACCTTGTGTCTCTGACTACAGGTCTGCCCACAGTTGGCTTCAGTGTTGAAGACTGCGAATTTAATTTTGTTTTTCTTCCTGCAACCATCCAGTTGCATCAGACCTAGTGGAGCAACATGGCAAACTGTGAAATACTTTTATGTGCTTTTTCTTTTAATAAAGATAGAGATGTTTTTCTAAGTGGCTCTGTTTAGTCCAGAGGCTTGGAGCACTTTTTTTACCTCAAGATTTTGTGCCGAGTTACTGATGTGCACAGAGGTTAATATTAAAGCTGTGGCAGCAAGTAAAAGCAGTGGAAGGCAGGGTGTGGTGTGAAGACATGGTGACCTAGAAGAAGAGACTTAAGTTTTGTTGTCAATTAGACAATATTAGAAATTAGAAAATACCATTTGCGTCAACCCTCCTAACCACAATTTGACTTTACAAGAAAGTCTCTTACACAGCTTGTATTTGGAAATAAAATTTATGTGGCCTAAGGCGTTGAATTTTGTATACTAGAAATGCACTGCCTTTAGGAAGAAAGGATATGTGATTTTTGGTGGTTTTTTCCAAATAGTATTATCTGACTGTAGTGTTTGGATGTCTGAGAGTAAAATGAAAGCACTTGAGCTGTATTACTGACATTCTTGCTGGAAGAAACGGTAACTAGATAATGTTTCCTTTTAAGAGAGCTGTGAACCTTTTCTGGTGTGCTGTTTCCATACTCATGATGACAGTGAGATTAGATTAAGACTGGGGAAGAGAACAATTTAGTAGTGAAGAAATAAAATCTGAAGCCAAACTTGTTGGAGAAGGAAAGTAGAACGCCTCAAGCTCAGTCTTGCAAAGAGTTGGGCATGTTACTTTCTGATTCATCAAAATGTTTATCACCAATTAGTGAATAGTTCTGTTGAAGCTGGTGTTGTTATTCATCCTGTAGTGAAGTGGAGTGGAGCACACCCATCCTCAGTGAAACATAGGGCTGCATGTTTTCATGGATTTGGCTAGTGGATGTAGGATATGGTCGGTTTGAGCTTTTGAAAGTACAGGGCTTCCCCGTGATTCCTTCCCAGAGGAATCCTCATGCATTTGGCTGTTGCTGTTCTAGTATCTAATAGCATAAAATCAAGGGGGTGAAAGTGGGACCAAAGCCCTTCAGCTGAATTTTAGGTGGTTAATTAAATACCTTGTAAAATTTAAAATGTATTTTGCCTATCATATGGCATGAATGTACATTTAATAAGGAGTTAAACCCTTAATGATTCTACAAATTCACAATAAGAAATTAATCCTTTACCATAGGAGTTTGCAAACTTTGTGCAAACAAAGCCAGATTGCAAGGTGGGAAGAAATGGTACCCAGTAACTAGAAACATGCTGAGTTCTTACTGTAAGAGCAGCAATTTTCTTCTAGTAATTGTTGCAGAGCTGTTATCCATCAGAGTAATTCATGTCACTCTAAATTGCTGCATTTGTATGCTAGTCTTTTGAAACTGCCATTGTTTTGAGAAGGTGAAAAAGAGCTCATGAAACATCTAGACTAATTTTTGGATCATGTTGGGGCTTCTGAATAACTGCTGAGTATCCAGTTCTGGAAATTGAAACGGCTTGACTGGTGTCTGAATCAAGAGCATCACTAATCTGGATAGTAAAAGAATATTTTTGTTCTCTAAGTTGTGAGCCTTTTTTTGTTTGGTTGATTTGGTTTTTGTTTGAAGACTATAAACACTTAAAATTCAGCCATACCCTAATGACATTTTAATGAATGTATCCTGTCACAAGCACTTAGAGATTAACAGGTAGCATTTTTCACATGATTTCTTTTTCGAGAAACTAAAGAGAGACAGTAATACTCTAGCTGTGTTTTGTGTGGTTGCAAAATACATTAAATATCAAAACAATGTATGAACTAATAAATATATTGGTGTATTTCACATTTCTTAGTCTCTAAACCTCTTCTAAAAATCTCATCACTTTGTGCTTAAAGCAGTTAAAATATTTCATTAGTAAAAATGAAATGCATCCTTCAGTGTGACATTTGCAGGAGAGATCCATCAGTTTCTTTGTAATTTGCATTATTTTCTGTAGGCCCTTAATCAGAGTTAATGGAACAAAGATATCAAATATTCTTTGTGGAAATATCACAGTCCTGTCTATAAACTTTCTCTTGGAAGCATGTTCTGCTTTGTTTCAGTACGTTCTTGGGTAGTGGGTGGAATGAGGTTGAGAGGAGAAATACACTTTCCAGTAACTGTCTTACACAGAGCTGGCAGTCTGTCTGTCTGGATATACCTGCAATCATGGAAACATACTTTTTTTTGGGAGGAGAAAACCTAGCTGATCTCATTTTGGACCCTGTGTGAATGCTGTCTTCTGAAGGTGATATTTTAACACCTGTGATAAATTTTGTCGAGAGCTGAGAACTTGTTTTTATACTCACTTGTAGTCTTCGGCTGCCATCAAATCACATTAGCTTTGGAATTTAGCCTTTCTGCTGTCAAAGTCAATGAAGCATTGTTTATCAGGGGAATGTTTTACAAAAACATAAATGGGGTATTTTCTGTTGGTGTCATGTGTGCACATCCCAGAGAAGGTGGGATATCAGCTGTATAAATTGATAATTATTTTCTGATTAGGGGACAGTATATGATGGTTTTTGTTTGTCTTGCATGCCAGAAGGATCTCACTCAATCTGTTCTTTGAGTCTTCCGCATCTCTTCCAGTTTTTTTTGTTTAATTCTTAGGCCCATCAAGATCTTAAATAGCCATTTATTTATTTATCTTCGTATGTTCCTTCCCCCCATTAAATGTGTCAGTGGAAGCCTGTCCTGATTTGTACTGTCAGTGGAGGAAAAAAATTACAAATCACACGAGGAGAGTATTTCTGCAGCATCATTCCTCTAATTTCAGATGTACAGCATGAAAGCAGCTGCAGTCAGCTGACAGTTCGTGGTCATGTTGGGATATACGTGAGGAAGGGGCGTGCTGTTTTAAATGCATAATAAAGCCGTTGTTTCGTCACCGGGAAGCAGGGATGGATGGTAGCAGCCCAGGGAAATGAGAGACAGTAATGTTGCTGTAGTGGAAGGGAAATCTCATTGCACGGAGCCAGAGCTCTCTGCAGGCAGCTGTAGGGATGCACCAAGGCAAAACGGCACAAACGTATTTTGCTTTCTGTAAAGGTACAGGAGAAACGTAAGGATCAGATAAAAGCCTGAGATGGACATGCTCACAAGGAGGGTGAAGTTATTTTTTATGCTCTACTGCCCTTTATGTCTGTTGGTACCTTCCAGTGAAATCAGTGTAGCTGTATTTTTAGCTTGCTGTAGTCAACATCAATATGACAAGATAATTCTGTCTTTACATCTGTAAGCAGTTTTTACTGTGTTTTCCTATTTTCTGCCAGCTGCAGTTTACAAAGGATGTCACAGCCCTGGTAAGAAATGTACAGTAGCCATTTCTCTTATGGTTTTGTAAGGCATGTTTTTCTTAATGATTTGTGAGAAGCAAGAATATGAAACAGCAAGTTTGATAGTGAGCTAGATAGTCTGAGCTGAATTTTCTTCATAATGCTGATCTCTTGATTTGTGGTTTGTGCCTGTAATATTTGGTCTGTTTTCTCTCAGTGTGCTTTAATATTTTACACTTCACTAATGCTCGGTGTAACATTGCAGCAATATTGTAAATGCCTCGCCCTCCTCTCTACTTTGCTCTGTGTTATTTTTATGGCTGCACTTGGGCTTTTATAACTGTCTGCTGTTAAGACAGAGCACATTGATATACTGAAATTGAGCATGTTATGATTTGAACAGGAAAAGCTGTGATATGATGGCATTTCTAAGCGTGTAAAAGCCCTGAGAAATTATTTTAATCTTCTGTTACGTTGGCAGGCTCTGCATTGGCTCTTCGTTTCATTATGTTCAAACTGAACAAAGTCATGCTGAAGTTTGTCAATAATAGAATATTATTTAAGTGTGCAGTATGCTTCTCATTGATACATTATTTTGAATGTTCTGTTAATTTCACAATGACAAATGCTGCTTTCAGAAATGCTGCAGAAACGTACTAAATGTAATATAACCATTTTTTTCTTGGGAGTCAGGTTATTATGCATGAAGATGCAAAGTGCACTAAGGAAATTAGAGATTTCAGTTTGGGTTTCAATAGTGCATGGACAGTGGTGAATAGGAATTTTTGTACTATTTTTACCTCAAAGCTAAAAATGCTAAATGTCATTAATATTTTTTGCAGTATAATTCATGTACTGCATACTTGCTGTCTCCTGTAAAATATAAGATGACTTACAGGGTGTTGGCTCACAACAATATGTTACTGCTTCAATTTATTCATTATATGTTTAGGAACAGTAGCTTTTATGTAGAAGACATCTCAGAGGAGTGTATGTGTATGTATATTTATTTATCTGTACTTTTCATATGTGCTGCATTAATTGAACGGAGTTGTTTTATACCCTAAGTGTATAGAGAATTTTCTAGTGCTAGTTGAATTTATTATGCAGCATTTTAACCTGTCGAGTGCTGTGAAATTCCAGTTTCCAGCAATGAGAGGCTTAAACGAGAAAAACGTGTGAAGTATCATGTTAGAAAGCAGAATTAAAGGGGAGAATAATACTGTTTTGTGTACTCATGGATTTTGAGAAACCTGACTCAGTGCCCTACTCGCAATATTTCCTAGAATTGGTCATCAGTTTTTTAATTGCTGAGGGAGTGAATGAATGTCATGACTTTGCTTGTTCTGTTTCTGCTCGCCAAGGGGCTGGAATGCTGGTTTTATCTTTTGAACTAACATTTTGTCTAAAATTAGAGGGAGTGTGAATTTTGAACCTATGTTCCCCTCCCTTGAAGCTTGATCATGCAAATACTAGATGGCGAACTTTTCCATCTCCCTCACTACTGAATACTCACTTAATCTTCTCTCCACAGGCGTATTCCCAGGATGCCTACCTGAAAGGCAACGAAGCCTACAGTGGTAATGCCCACAACATACCTGAACCACCACCAATATGTTATCCACGCCTGACATCCACAGCCTCTGTTAAGGCACAAGCTGGAGACAAGCTCCCTTCTGACTTCTCGCTGGGGAAACAGCAAGCCAGTAGACCAGTCCGGGCATTGACACAGCCAGAGAGGGCCTACAGAATGGAAATACAAGTGCCTCCATCACCAACAGACATTGCAAAATCAAATACAGCTGTGTGCGTTTGCAATGAAACTGTAAGGACTGTTATTGTGCCTTCTGAGAAGGCTGTAGATTTGCCGTCTTGCAGAAATAACCATGCTGGTCCATCACACAGGACAGAGGAAGTAAGATACAGCTTAAAAGATCAAACCAGTCTAAAAGCATGGACCGCATCACCACCATCTTTAGTGTCCACTGCTGTTGTACTTCCTCAGACTCCAATAACAAGACCGGTTGATACGACTGTAACAGTAAGTAAAGCTTCAAATTATGTAGTATGTCCAGAAGGCATCCCAAACACTAGACCTTCTACTCAAGCCACAGATTCACCCTCAGTCTCTACTAATCACTACAGTTCTCCAACCTCCCACCAGCATATAGACTGGAAGACCTACAAGACTTACAAGGAGTACATTGACAATAGGCGCATGCACATGTATGGCTCCCGAACAATACAGGAAAGGTTAGATAGCTTAAGGGCAGCTTCTCAGAACACAACTGAGTATAATCAGGTGGTGCCAAATCGCACTGCTTCTCAGGTACGGCGCAGGAGCACCTCTCACGACAGGGTTCCTCAGTCTGTCCAGATCCGGCAGAGAAGTGTATCCCAGGAAAGGCTTGAAGATCCCGTGTTGATGAAAGAATGGCCACGAAGTGCTTCACAAGATACTCTAACTTCACCTTCTGTCAATGCTAGAAATCACAGGGCTCGGTCGTGGGATTATCTCAGCAAACAGGGTGAAGTGCTAGAAAATTTTCATTCTGAAAATATGATTGCAGATGCAAATGGAGATAGGAGAAAGACTTATAAATGGACAGGGTTTACTGAACAAGATGATCGGCGAGGTATTTATGATAGATCTAGACAACATGCATTTCATATGTCCCTTCGAGGGCAAAATTTTCCTATTGCTCCGAATACTTATATTTCAGACAACAGGAGAGCAGGTAGTAGAGCTTCTCTGCCTGGTTCTCACTTTCAGAAAGTTTCACCAGATATCAAAATGTTACAGCCTTCTCGTGATTTGCAAACTCCTGGGGGAGTTTCAAAATCTGCAGGTGTTTCACAAGAGAGGTTGTGTCTCACACCAGCCAGAAGTTCTAAAAGTAGCTCTCTGAAGAGCTTAGCTCCCTATGCAGCAAAACCATCGATTCCCCTTAACCAGGGCCTGGATGCCATTGCCAGCAAAGACCAAAGAACAGTAAATCACTTACATCAAAGCAGTCTGTTAAACCAACAGTCAAGGATCCGAGCCGAAGGTGCCCCAGATCACAAACCAGAAACTGGTAAAACCATCCAGCCCTCCTCTCTGGCTCCAGCTTCTGCCAAACTTGTTCAGCCAACAAGTGAGTGTTTAACTACCTCTGACAATGTAGATGGTTCCATCAGACAAAAAATTTGTGATTTTGAAAGGGAAGATGTTCGTGAGTCTGAAAGTCTGCAAATGGATGTTCAGGGAAATGACAAAGACACAGTGGTCATGCGGGACAAATCACCTTCTGGCCACCAAACTCCCCAGCCTTTGAGGCATCAGTCCTATATTCTTGCTGTAAATGACCAAGAGACAGCCTCAGACACTACCTGTTGGTTACCTAATGATGCTCGGAGAGAAGTCCACATAAAAAGAATAGAAGAAAGGAAAGCGTCAAGTTCCAGCCCACCTGGTGACTCTTTGGCTTCAATTCCATTTATTGGTGAGTTAAATTATTTCAGTGTACATCAAATGTTTTTCTCTCCTAAAGGTGATGAAAAGCAAGATGCCAGGTAGCTGACTGCTATTCCTGTAAACCCTGAGGTTGAGAGGCATGGGAGATCTTTCTCATCAAAAATAACTTTGGGTTGGTAAAAGTAAAAATACTTTTCAGTGGAGAAAAAATATTCTGTTTTGTTTGGGGGTCCTGGAGAACGAGTGTAAAAAAGCCCACAGTGATGTAACATTTTTCTAGAGTTTTCTTTAACCCTCAGGGTAAGTCTGTTACATAACTCAATCTGGTTATCACTCCACATGATGTGTTGTGATGTTACATGTATGGACAACTGGCATTTGCAACACCTTTCAAATACCTTTACTTCTGTAGTATAAAACATGCTTGGAATCCAGTACAGATAGAATGTGGATGCAAATCCATAGACGAATGATTTGTGGGGAAAAAAGAAGTTTTTCATCTGAATAAGTATGGTGAAAGCTTTCTGAGACAGATGGGGAATAGATGAAATCTGTTTCAGGTGAAGGGATAGCAATAAAAAGAAGTGGATTTGCAAGTAAAGATGCTAATGCGGATATGAATGAAAGGGTTTGTGGTAGGGGAATCTGAGAAGGCAAAATGATTTGCCCATGTGCAGTGACGCAAACAGGGTTGGAAATACAGGGAGCTTATGGGAAGGGTGCTGAAGAGAAGAACCTAAGGAAGGATTGGATATAGTAGAAAAAAATGAAATTATATTAAATATTGGATATGTGATGAATTAGTGTCCTCTGCTGAAGAGAGAGTTACAGTGGCAGAGCATTTCTGTTCTATCCAAGTAGTCAATGCCTCTGTTGTCTTTGTCCTGGTGTTGTTGTTGGGTTGGATTTTCTTTTGTTGTGGCTGATTTAATCCTTTGTAGTCTGGATGTCTGTGCATCATTTTCCACAGGAGTTGATTTATACCTGACTCTGTGCTCTTGAATTTAGTGTAGGAAGTATTTAGAAAATACTGAATACGGAATTTGGATTCTCAGACTCATCTGTGTGAAAAACAACTTTTTAATGATCCTTTTCTCTTTTTTTTTACACATTAGGTTAAGGGAATTACAGGTGCAGTGTCTTAGCATAATTGTCTTCTGTTGGAGATCTGAAGCAGTGATTTTTTTTTTTCCCCCCCTAGCATTATCTGTAATATCTGCTACTAGTTGAAAGCGAATAACCAAAAAACAATGAAGAAGCTTTGTGTTCATGAGAAAATGGAAATCATACAAAAGATACAATAATTCTGTTATTTTGACAAAATACTGGTAAGGCATTAAAAAGTGGTTTCTTAGCTAGCAGATGCTGCTTTTGTTGGGTTTTTAATTTTGAAGAGGAGTTTATAGATTTTTTTTCGTTCTTGTTATTACTGGACACATCAGTGTAATTTTAGATTCTTCTTTAGAACCAGGCAATCTTTCTTTAAGAATTAGCAAAGTTTGTGAGGCATGTAACTGATCTTTGTGTAGGATTTTTCAATACTCTGCCTAAAATCAGTGTTAGGCTCTTGATTTAGTCACGTTCCGTGTTAGCTGGGAGTATTTTAATCCCATACAGTTGAAAAGTCATGGTAAAGTCAGATCAAGATTGGTAACATCAAGCCCGACCTTTTCTACACCATCTCCTTTCTTGGTTTTGTCAGATTTCCCATGAACTTTTATTTATGTGGCTTGCTTCCATATTTTAGAGAAATGTGTTGATTAAAGTTCACAGAAGCCTTTAACATGTCAGTTGAACTGTATTTGGTAGCAGCTGAGCAGTTCAGAAGGAACAAAATTGTAACTCTCCATTGCAGCCTCCTGGCATAACACCACATGGGATTGAATTCTTATAAGCCTCTTGGAATGAAACCTCCTGAATGTTCCAGAAATACTGAAACCTGATACTGCTAGAGCCTGGGCACTATCTGAATCAGCATGGTTCTTGTGGCTCTCTTCCTAGCAAGAAATTCCTGTGCCAGTACAGGGGCTGTGGGAAGTTTCTACCCCTAGTCCAGCACCTTGAAAAGGAAATAACCCTCTGTGAATAGAAGGAGCATGAAATGTTATGGAAGTGGACCACTTCTTACATTAGAATTTATATGCATTATTCTAACTTTGCTTGTTCTGCTATCATTATGCCTAATTACAATTTCACTTGTTAAAAGCTGTACTTAATCAGGTGGAAAAACCCTAGATCTGCTTTGAAATACATTTAAAGGCTTTTTAACTCTTGAGATGGAAAATCACTGGGAGTTTTAGTTTAGGGTTTTCTTTTGGTGGTTTTTTGTTTTTGGTTTTTTTGTTGTTTTTTTTTTTTTTGCTTCTCTGATTATTGAGAAGATTCTTACTTTGAGTGAAGACATACCTTGGAGTTGTCAAATCGCTTTACTTCCCTTTTGCTTATATCCATATAGTAGTAGAGTTTTTTGAATTCTTAGGTTTTATTGGATAGAGCTAATTTAATAAATACACTTACTGAAGTTATTTATACAGTAGATACTTGGAGAGGCGTAAAAATGTAAATTTTGGGGGAAATATCTTCCAAGGTCACAGATTGTGACCTTTTAAAATGTGTGGTGTTTAAAACATTTATAGTGTGTCTATTTTTATCACCACTTTCTGCTTATTAAAGGTAGCAGATATGGCCAGGACCATATTTTGGTAGAAGTTCAGCCAGGAACAGTTGGCTTTTGCAGCAGTATTTTGTGACTAACCCTCTTCTGAGAACAGCACAACATCAGGATGGTTTTAGCTCTGGGTAAGTAGTACAGTGCCCTGCACCACAAACAGAAATCCAAGCAGAGTTTCTGTTGAGCTTCCTTACAGCAGATTCCTGCAGGGATCATGGTGGGTTACTGAAGAACTGCCTTTTGACAGTAGTCTTTCAAAAAACTGGTTCAGAAGCAGGGAGATCTAAATTTTTGGTGTAATTTATTCATAGAAACCAGAGATGTGTTCATACCAAGCCTAGTAGGTAGCTGTACTATCTTGTATGGGAGAAGTGGATTTATTTGAAAAAATTAGGCAAAATGCTGTGTGTTCAAACTCTTCAGGTAAGCACATGTTCTTGGGGGATGATGAATCTGCCAGCTTTACAGATAAACACACAGTGGTATTGCATGCTTCACTACTTTTCATGTGCAGGATATTGTGATTCTCAGAAAGCTGCTATTTTTATTTTAGGTCTTTATTTTCAGATTCTTTATTATTTCAAACGATAGTTTCAAACTATGTAAGTTAGTCTAGTGACTCACTAGATTTTTTACCCAGGAAAGGTCTCACCTGTTCTCTAGACTAATAAAAATACCATTTTCCCTATCAATTGTGGTGTTTAATGTGCATTTTTTGGACTTGTAGTTTTTCCATGATTTCTGTGCTAGAGAACAGCAAATTATAACTTTCTGGCCTACTGCGTAATTTTTGGATGAGTTAATCTTCACTGGAATGGAAAGTAGAATGCTGCTAAATGTCCTGATAGATGTGGATGACAAGTGATGTCTCTCAGGGGTCCTTACTGGGACCAGTGTTACTAAATATTGAGTGCACATTGGCAGATTTGTGGATGATGCCAAGCTTGAGAGGTGCTATTGCCACACCCAAAGGATGGGATGTCATCCAGAGGGACCTGGACAACTCAAGATGTAGGCACATGGGAATCTGATGTGGCTTAACAAGACCAAGTGCAAGGTGCCCTGAGTCAGAGCAACCCCTGGTATCAACACAGGTTGGGAGATGGACAGAGTGAGAGCAGCCCTGCCCAGAGGGGCTTGGGGGTGCTGATGGATGAGAGGCTGGACATGACCCAGCCACGGGCACTCACAGCCCAGAGAGCCAAACGTGCACTGGGCTGCATCAAAAGCAGCGTGGGCAGCTGGTCGAGAGGAGCTGCCCTTCTGCTCTCCCTTGGTAAGACCCCATCAGCAGTGCTGCATCCAGCTCTGGGGTCCCCAGCAGGGAAGATGTGGACCTGTTGGAGTCCAGAGGAGGAGCCACCAAGTTTAGCACCTTTCTTATGAGGAAAGGCTGAGAGAATTGGGATTGTTCAGCCTGGAGAAGAGAAGGCTTTGGGGTGACGTAATTGTGGCCTTCCTCCTGAAGGGAGCCTACAAGAAAGACGGAGAGAGACTCTGTCCAAGAATGTCTAGTGACAGGAAAAGTGGCAATGGATTTAAACTGAGGTTTAGGTGAGATATTAGGAGGAAGTTCTTTACTGTGAGGGTAGTGAAACACTGGAACAGGTTGCCCAGAGAAGTTGTAGATGCCCTGTTCCTGGAAGTATTTAAGGCCTGGTTGGTGGCTCTCTGAGCAACCTGCTCTAGTGGAAGTTGTCCCTGCCCACAGCAGGAGGCTTGGGTCCCTTCCAACCCAAACCATTTTATGTGTTTTGTAACTTGAGAAAATGTTGATTCAGAATATAGTTACTTTAATACATTTCATAGACATAAATGTCTAGTATGCATGTCTGAGATTTGCAGCAAGGTTGAAAATATTTTTTACTTCCTACAGTACTTACTGTAGAGTAGAAAGAAATGTAAAAGAGGTTAATCCGACTCCCACGTTCAGTTGAATGAACTACCCAGAGGAGTGAAACAGAGGCGCTGGTTCAACACTTGACCTGCTTGCAGCATGTGTACCTGTCAGGCCAGCTTAAGTGCCTTGGCCATTACTACTAGGTGGATGTTGTTTCCAACTTCGCAGAGGCCTGTCACATGAAAATTAGTTTTAAACAGATATGTTTTAAAAACCTTAGCCTAACTATCATCTTGAAGTTCAAAATTATTTTAAAATAAAATCAAGTTCATAGCCATCCTAGTACAGAGTTTTTTCCTTAGGTGTATAGTAGCATCACATAAGTACAAAGATTTTTCCTCAAAGGTGCGATTGCATTTTGAAGATATTTAGCATATCCTTACCCTAGAAAAATTTTAGATGACTTCATTCCACTATTAATTTGTGAATAACTGAGGGAAAATTAGTCAGATAAAAATATCTGATCAGACTTTGATAACAGCAAAATATCGTAAAAAATAGATGAGTGTTCTCCCCCTGACTGAAACTCATATGTCAGGAAAGGTATATGAACAGGGCAAAGATATGTGATACTTAATGCTGGTACTTTCTATTCTCCCACTGTTTGCACTTTAAAATATCTCTGAGCCAAATGTGATTTTAAGTGTACCATAAATTTCTCTATTCTCTTCTGTATTACAGTAAAGTTTTGTTATCCAATACTCTATATTGATTTAAATAAAGATTTGCCAGGGATTTCACAGTTGAAACTGCATGGTATTTATTCCCTTAGTGTGTGTCTCTGTTTTTCTAAAATGTGTCTCCTGTTGACTAAATTCACGGTGTGGGTTGAAAGGGTCCTTAAAGACCATCTGGTTCCAACCCCCTGCCATCAGTGGAAACACCTTCCACTAGGTTGCTGAGAGCCTCATCCAGACTGGCCTTGAACACTCCAGGGATGGGGCATCCACAGCTTCTCTTGGGAACCTGTAGCAGTGCCCCACCACCCTTACAATAAACCTCTCTATTGCTTCTACCTTTAGTGCAGGCAAACCACCACAGCAATCTCTGTGCTAGTAATTGGGCACACTCTGCTGTTCACTGTGCTTTAAAAGCGGATCTTCATGCTAATTTTCAAAACCACAAAGCTGAGGGTCTGAGGAGAGGTGTTTCTGTGGTTGGTTTTTTCGGTTTGGGGTTTTTTTTGTTTGTTTGCGGTTTTGGATTTTGTTTTGTTTTTATGGGGTTTGTTGGTGGTTTTGGGTTTTTTGGGGTTTTTTTGTTTGGTTGGTTGTTTGTTTGTTTGTTTTAATTTCATGACCTGTTTTTTTACAAACAAATAAAAGTACTTGCTGATTTGCAGATAGGGTGAATGTACCTGGCTTCCAGTGAGTTCTGCTCAACCTTGTTTTTCTTTAATGTTGTTTTTATTATTATTATATTTTTTTAAAGTATATTAACTAAAGAATTAAGAGTTGAAACATTCTAAACCACTTACTATTACTTAAGCTTTTCAAGCAACTTTATTATACATGTGGTTGCATTTTATCTTCTTTAGTACTCGAAGTAGGGGTGTATAGCTTTACCTTATCAATACTTAACTTTAAGTCCTAGGTAATGTACGTAACACCAAGTACTTCTTGGAAAGTCTGTTTTAGTGGATTATATGCCATACTTTCCCTGTCCTCCCCCTACATCTTAATGCCTCTCTCTGCAGACTGCTGATGCTTGGAAGATGACAGTGTGAATACACACATATTGAACGCAATTGAAACAAGAAAATAAATTGATGTGCTTGCACAACACCCTGTGAAAATGGTTATGATGGTAGGAATAGATAAAGTTAGGGGAAACAAGCAGAAACATTCTCATAAGCAGAAAGGAAGCATTTGAAAGAATGTACTCATTCTGTTTTCCCCTTATGAGAAGGGAGAAACTCAAAACCTTGGACTTCTCCAGCAGAGATTGTGGTTCATCAGCTCAAAGTATTTGGATATCTTCAGGGCAAATGGTGGCTGAATACTGATGGCCGATATGGTGTGTTTTAAGACAAAACTGCTAGTAGTCAAGATGAAAATTAAAATCTTCATCTTTTGTAATAATTTTCTTTTCTACAAGTTATTGCCTAGCTATTCCAAACTATGAAAACATAAGTGCAATTGCAGTAGAGATTAGGGCTGACAAATGTTCGTTTTTGAGGAATGTTTCTTCCATTATTATAGTGATAGCATTGGAACAGCTTTTAACATGTCATCAGTGTTTCTAAGATAAGCATCAGTCTTCCATTTTTTTTTTCCAGGATTTTACAGTGTGGCCTGCCAAATCACTGTTGCTCCAGGCTGAACATTTCAGTGTTTCTCGTCCAAAGAACAGTTTTTAAATCACTGTGGTATTCTAAAGTATGGCGGCCAAAACGCAAAATTACAAATTAGTTTCTTAAATACCATTTAAATGCTTCTGTAACTCAAAAATATTTTTTTAAATTAAAACTTAAAATTGGGAGCAGTAATTCATAACATCTAGAAGAGTTTTAATTGAGTAGAAGCATCAGATTTGTTTGATAGTGAGTAATATTTTCAAAGCATAAATTGTCCTCAGTGTATCATTATAATTTCAGATAATTGCAAGTAGTAAGGGAATGCTGTCGGGGTTCTTGGCAACAAAAAATATACTGAGAATTGTACTTCTTTGTGTGATGGGGTAATAGGGCAAGCAGGAACCTTTGGAATTGCTTTCTGTAGAAAGATAGTTAAACTTTTGTTTGACACTGAAATAAGCAATAGACTTTCATAGATACGGTTTTCACAATAGTCTGAAATGAAGAATACCTTGGGAAGCCTTTTCTGTTTGTGTGAAACATAGTCAGTATAACAAACATATTATTTACATGAGTGCATTAGCAGAGGACTGGATTTGATGATTCAGGAAGCTTGTTCCAGTCGTGTGTTTCTGGGGTTTAGAGCAATGAATGTGCTCAGCATGCAGACTTGTTTCCATTCTATTCTTTTGGCCACATGAGGATAATTACGTAAAGTAGATATATGAAGAAGTTCTTTGTAAAGACAGTTAGTGCTGGAAGTACTTAAAAACTAGCAAAAAACCACCCCAGATTTTTAAATATTCTTTTTTGAAAAAATGAGGTAACAGATCGTGAGGAATCCAGGCAATGAAGTTATCTTTCTTCCAAATCATGTGTGTTAGCCTTGCAAGTCAATACATAAGGGAGCTTTTACCCTTGCATGCTGAATTATAAGATGGAGCAGTTTGTACTGCAGGATTTAAAACAAGAAGTCACTGCTATGGGGCATTTATTATTCCTTTGTGCTATCTTTTATGATAGCAGGGTTAATTCCATATAGTTTACTTTTGATTCAATGACTTGTTTTTGTTTATTGGTTGTTTCCAGTCTTCTCGCTACTGGTGAAGGTGTATACATGGTATTTTTGTTTGATTGTCTTCCTCACAGGCTTTTAAGAAAAGCGACCTACATTAGTGTGTCTGTATTTACCTTACTGGTAGCTTCTTCTGGGGTTTCTTGGAGACGATTTTTTTTTTTTTTTACATCTTTGCCTGTGTGTGGATGAGGATCTTTTTCCTAACCTCTGTTATCTTGTCCATGCTCTCTCCTTCATTTCTGCATTCTTCTCACTGGTGCTACTTCCCTGCAGTCTCTGTCCCCCTGCTGTGCTGTCCTTTGCTCCACTTGTGCCTCAGCAGCCTTTTCTCGACTCATTCTGTCCTGCCTTCTGCTGAGTTTAAGGAAGGGACATCGGTGCACATGGCTGTACTTTAAAGGAAGGGCTGCCTGAAGCAAGCTGGAGTGAATCTAACCTGAGAGGCCTGGAAGGTGTATTAGACATAGGGCAAGATTTTAAAGCTTTTATCTACTGTATTTAGGAGGAATACTTCAAACTAAGGTATTGCTAGTGCATCGTGAAAATGCTGAGCCTGTTGTGGTATCCTGTGCTATGGAGTACTTGCATGGGCCAAGGATGTGGAGTGCAAAACGGTTGTTGACAAAGGGCTGAAATTCAGTAAGGCAGTGCCTCTAAATCAGTCCTGCTGCAGGGTCGCTGGCACATCCTGTCAGTCCTTCCATAAAGAGAAGATTAGGGGTTTTTAAATTCTACTAATGAGTACTTGATAGTTTGTTCCTTCTTTTGTTACATAAGCAAATTAATTTGACGTGTGAGGTTCATTCTTAAATTATCTCCCAAAGCCATAGCCTGTTGTTCAAGTGAACTGTTGAAGAAATAGAGAGGCTTTTATTAAAATACTTACTGTAATGGGCTGTCAGGTAGATGCCATCTGAGTCTATAAGGAACCTTGACATCTGTGGCTCAGTTGAATGAAAATAATGTTTTTTATGACTCTTTTAGCCCTTTGCTTTGCAGACATGCAGCATGAGCTGCCTCTGTAGCTTTCTGCAGAAGGCTGGGCTTTTACAATCGATCACTGTTACATTTACACAAGATCTGAGTAATCAAAATTGCATTAAATACTACAGGAGCATCTGTAAACAAAGACCTAATCAAAGAATTTGGCGTGGTTTTCAGAAAGCCAATAATATTAAAATACAGTCATCTCCTTCAATGCATACATTTTGGGAATTTGTATTTTGGACATATTTTTTTTGTTTCTGGGGTGCATGCTGTCTCAGCATTCTTCATGGGAAATGTAAAGCTGTTTTTAAGTGTAAATTACTACACAGCTGTTACATTTTTATGATAGTCTTTGATAAAATACACACTTGTTGAATTAAGATTTATGGCCATATTCACATTGTTTGTTTGAACTGAGATGCCGAATTAGTGTTTTAAATGGTAATGTGATCTGCAAAACATTTACTAAATAAAGCAGTTCCTTCTTAAGGTCGTTTGAGGTGTTGAAATACTGCTTGCAAAACTGCCATGCCTGAAGGGGAATGTGAAGGATGACTTTAGTCTTGGGGAACTAGTTTTTTTCCCAGTAATTTTTTATTACCAGTGAAGAAAAGCTGTGGCAAACTGAACCTGTATGGATTGGAGGAGAAAGCACCTTTCTCTGTTAATGATCCCTATTAAAGCATCCCTGATGGTGGCTGTACTAAAGTCTCTCTGTGAATTTGTTTCCCATGTGTGTATGATTCAGTTAACTAAACAACTTGTTTAAATACCTCTCTCCCTTGCTTCCTCACCATCACACACACACAAAAAAAGAAACCACAAACCAGCCAAAGCTCAGCAACAAACACAAACAAACCCCACAGTCATTACCAACTTGGATAAAGAGGGTGCTCTTAAGACAGCTCCAGCGCAGCTCAGCCCATACCTGTCCATGCAACCTAGTGAATTGCATCTGAAGGTGCTACAGAGTTGACTGGTGTCATTG
Source organism: Irena cyanogastra (assembly GCA_013397155.1). Taxonomy (NCBI): domain Eukaryota; kingdom Metazoa; phylum Chordata; class Aves; order Passeriformes; family Irenidae; genus Irena; species Irena cyanogastra. The sequence goes on along the minus strand of VWZV01009824.1, from coordinate 461,217 downwards.
CAGGGATGCTGTCTTTGAAGGATTATGAAGACTGGAAAAGGTCCTTATTAACTGTCATGCTTTCTTGCCCAGTAAATCCTCAGTTTTGAAATGTCTGGTTCTGCCTCTGGGCCCATTCTGTATAAATCTCTGCCTGTATCAGGTTTTTAGCGCCTCACCTACATTGTGTGCAGATGCTCTCTTATCTTTGTAGGTCCCCAGTCTCCAGCTGCATGGCAATACAACGTACTGTGATACACAAATTTCTCAGTGCTTTAGCTGGAAGATCAGTTAGTTGTGGTTGGAGCTGTGTTGTATCACAAGTTTTCCTTGTCTTACCCCCATGAATGTTTTTGTGTTGAAGGGCTCTTCCTGAAAATCATTAATTGCGCCTGTTGACCAGTTGTACTCTCATGTCAAACATAAGTGAGACGTGGCATCCCCCCTTGGCCAGAGATGCTCTGTCACTGTGCTGGCTTGGTTCTGATGGCCAGTCTCTTGCATCACTTCATAGATAATAATGCAGAACAGATTATGGTTGGAAAGTATAACACAAAGTAGTCCTGGAATAACAGAATCATACGCACCCATCAGGATCATTGAGTCAAATTCCTGGCCTTGTGCAAGACATCCCAAGGATCACACCATGTGCCCAAGAGCATTGTCCAAACCCTACCTGAACTTGGTCAGGGTTGGTGCTGTGACCACTTCCCAGGGGAGCTGTCCCAGTGCCCAACGATCCTCTGGGTGAAGAACCTTTTCCAGATCTCCCACCTAAACCTTTCCTGACTCAGCTTTGTACTTTTCCTTGAGTCCTGTTGCTGGTCACGAAAGTGAAGAAGAGATCAGTGTCTGCCTCTCCTCTTCTGCTTGTGAGGATGTTGAAGGTCATAGTGAGGTCTTCCCTCAGCCTCTTCTTTTCCAGGCTCAACAGACCAAGGAACCTCAGACAGTTCCCCTCCAGACCCTTTAACATCCTTGTGGCTCTCCTTTGGATGTTCTCTAACAATTTAATCTCTTTCTTATATTGTGGTACCCAGAACTGCCCCCAGCACTTGAGGTGAGGCTGCTCCAGAGGACAGTCCCCTCCCTTGCCCAGCTGGCCATGCCTGATGCTCTCCTGACTGCCAGGGCACTGCTGACTCAGGGTCAGTTTGCCATGGACCAGGACCCCCAGGTCCCTTTCTGTGGCATGGCTCTCTAGCCTCTCATTCCCCCGTCTCTACATGCCACCAGGGTTGCCCCATCCCAGGTGCAGGATCTGGTACCTGCCCTTGTTGAACTTTATATGCTTGCTCAGCTTTCTAACTTGTCAGGGGCCTCTCTGCCCTTGAAGGAGTTGACAGCTTGTCCAAGTTTAATATTGTTAGCAAACTTACTTGGTATTACTTTGAGTCCTGTGTCCAGGTGATTAAAATGAAGATGTGGATGAGGACTCGGCCGAGGATGGGTCCTTGTGGAACCCTGGTAGTGGCAGGTCACCAGTCTGAGGTCACCCCATTCACTGTAACCCTTTGTGCCCAACCCATGATCCAGTTGCTCACCCATTGTGTAACAGGGTTGTCCAGCCGTGAGCTGGGTGCTTTTCCAGAAGGACACTGTGAGAGACAGTATCAAAAGCTTTGCTGAAGTCCAAACCACTTTATATCTGCTGGCTTTCCTGGATCAGTGGGTTACCCTGTCCTAGAAGGAAATCAGGTTTGACAAGCAGGACCTTCCCTCATGAACCTGTGCTGGCTCTGACCAATGACTGCGTTGTCCTCCAGGTGTTTTTCAGTACCTCCCAGAATAGTCTTTTCCATAGAGTCTTTGACCTTTTTGTTGCAAATATTTCAAGAGATACCAGTAATTTGAGATAGCAAACTGAAAGAGTATTATTTTGTGCGATTTCTCTTCTGCCTTGTTTGTTCTGTGCACTTCACTGCATTTTGGACACAGTCATTTTCATTGATTGGTGAGCTGAACACATCCATTCACATGCTGTGTGAGGAGTTTTGAGGTGCGAATATGTCAGTCAAGGAAACTGAAAAGGTTAACAAATATTGCAAGCACCTGAAAAAAAGATCAAAATACAAGGAATATATGTAGTTGTTTGGGTTTTGTTTCTTACTGGACAGCAGCAGTGGCATTTGCTAGTACATTAAATTAATGCAGAAGGCAGAAACTCCTATGGTGTACATCATTATTTGCTCCATTATGACTTTATATTACATGAAAGCTTGCTGTTAGCTGACCCTCAGCCTCTTCAGGGACTGAATAGTTATGCCCCTCCTATACCAATGTCATTTGCAGTTCCTCTAAAGTTTTCACATTTCTAAAACAACTTTAATTTTGATTCGTCTGAGAATTAGATCCACTGTGAAGTAATAATGATTTGAATGGTTATTGTTGCTTTCAGGGACTTACAAACTGTTCTTCCTTATCTGAGTTCTTGGATTCAAGTGTTGTGGGAAATACTGTAGTGTTGCCAGACATGTTTGTGTTACAGCTCGCACAGATCTATTTCAAGTGCTAGTGTTTTTATAACTTTTGGGAGAGAGACTATGACATTTGAGATACATCTGTTAACATAAATAACTTCAACCTGAGCACTTTCAGTCTGTGCACTATAACTCAACCAGTTGCGCAGTGACTGATTATATTCCTTAGTCAATGTTACTTTCAGGGAAGATCAGCAGATTAAAAAAAATAGGAAATTGAGCTGTTGTAAGTTTGGAATGGAAGTATAGCTGAGCTTTTTCCTGTGTCCTAGTTGCTGTCATGAAGTAATCTGTAAATGCTTCTAATTTATCACTCTGGATGCAAGTAAATAAAGGAAATAAAGGGAAAATTTTTAATTGTAGTGTCATGGTTTGGTGTGAATTCTTTTGCTTTTCCTTTTTATTAATGTTTCTAGTTTGCAGCTGGGTTTTATGGGATAGGCTTTTTAAACTTCAAAAGTTACTATATTTTTCACCCCAGAAAATTTAGAGGCATGTTACTGCTAAACCACCCTGTACTTTGTTTATTGCCTTGTTCTAAATGTACATTGCCAAATTTTGATGGTACAAGTGCTGCCTTAACAGAACTGTTAGTGACTGTTGGAACAGCACAATGCAGCACACGCAGTTGTGTTCACACAAAGCAAAGAATAAACCTCTGTCTGTGAGTGTTCATTGGTTTCAATAGGCTTTTCAGTAGCTCTGCATATTACAATTCTTAGCACCTAGAGTACATTCATATTCATTACGGCAGTACAGTTCAGCCCCTGCTCGTGACTTGGTTTTTTTTCCCCATCCCCTCCTCTACCAGAGCGTGAAGTAGAATGATTTTTTTAGTACTAGTAATGTGCTCTAGAAGATGTTACGGCTCTTTTCTCAAAATGATGGAAAATGCATCTTTTGGCTTCTCCATCTTGTAAGAAACATGTTAAATACCAGATTATTTAAAGCTTTTTGGAATCTTTCATGATGACCCTTGTGGCTTTTGAGACTGAGAGGTGCTGGGCATGTATGGCATGCAATCGTTTCTATGAACAATTAGTGGAAGAACTCATTGGTATGTAGTAGTCCCATCTTTTAAAGGTCTGAATACTTGCTTCTTTATTTGAATGTACGGAGGATGGGGGGACCGGTTTTTTGAATGCTAGATAGCCATTTAAAATGCTTTTTTTGTTTGCTTCTAACTTGGCTGTTTTATTTGAACACTCTTTAAACCAAATGGCTTTTGATAGCCTGGCCCTGTTTAATTGTAGATATCTGTCTTTTGAGTTCAAACTTACTGATAAAATAAGTGTGGGTTTTGCTTAAGAGTATAAACAAAAATTCTCTACTTCCAAAATATTGAGAGATTAGCAAATAATTCTTGTTTCTTTTGCACACAGCAAAATGGATGATTTTTTGCCTTTATCCCTAATGTACAATTACCATCCCTATGAAGCAAAACAGGCTTCTCGTCATGAAAAAAAAGAGTACATTTGACAGTGTGAATTAATTGGACCCTTTTGTTTGTTAGAATGACTTCATGTTTAAGATATCTGATATCCCAGTAATGAGAAGTTCAGACAGCTTTTTGGTTTGAGCTATTTAGTTTTATGCATTTAATATGTTAATATATGGCGTATTACCTTTGTAGATGAACCGACTAGTCCTAGTATTGACCATGATATTGCACACATTCCTGCTTCTGCTGTTATTTCTGCATCTGCTTCTCAAGCACCAGCTATAGCAGCTGTTCCTCCCAGTCCTACATCTCCAATCCCTTTAATTCGGCGGCAACTTTCACATGATCATGGTGAGCGTTGATTTCATTCTTTTTCTCTTGCAACTTTTTTCCTTTCACACTCTGGAGATCAGGAGTGAAAATTGTAAACTCTTTATTGCTTGAAATAAATCGCAAAAATGTAATTCAAGTTCCTGCATACTCAAAAATTTATATTTCTTTGTAGAATCCATCCGGCCTAGTGTCCTGGATAGCCAGCCTACTGCAAAAACTGAGAGATCAAAGTCGTATGATGAAGGACTGGATGACTACAGAGAAGAGGGAAAATCGTGAGTTCATGGAAAAATTAGTTAATTTGGACATCTGTTTTTGTAAGTGTCTAAAATCTCATTTTAACATTTGTTTTTCTTCCAACAGATCCATTAAGCATGTATCTAGTTTAAAGGGGATTAAGGTAAGTAAATATATATATAGCAACTCTTAAACATTACTCATGCTGCTGTGACAAATGGTTTGAATTACACATATCTGTTTTATGAAGTGATGTGCTAAGCAGACAGGAAGTTTATTGGAAGTGCTACTGATCAAATTGCTGATGTATGCATCATATAAGTAAACATGGTCTCTTTTTTCCTGAACCCGTCACGTGATCCTTGATTTTCACTTTCCTCAGTCTCTGTAAACAAAGCATATTAAATATGATAGCCTTTTGTGAAAACTCACTGATGAGAGTCTGAGATTTGTGAAGTTTCTTGAAGTATTCTTGGCATGTGTAAGGTCACTGTTGTTGTGTGTAAACTTTAAAAATTATGTTTTTCCGAGACCATATTCCTGATGACGTTTTTCAAGTGAGAAACATCTTGAACATAGGAACTGTAGGCAAATGTCTGTAGAATTACACTGTGGAGTTCTTTCTGTGATGTTTGCTCTAGGTCCCAGACAGCCAGAAATCTTCAGAAGACTCTGGTTCCCGAAAAGATTCTTCTTCAGAGGTGTTTGGTGATGCCTCCAAAGAAGGATGGCTCCATTTTCGACAGCTTTTTACAGACAAAGGAAAGGTACCTGTCATTTTTGAGTTTTTAACCTAGGACAAATGCTAAGCTGGTGGCAAACTACGATAAACTTCAAGCCTTCCTGTTTAGGTTTTTTTATTTTTTGGAGGGTATAATATCATCAATAAGAATGTCAGAATTTTAGAACTGTTAGAAATTGACTTAAGTCAGTTCCTCAGCTTTGTCTACAGACTGCATTCCAAACTGTTTTAATTTTATGTTTCAAGAATCTGCTGAAGTAAACTAATTTCTAATGACTAATTAAATAATAAGAATCAGTCCCTTGGTAGGTGTAACTGTATTTTTCCCTCTTTCCTAATAATGAAAAAAGTTGTAATTTTTGTGAATGTTGCGGAGTTGAGTTCAGATTAACCTTCTGCACAAATAATGCTTAAGGAAAATTGGGTATCTGGAATTGCAGCGGTGTGAAAATGCCAGCCATTCGGACATGAAGGCAGTTTAAAAAGTATGGGCAAGAGTTCTCTAAATACCAGACCAGAAATTGTCTCATTCTAGTTTTACTGCTGTCACATGTGAGCTCACACTCAGTGGGGGGTCTGGGAGGACAGGTTATGGAGCAATTCACTCCTCTAATGGAGAGCAATTAGTGAATGCCACGTTGTGCAGTCTTTCTGCCAGCCAGGTGGGTAGCCTTTCTTTGTAAAACTTCTGGAGGTAGTTTTGCAATCCAGAAACGTGCACTGTAACAAGTGAGCAAACTGACACCTTGGTTGCTGTTTTTCAGCGAGTCGGTGGGAGCATTCGGCCATGGAAGCAACTGTACGTTGTTCTTCGGGGTCATTCACTCTATCTGTACAAGGATAAAAAGGAGCAAGTGACCCTCTCTGAGGAAGAACAGCCTATAAGCATCAATGCTTGCTTGATAGACATCTCGTACTGTGAAACCAAGAGGAAAAATGTGTTTAGACTCACCACATCAGACCGCGAGTATCTGTTTCAGGCTGAGGACAGAGATAACATGTTAGCGTGGATTAAAGCAATACAAGACAACAGCAACTTAAATGATGAGGTAATTGTGTAATATTTAAAGCAGAAGTTGTAGGTTTTTCATTTTAATTAAAAATGTATTGTGTTTTCTTGTAATTAATCTTGAACAGAAGAACTGGTTTTTAATGAACCAGTTGACCAAAATGTGTACAGGAACATAAAAGAAAATGAGGTGAAAGGAAAGGTAACTGAGTAAATTAATAGCGTTAAAAAAAGTCAATGTAATCATAATCAGAAAATAGATGTTTGAAATAAATTAGTTAATGCTGTTACTGATTTGACTAAAGATAGACTTTATAGTAAGCTGATCTGCCAAAAATACCTAGCCCTTTTTAAAAGATAATTGCAGGTTTAGGACCAGCGTGGTCTCTCTTCAGACTTGCACTGCAGAGTGGTGTGTGCAGTAGTACAGTGTGAGGAGCTTCTCAGTAGTTAAAAAATGAAACTTTGAAGATGCCTATTTCTCTGATTAAAAGCTGATGTTTCTATGAATTAAGTTAATGCTCATTGCCAAAGGCAAACGTCTGCTATTGTACATAAGGTATCAATATCCATCCCAATATTGTCCATTGTGTGTTTTCACTGCAGTGATGAGCAACAGAGGAATATTTGTATGTCTGTGGTCATGCACATCTACTCAGATTGAAAATAATTATCCAAAGTATTACACAGATAGATAAAAAAGCAGATTTGAATTCATGTCTTTTTCAGCTATATTTGTAGTAGCAGTTAGTTTTTTAAGTACTATGTGCACACAGGATTGGATTTTTTGGAGTAGTAATATGTGTTTACTTGCATTTTTGTCTGTTTAGAAACTTTAACTTACTTTCAGTTTAAGAGGTATTAATTAGATCATACTGCTTTGAAAAAAAACCAAAACATGTAAATAACAGTACTTGATTTGTAATTACTCACTTTGTTTTCTTTGTGGTTTTTCAGTGTTTTGTCTTTACTGTTCTCAGGAACTGCCTATGAGGATGTTTGGTTTGGTTGAGGGTTTGGCTTTTTTTAAAGTGGACTATACTTATTTGGTTACCAGAAGAGTTAATCATATTCTGAAAGGCATTTTTTTTAAAAAAGATTATAAAGTATTTCTCTATTTATTTTATAGGATACTGGTGTTACTAGTAGAGATCTAATTAGTCGAAGGATTAAAGAGTACAGTACAATGATGAGGTGGGTAAATTATATGTTGCCAGTAGTTTTTGTAGAGTTCTTACTTAGCTTCTTTCAACTGAAGTAGTCTCTCTTGTTCAGTTCTTCAAGCAGCAAAACAGAGCCATCTCCCAAAACACCTCGCCAGAGTCTGAGTATCAGACAGACTCTACTTGGAACTAAAGCAGAACAGAGGACTCAGAGTCCACATTCTCCTAAGGATGAGACGGAAAGGAAGCTCCTCACTAAAGGTCTGTGTGTTTTGTGTATTTCTTTAGTTCCCTTCTGCCCCAGTGTAAGGCCATCGAGGTGCCCTTCTCAGGTATTTTTGAATTCATGAATATACAGATGCAAACCAAGTATTAGCCCAGGGGTTTTAAGCTGCAGCTCTAGTCACTCATTTCTAGGAAACCAGTTCATCTCAGATCCTGAAACTTTTCTTTTAATCCCTTCTCAAAAGGTTTTTGTGTTTTCTTTTTCCCTTAAGCTCCATGTAGGGCTAACAGTAGTAAATACAGGTGTTAAAATTTTTTCAAGCTTTGGAAATAATTTTGTGTGTAATTCATACTTCTGTCTCCAGCTGACTTGGAAATAATAAGGCAAATTTTTCCACTAAAGTGCTTCCAAAGTATAGAACAGATTTTTTTTGGTCGTAGTTTTTAAAACACAGGAGTGAACTTGTATTATTTTTCCAGAAAAAAAATTAATACCTCTTGAGTTCCAAAAAAGTCTGATGAGCTGGCACTGCAAACTTGAATCAGTGTCTGAGCTCCATCAAATAATGTCACAAGCTACTCTTTTTTATTCTCTTTTTTTTTTCACGTAGTGTGTAGACATATGGTACATCACATCAGACTGTTGTTTAAAAAATGTTGTGTACAATTCAGGCAACTGAATAAGCAGCCACTTTTGATCAACCACTTTAGAGTTATTCAATCTTGAATTTAAACTATCAGTGAATTCTGGTTTTTGTTGCCAAAAAATATCCCTTTGCTTCTGCAGTCCTACACATGTAACTAAATTGCACATGTTGGGTAAATCTTAAATCTACTGAAAGAATATCTCCAGAAATAAGAAAGAAGTACTTATTGTGTTAGATGACTTGCAGTGCAAGATAAATGGGAATTGCAATTTGTTACAAGAATTCTATAGGAGAGGTAAACAGAGCAACTGAACTTTTAATCTGATCTTTGGATAGAGAACACTTTAAGTGAGTAATGTTTGGAATTATTTCGGAGTGACTAAAATCTGATAATTTCTGAAAGAGTGAGTAAGTCTGCACAAGTGTGAGCGTGACTCTAGAGTCTGATGGTATTTTGTGCAACAGTGTGATTCCATGGAGACTTAGTGTGGTGCTACTAAATGTAGATCTAGTTTTTTTAAACTTCAGTATTTTATATAAATTTCAAGTTTAAATTTAGTAGTTTATCTACTTAGTCTTAGAATGATGAAATGCCACAGTAGCATCCAGCTCCTTGCTTTTCTATGTCTGGGGTGTGAGTATGTTCAGATTTATCTTTTGAACCACGGAAGAGTAACAGAAGTTGTGTTTAAGACAGACTAATCTTTGATGAGTTGTTGCATAAAGCCAGGCTGGTAAAAGCTAAAAGCGCAGCAGGTGTCACTTGCTCGTGCACATCTGTTACCTGTATTTACAGTCAGTTTGGTGGCATAAATGTCCTTATTTTTTTTCTTTATTTCCTTTTTTTTTCCACTGTCCTAACAACAAAAAGATGAGACAAGCCCACCAAAAGACAAAGGGACATGGAGAAAAGGCATTCCAAGCATTATGAGGAAGCCATTTGAAAAGAAGCCCTCTGCTGTTGGAACATTTGGTGTTAGACTAGATGACTGCCCTCCAGCTCATACCAACAAAGTATGGAAGTAGAGTTTTTCTTTCCTTGTGAATTTAAATACTTTTTAAATCAATTACTTACCTATACAACTCTTTCTCTTCAGTATATTCCGCTGATTGTTGATATATGCTGCAAACTGGTTGAAGAAAGAGGTCTTGAGTACACAGGTATTTACAGAGTGCCTGGAAATAATGCTGCCATCTCAAGTATGCAAGAAGAGCTCAACAAAGGAATGACTGACATTGATGTTCAGGATGATGTAAGTCTTTAATCAGACTATTTTCTTATTAAGATCCCCAAAACTTTTGGTTGTGTTGTGATCATAGAAATATAAAGCATGTCTGACCTTTTCTTTTAAACACGTAGAAATGGCGTGACTTGAACGTGATAAGCAGTTTGCTGAAATCCTTCTTCCGAAAGCTCCCAGAACCCCTCTTCACCAATGGTAGGTTGTTTTCTTTGCAGTTTTGTCTTCAGGAATTGCAGTTGAACAGTTGCCTTACAACATTCAGATGATTTGAGAGAAAATCCAGGGAAGTCGTCTCCACTCTGCATTAAATGTTGTCTTTCCTAAAGAGTAGGGAGTCATGGTGATCATCTTAAGAATGAGAGGTGTAAATATAATTTCTGTGATGTGAACGGATTATGAATATGCAACTAAAAGAGTAAAACTTTCAGTTCCACTGTTGCAGTATTCAGTCAAAGCTGGGATTTTTTTCCCCCTACTGTCATACAAAACATACACTTAAAATATAATGGGCTAATTTATGACTTCCAGAGGTCATTCTTTTATGTATGTTACTAGTGTTCAAGGGGGACTGGGGCTGGCAGATGGGAGTTTATATGCATACATATTTAGATCTAAAAACTCATACATATATAATTTCTGCTTTTTTAACAGACAAATATGCAGATTTTATAGATGCCAATAGAAAAGAAGATCCTGTTGAGCGTCTGAAAACACTGAAGAGACTGGTAAACTTAAAATCAGTTGGGCTGTAGGTGCACTACAAAATTAGCATTAAATATTCAGTGTTCTGAATAGTGATTGTTTGTTTCAGATTCATGATTTACCTGAACACCATTATGAGACTCTCAAGTTTCTTTCTGCACACCTGAAGACAGTAGCAGAGAACTCAGAAAAGAACAAGGTATTAGAAAGAAACATATCATGTATTTTGGTTTGTTTCATTAACTGTTATTTTTGTGGAGGATCATTTCTAATTAAGGTGATAGTTTATTGTTGAAGATGAAATTAGGGAGTGCTGCTATGTAGAGAAGATTTTTGTATTAGGCTAAGTACTCCTGCAAAATGTGCATGTGTTTAGTGTGAGTTAAGTTTATTCAAACTGGTAATCAGACTTTTGGGAATAACTCCTTGCATCCTGAATTTATCCCAAGTCTGTAAATTTCCTGTAATCCAATCTAGACACCAGTAAGACTGTGCCTGGGCAGGGCACAGATGAATAAACCTACTGACAAAGGTTGTCACATCAGCTTTCTTTAAAGCCTGACTTCTGGATGCTTGAGAGAGTTTTAAGACTAAGATTTGCTATAGTTACTTGAGTATTTGATTACCCTATAGATCCTGTTTAGCTGGTTTTAAGAAGGAAAAATCATAATGTAAATGGTGGTAGTTCATCACTACTGGGTCTTTTTCCACCACTAAGTATAACTTTTTGTAATTTCCATAGGGTGGGAAAGAGGTAGTTTGTGTTAGGGGCCTCCTGTGCATGCTGTAATCCTTCAGTAAATGCTAATAGTGTCCCCTTTTTCAGCTCTCAGGGAGGGGTAGCTGAGTGCAAAGCTGTCCATAATATGGGTGTGCTTATGGATGTTTACCTCAGGGCAGGTAACGTGGTGGCTTGGCTACCAATGTGCAGGGTACAGGAAAATATTTGATATAATTGATGGTATATAGAAGAGCCTGAGGCCAAATAATTTAAATAATCCTAAATCATTTAAATGATCAGTTAAGGTGAATATGGTGGGTTTTGCAAATAACACCTTCCAGTTAAATATGAAAGAAAAGTATTTGTGTGTTCATTAAAAAAATTCAGCAGATTGAATAACTAAATAAATAACTAAACTTTAGTAAAATTACAGACAATATTGTAAGGAAATTATAGTAAATGTCATTTTTAAGTGCAGTGCCTAAAGGAAGCTATTCCATCGTTTTGTGGTTTTAGTGAGCTGTATAAATGTTGTTAAATACTGTTAATATTGTTGTTTATATAAGGCTAGATGAATGAGTTGTTGTTACAATTGTGTGACTTGTCAAAAGACACAGTTCAAGAGAGCATTAGGGGCTTGTGTCATGTTTGCAGCTTATTTCTGGTAAGCACAAAGTCTTTGCCTCCTGTATATTACTGGTCTATTCTAGAAGAGAACAGTAAACTCTTAAGTTAAAGAAGTAAGCAAAAATAGAAGGTAAGTTCTGCTGCTGCTTCTTGAAATTGTTTGTCACAGATGTAACATTAGTCATATCCTTAATTCGCTTCTAAAGTAGTGACCTGATCACACAATGCTGAGCCTGTCTCACAAATAGATGTCTTGGGTCCATGATGTTTGTTCTGCCACCTCCTCTGAAGTTGGTGCAAATTGGATGAGGTCTTTGTCAGTAGATATAATACAGTATTTGCTTACCAGCTTAATTTTTTGTGTGTGTCATATAAAAGTTTTCAGGAAAAAGACGGGGAACTATCAATGCCTTTTTACAAAACAAAAAATTCTTAAAACATCAGTGTTTCCAAGCATCAGTGTTTCTTTAAGGAAGGAAGAAAAGATCCCCGTGAAAGTGGAAAGAATATGTCTGGGTTCTTGAGTTTTCTGTGCTTGTGGAGCCGTTTGCTTGCAGTAGGTTAAGGAAGACTGGAATTCTGAATTGCAGAAATGTTGGGTATATTTATTGCATCTGCATATAGGAGAGTTTTGGTGTAGTGTAACATCCTACCTGAGTCAGTAATGTATTTAAAAAAAACTCTTTCATGTCCTTATTTTAAATGGTTCTCAAATATATCGATAGTGTTGTGTTAATGTACTTAGCCCATATTACTGTATTTTCTCATTATAAATGTATGATGTGGAAATATTTCATTTCTTAGATGGAACCAAGAAACCTGGCAATAGTATTTGGTCCAACACTTGTGAGGACATCTGATGATAACATGACACACATGGTTACGCACATGCCAGACCAATATAAAATTGTAGAAACACTCATCCAGAAAGTAAGTGGATGCATTTCATTATTGAAAAAATAAGACCAACTTTTTTCTCATTGGGCCAGTTTGGGTCTGATATTTATCCATCAAACTCTCACTTTTAGTAAAGTCTGTGTTTGATTGTGCCACATTGGTTTTTGTATTTCCTGTGAGGTTTTCACCTTTTTTATTTTAACTTTTAGCATGACTGGTTTTTCACAGAAGATGATGCTGAAGAACCTCTTGTAAGTATTATAGCATAAATACTTGTGTTCTAACTGCCTTAGTTTAGAATCTGCTTCTGCTGCCTCTAGAACGCCTGTATATTTTTTACTATGTCGCTGTATGGTTTGCTCTTCAGAAGCACCTTTTTAGCTTTCCAGTCTTTGTAGTAATGAATTCTATTTTTTTTTTAAAAAGCAAGCCATGCATTTGTTTTAAAAGCATAAAGGAAAATAGGACACGCTTTCCTCGTGTTCTTCAGGTGAATAATGCAGTTTTCTAAATGCTGTTGAATCGTAATGAACTATTTGTGAAACGATGATGAAGAGATCTTTGTTTATTAACTGTAGACAGCAGTTCAGGAGGAAAACACTGTAGAATCTCAGCCAGTGCCAAACATAGATCATTTACTCACCAACATTGGAAGAACGGGAGTATCTCCTGGAGACGTATCAGGTAACTCTTGCCTGGACAGTGTTAATCCATAGGCTAGAATAACATACTCTCTTAACTCAGTGTAACTCTCTTTTCCTATTTTCTTTTACTAATAAAATGTTTTCCTCTTTTCCAAAAGATCATTTAACACTTCTTAAAGACTTGGAATTGTTGATAATCATGCATGATATAATTTGGAAAACTTTTTTTGTCTAACAGGAATTTAATAATGAAAAGATGAGGCTTGCACATAGTATTTTATTTATTCACAGTAACCCATGCAACCATCATTGTGAGGTCAAGCAGATACACTGCTATAAAATGGTTTGTTGTGATGGCAGAAAGACTGATCTTCAGTGCTGTTCTAATATTGCTCCTTCCCAATGTTGGGAATGCAAAAAATTGAGTTATGTTCTCTTGTCAAGTGATGGACACTTCAGTATATGTTGCAGTATGTTTATACTAAAGCTGGTTTCCTTCTGTTTATAAATGCCATCCTCTTTTGTGGCTAAGGATAAGCATTACAGGCTCTTTTTCTGGTGACTTTTTCCCCTCCTCCCTTCACTCTACTATTGCACTAACCCAGCATGTTGTATCCCACGAATGTTATCCCTTCCTCTCTAGCTTTTGTTTCAGTTTTCAAAGGATTGTTCAGCACTTACTGAAACAGTCACTTTGTACTGATGTTGTAACAGGCGAAGTGGGAGGAGTCTATCACACGGTGATGTCATTAGTGGATTCTGTGATGTCACTGATGGACAGCTGGAACTGTAGGAAGAAGGAGGACTGTTGCCCACATTGTAGCTGCCTTGTCTGCAGAAACCCCCGTTTCTTGTAAATGGAAAAAACCCAAGTTGATCTGTACTGTAAATTTTCTTTTAAGAGTATTTTAAACAGATCAATGCTACTTTTTAAAAGTTTTTCTGCTGTTTCTTGTTATCTCTGAAGCAGACCCTGAGGAGAAATAGCATGGTATGGTCTACCAGTCTTTCTAGTCATAAAGCATTAGCCATGTGTCAAAAAGGGGTGTGGCAGGGGGCTCAGCTCTTTCTTCCCAGGGAGAAAGTCCCAAGTTCATGTTTTTTAGTCATTGTGCTAGCCCCTTTCTACCCCCTTTATAATTGTATAATCTTGGGTTTTGCAAGACAGTGAAACTATGGTGTCCATTTTTCATTTCATAAAAGCGCTTCTTGTGGGAAAGTACAAAACTGGTAGCTGCTGACATCTAGACAATTTAAAAATAAAATTTTACCTGTACATAGTAAGAGGTGGAGAGAGATATATAATTGGGGATTTACACAGAAAATATTACTTAATTCCTTTAAAACCTCACAAAAAGAGTATGACTACAAGAACTATGATTTGTACCTAGGGAGCCAACTGTACAAAGACACCCAATTTTGCTTTGTGTATCCTGAATCTCAGGAGAGTACACAGTGCCATCCCGAAAAGGTCTCTCAGCTGCGGTTTTGCAGGGGCTGTATACTTAAAGCATCGAATAAACATTAGTATTTCTGTTTTTTATTTTGAAGACCAGGGCTCCTTTGCCATTCCTATCATTGAGCTGATTCTGCCTACAATTCACAGCATCCTTTCATGGCGGTGGCTTTCTGTGGTGCAGCTTGCATCTTTGTGAGCTCTGACTATTCACTCTGTTCTGGTTTTAATTTGCTTCACATCTTGTTCTGTGCTTGTCTTTTTCATAAGTCTAGCATTGTCTGTAGCAACAATTAAAAAGTTGCACAGAACTGAGCAGAATTTTTTTAATTTTTCCACAGATTCAGCTACTAGTGACTCAGCAAAATCTAAGGTAAATAGTTTTCTGATATCATATAGTTACAAGCTTCTGAAATCTGTTAGATGCTACCTTTATTAAATCACTGATATGCGGGTGTACTATAGAGCTTATGTAGAATTTCTTAAGTAAGTGGTAATACTGTTTTCTCATAACCTGTTTTTGAAGCGTTACATTGGAAAAGGACTTGTGTGCAGTTAGCTGCATCTGCCAAAGCAGTCAGCTGCACACAGCAACAGCTTTGTGCCAAGCTCTCACAATTGTGGGCACTACCTCCTTTTTGCATCTCATTTAGTAGATGTAAATGTATATATAGTATGTTCCCTGTTGTTGGCATAGTACTAATTCACAGAGAGTATTTATGTTTCTATTTCACAGAGAAAAGTATCCTTAGAATTCAGCCTGTTCTTTGGGAGGTAATAGCTCCTCCTCTAGGAAGAAGGCAAAGGCTGTGGTTAAAGGTTGCTCTGCAGAATCTCTCTCAGAAGTACAGCTGTGCTTGGGAGGAAGGCCTCACAAAGCAGGGGAACAAGACTGGAACATGGGGGTTCGTTCAGTCCTCAGTTCAGTGACAAAGCCCTCCCCTGACACATGGACAAATCCTTGTCTCCTGGGCTATTGTTCAGTGGTTCTAACACGGGGTGTCCGTAGCATAGCCTGACAGGGCAGCACATAGCTGACCTCGATGAGGTCGTGGCACAGCTCTGTGCTGGCCTGCATTCCAGGTGTGGCACTGTGCCCCCCTTGGAGGTGGGAGCAGGACTCAGAGCATCCTCCTGGTTCATTGTGGAGATGCCAACACAGCTGCTTTGTGAGGATGTTTGGTGGCTCAGCTGTTTCCTCAAAACAGCCCAGTTTCCTGGATACCAGTCACACTGCCTGTAGCAGTGAGGTACTAAGTAGGAAAGGTGCATAGCTTTGAAGGGGCCAAGTGGTAATGTTAGAGTAGTGAAAATAGTTTTTAATTCATAAAATGGAATAATTTGGTTTGTACTTTTTTGGTGTCCTTGCCATTTTAAAGGTAAATTCCTCTAAAATAAGGAAGTTTATTTTTTAATTTTCTACACTTAAACTAGTTATGAGTAACATTCATTTTATTATCAGTAATTAATTGATACCATTTGCAAACACAGTCTGAAAGGTGAAGGATGAGCTGAAAAACGGAGCAATTAGCCTTTTTGAATAGGTAAGACCTTGAAAGGAGGGATTGTGAAGCATCTGTGAAGCAGTTGCAAACCAGTCTTGAAAAGGTTTTCTCACTGTAATAGGGCCTGCTTTATTAGTCAGTCAAAAACTAAACAGTACTATACACAAACCAGTCATGATTAAGTTGAAGGGACTCAGATAAAAAGTGGAATGCTCAGGAAGGAAATCGACTTCTTGGGCAATGTCATTTCAACTAAATGTTTCCTGAATGAAGATGCACTTCCTGCTGTGAAGCTCAGCATGTTTTTAAACTGTTCTAGGCTAATGAATGTTTCTTTTTGACTGTAATTTTGCCTTCTCTCTTTTTTTAACAGGGTTCTTGGGGTTCTGGAAAGGATCAGTATAGCAAGGAACTGCTTGTGTCCTCCATTTTTGCAGCAGCTAGTCGCAAGCGGAAAAAAACTAAAGAGAAACCACAACCAAGTAGCTCAGAGGATGAGTTGGATAATGTGTTTTTCAAGAAGGAGCTTGCAGAACAATCTCGTGGTGACACAGCAAAAGAGAACACAGCTAAAGGGGAGTATGAAAGAGAGAGAGAGATAGGGAGAAAACAAAGGATGTTTGTCCTGAAGGAAAAAGAGAACAGCAGTAAAAAAGATGTGAATGTTGTAAAGGATGAAAAGAAGTCATTAAAGAAAGAAAATATCCTGACAGAGGAACCTTCACTGCCTTATGATGAAAAATGTACAAAATCATCAAATGTCAACTGTCTGCAAACCATGCAGAAGAATAACCCAAAAATGCCTATTTCACAATCTTCTTCCCAGGTTGAGGAGACAGTGTCTGACTCTGGCACTATGCTAAGCACTTCCTCCCAGGCTTCCCAGCACATATACTCATGCAAAAAAGTAGCCAGCCCTGAAATCAAACACAATGAGTTTTTAGCAGCTGATGTCAGCTCCATCACCTCAGATTACTCGACTACTTCATCTACTGTGTATTTGACTGGTTTAGATGCCAGTATGCTGAGCCCTGAGGTGCAGTCAGTGACAGAAAGCAAGGGAGAAGATGCCGATGATGAAAGAAGTGAATTGATCAGCGAAGGGCGCCCTATGGAGACGGACAGTGAAAGTGACTTCCCTGTCTTTGCCACCAGCGCTGCTGCCGAAAGGCTGTCCAAAGGGAAAGCTCCAGAAGCGGTAAAGACCAGTCGGAGGAACTCTGAAGAAAGTGAAGTAAGTTGTACTGAGGGAAGTTCCACGCCAAAGTTAGAGAGTCGCAGACTTTTTAGCTCACACAAACTTATTGAATGTGATACACTCTCCAGGAGAAAGTCTGCACGGCACAAAACAGACAGCGAGGGGTCAGGGGATGCGAAGAGTGAGAAGGACTTGCCTACTGTGACCAAAATGTTTGACATCATGAAAAAAGGAAGATCCACAAGCAGTTTAGCTGCTTCAGCCAAAAGTGAGGCTGACAAACAAGAACCTACGTGGAGACTTAAGATTACAGACAGGTTAAAGCTGCGACTCAAATCATCTGCTGATGACATGTTTGGAGTAGGGAATCAAAAAGCTAACTCTGCAGAGACTGCAAAGAGAAAGAATATCAGGCGAAGGCACACACTTGGAGGGCAGAGGGATTTTGCTGAAATAAGTGTCCTGAATGCTTGGAAAGCTCAAGAACCGAGTCAAAGTAGAGAGAGAGAATCTGAGCTGTCAGCTGTGACTCGGTTGAAGCCAAAATGTCCAGCCCAGGACCTCTCGATCTCGGACTGGCTTGCACGAGAACGTTTACGCACTAGCACAACTGACCTTAATACGGGTGAAACTGGAAAGCCCAGACTTGAGAACACTAATTTAGCAGAGGTATCAAAGGTAGAACTGCCCTCATCTGGAGAGATGCAGGCAGATGAAGGCAGCTCTTCCAGCAGCTTGACTTTAATTAATAGAACACCACCTTCGGGACCATTTCAGCCACCAGACCAGGTAAATGGTGAAAATTATCAGAACTTGAACAAAAACAACTTCAGCCCAGCAGTTGATGCCCATCCTCATAAACTGTCTGGGACCCAAGTGGTTAGATCTCGATTTTACCAGTATCTCTGAAATGGGGAGATATGTCCACTGCAGCAATTCATTAACTTACCGTTACACTTCCCAGTAACTCTGCGTGTGTGTGTGTGCGTGTGTGTGTGTGTACATATATAAATATTTTTTTCCTATACTGTTGTTGTTATGCAGCCTTCATTTGGGCTGGTTTCATCAATGTGCTCTGTGGAACGTCTTCACAGTGCATTACCACAGCCAGAAGAACACTAAAGTTAAAGTATATATATATATATTTTAAGAAAAAATATATTTGATGGCTGCATACAAATGTTGAACAAAGCATCTGATGCAACATGCTGTGTAGTGTATACATGGTTTTCTGACTGAGAGTTGGCCTGACATTAGTATGCAGGAAAATTGTTCTTTTGGTTTAGTCACTAACAAGTGCCTCATTATAAATTCATTTGGTTTGTTAGGGTGCCATATTGCTAAATTAGAGAAACTTACTACAAACAAATAAATGCATTTTACTGTTAATGAGTTTCATTACATTTTACAAATGTTAACACAGGTGGCTACAGAGCTTCCATTCCTTAGGCATTCCAGTAAATATTGGAGTTTTATATTTCCAATTTTAATACAGATTTTGAGTTTTATGTGACTTGAATTTCTAATCTTTCTGTAAAATAAGTAACTTAACTGTACATATTACATGTGTATCTTTTCTTCAGATACCAGATTTGATATAAATGTTGTAACATAGGCGTGTAGATAGTGGATACTGGATGGAACTGGTTTCTTTTATCGAGAATATAATTCTGCATGAAGACCTAATGAATCCAAACCTGTATCATGCCTGTGTGCATACCCACTTAAACACTGGAAATAAAATTGTTTTGGTGACTCTTTGTGTGATTTGAATTCTTTCTGATGAATGGTTGTGAAATGTCACATTTATAAGTGGTAGTCAGCAACTGCCTTGGGATCACCAAACCTGCAGTTCCTCCTGGATGAAGGTCACCTCTCATTAATCTTTTGTTTGTGGGGCCACACTGTGCAGGTCAGCAGGTGAGAGAGATGCAGTTGATTAAATATTTTCATCTTCATACATAATTTGATTCTAAGGTACATAGCAAGTGGATTTATGGTTAATGTGCAGGTTTTGTAAAGTCAGAGTGAACATAAGTATCTGCCAGTCAGAACAATACTGTAGTTTGGGTCTTGGACTTTTTATAATTGTAACTTAAAAAAATGTGCTTATACCCTAAAAACTCACCTGTGTATGAACTCTGTCAGTTATGTTTTTTTGTTGTACGTTCTTCCACACCTGCATGAAAACAAAGCAGCTGTTCATCACTTCGGGTGTCTCTGTCTTACACTGTTTCTTGCTTGGGAGAGGATTAAACCTTTATCAATGTGTCCAGTTACTGCGAGGAGGAGGAATTGTGGTACTGGGATGTGTTGGCTGATGTGCTTTTAGGCAGACCTCATTTCTTTCCCAAGTGACTGTTACAGTCTTGTGCTTTGATCTGCTGTGGTTTTGATCCTTCTGAGAAATCATAAAAATTGTCTGTGAAGAAAAGTCCCAGATACAACAGCTGACCTCTGTGAAAGTTCTCACCACATAACTGGGTGCATATAATACCAGGTCCCATAAAAATGAGCCATGTCCTTGTGGTCTCCATGCAAACTAAAATGTCTTTTCCTGCCAGAGCAGACAGGAGGTGAGTGCATCAGCAGTGTTCCTGTGTGCAGTGCTGGGAAGAATGGTGTGTTTTGTGAAGGGCAGAGTAACTGAGGATGGTTTCTGTCTCAGTCGTGACAGTAAAGTGTACTTGAACATCTTACTGGGCTTTCAGAATTAGTGTTGTGACACCTCTAATGCTGTTAATCAGCGAGTACCCATTGTCTTAGTAACTACTGGAGCTGTGTTTTCTCTCATCATTAGTCTCAGAAGCTCGTCAGTGCTGAGCATCCGCAGGAAGTCACAGAGGTCTCTCAGTGAAGGAGTGTACTTAGGGAGGTGCACAGGGGAGCCTGGGGGTCTGCACCTTCCTCTGCTGTGGCAGCTGTTTTCATGGTTTAATTTCCATTTTGTCGTGTTTACAGATAACTGATAATGGCTGTCAACTTTTGTCTTTGAGAACATAGAACTTAATTGTATTAAATGAAGAACACAAGATCTTCTGAAAAATTAGAGACTTAAAAACATGCAAAACGTGACTTGTATTGGCTGACAGTGCTGCAGGTGCAAATTTATTTAACCTCCTCAGCCTCCATGGTATTCTCTGCTGCTGCACTGGTAGCGTGGAACATGTAGTGGAAACCCATGACTTGTGGGGGAGAGATGCCAGGAGCATCTACCCAGGGGCGTTGGGGAGAGGAGGTTACTGAGCTCCCCCTGAAGAAAGTAGTGAGCAACTGCATATCTTGAGTCTGGAAAAACACTGATGCTTTTTCTGCTTCTTGAAGACTGGCAAGATTTGGGTCACCTTAAATCTCAGCCAGTGTGGCAGCTGAAAAAATAAGACATTTTTGAGAGTCATTGCTATACCCTGATCTGAACAGCAGCTACCTTGGAGCCTTACCTGTAGGGCTTTTTTACTGTGTTGGGGATTTTTTTTTCTTGCTCTTTTTCCCCCTCCCATGGAAGAGAAGGGTGACAGTCTGATTGATTGATTGATTGATTGACTCAAGAAGAGAGGTGCACGCATACAATAGACTGTCCTGTGGTGGATACTGTCAGTGTTCCCTCTGGAGGCTGGATTCAGTGGGATGGGCAGCTCCACAGCATTGCAGAGCAGGTGAAGTGGGCAGGCATCACTGAGGCCCCCCTGTCCCCCCCAGCCCAGCCATGTGTAGCCAGGACAGATTGCTCTGGGTTGGGGCTATGACTGGGTTTTGAGTATTTCCACAGTTGAAAGCTGCACAACTTCCCCGGGCAAGCTGTGCCAGTGTTTTGTCATAGAAAAAAAAGGGATGGTTTTTTTATGTTTAAACAGAATTTCTAAACATTGCTATTTGTGTGCATTTTTTTCTGTATTTCATTAGAAGGATTCAGACAGGCTTGGAAAGTACTTCTGGTCTGAGGACTGTTGGCAGCTGTGAAGCTGCAAGTTGTTAGGGACAGGAAAAGCTGAAATCTGATGGAGAAATAATGTGTTGGTAGCAGTGGTAGTGTTTGGATTTTTTAAATGGTCCCTAACAGCAATTCCTGCTTGAGTGGTGATCAGTGGGTTAGTCTGAACTGTTTTCAGGAGTGTGGTAGCTGGAAGGTGCTGTGTGACTGCTTTTTAAGATTTTGAAGGGCTTGTTACGATCCCCATTAGTATCGCACACAGCACTGTTGATGGGGAATTAAGACATGGCCACAGTCCAGACAGTTTCATACCCTCTTTTGTGCTGCTGCAGAGCTGAAGGAAAATTCTTTGCTGAGCTGCACGTTAAGGGCCTCGGGTTCCTGTGCAGCCTCTGAGAGCCTCTCCACTTTGTTCAGGCAGGACGAAAGAGTTTGAAATGTGGCCTCATTTACTACAAAAAGCAGTGGTTTTGTTCCCAAAGCCAGGTCATAACACCATTCACATTAAGATGTAATTTACCAGTTAATTGTGCCTGCCTTTGGGAAGGGGTGTGGGCTGATGTGTGGCCTGGAGGGGGAATGGCTTAAAGCTGGGCTGCAGTGCACCCTGAAGTGGTGCATGTACCTGTGGCTCCCAGTCAGGAGACTCTAAAAAATATGCCTTAACCATCTGCTATTGAATCCATGACTTTTTAAGCTTGCTGGCAGGGATGCCTTTCAGTGGGGATCAGATGAATTTTGGCCCTCTACACTTCATCTTCATATGTCCTGCACATCCCTCCCTTTTCCTGCTATACGCTATATTCCTCTTCGGCTCTGGCTTCCCACCTGTGTGTCCTGCCCAGCGCAGGGGCTCTGTGCTGTCACTTTGTGTGGTTTTGCTGCAGTCTGTCCCTGTAGGAGGAACTGGCCGACACAGAGATGGTGCTTACTCTGCTATGAAGTCCTTGGCTGGCTCTCTGACTACAGCAGGCAGCAGGAGGGTCCTGCTCGCCTTCCAGCTCCTTCAGTGAGCAGCTGCTTCACTGCTGGATTTCAGAGCAGTGGGGCTGGGGGCTGCTCTGCTGTGCAGAGCTGCTGTTGCAGTGGTACCTGCAAGTGTCCCAGGGCTTGAGCCAAACTTCAGTGGCAGCCACCTCCACCAAAACTGCTCTTCATAACCGGTTTGCAGTGGGAAGCTTGTCTTTTTCACTAGTGTCCAGTTCTGGTTTCTTCTGTGTCCAAGGAATTTATTTACAAACTTGATGGTTTTGCTGAGCGACAGCCTGTGTACAGCTCTTCCCTGCCTGTGTTTGTGAAAGCCTGATAACTTCATTGCTGGACAAGCAGGATGGAGAAGGAATAAACATTGCCTGGCTTGTGACACTGGCAGTGCTGCCTATGCAGTGGGTTATGAGCCTGGCAGTGCCTGTTGTTTCCTGGAGGGTGCTGCACCCCAGCGCTGAGCAGGTCCCAATGTAGCTGAGGCCTCCAGTGGATGTAGTGTTCACTGCCTGGTGGCAATTTTCACATTCACTGCCCCAAGCAGTGAGCACAGCACCGCCTCACTGCCCATGCACACCAGTGACTGTGCAAGGTCGTTGGTTAATTGTACAACCATTGTCGGTGTGTAAATTCAGCCAGACACAGAGAATGTGCTGCTGTAGCCCCTTACCTGCAGAGGCTCTGAGGAGCAGCTGTGGGAGCAGTGCCAGAGCCACGGGGGACCCTGCCTGCCGGTGCCACGGCTCATGGGGGACACCTCACTTGCCACTGCAGATGATCAGTTACTAGTTAGCCACTGTTTTTCAGTAAGTGTCCGGTCCTTGGGAGGTGTTAGACCAGCAGCTTAGGAACAAATCCTGCTACAGCCATCATTCAGCTCGAGGTTACGTTTTGGCTGTGTGAAGGGGGAGCAGGGTGCCCAAAGCTGGGGCTCTGCCGTGTGCTGCACGGGGAGCTGGTAACAGGCTACAGCCTTGGGTCAGGCAGGTTCCCTCAGGAGCCAAGCAAAGCCAGGGACTCCCGTACTCCGTGCGTGAGAGAGCAGAGAGCAGCACTGCAGGCGGCAGGCCCCGCTGCCCCGCCCTGGCTTGGGGAGCCGGCTCCGCTGCACGGCCGCTCTGACCGCGCTTCGCTTTGGCCCGGGCCCCCAGCCCGTCCTGGCTCGGCTCGGCCCGGCGCTGAGCCTCCTGTGCTGGGCAGGCGCCTCTGCTGCCGTGCCAGCGGCGGGGATGGCACCGAACTGACCCCGCTGGAGGCAGACTGTGTGCTCTGCTCCCGACGGAGGGCTCAGGGCTTGTTCTCCAGCTGCATGCGATGCACCATCCGAGGGCGCCGCCTTGGAATGATGCTTCTAGGAAACTTCCCCTTCGCAAGGGGAAATAAAACAAGGAGTATCCTCAAGGACTGATGATACCGCATTCAGTCACTCAAAGTTTTTTCATGGCTTGCTGGTTTTCTAACTTGGAGTTCCAGCAATAAGATTTTATCGACAGCAATTTGAAAGATCCCATTTTGCAATGAATAACTATGTATGGCCTTAATCTGGGGAAAATCAAGTCAGGTGTTCTCCTAATAGCTTAATACCCTCAGGCAAACAGCTGAACAGCCAATTGAGACCATCCGAAAAGTTACTAGTGACAAAATACAGATATATATATATATATAAGCATGCAGCCCTTTATTTTTGTAAAGATCTTTGCTTATCATAGTTCTGTATATTACATTATGGTGTTATACAAATAAATTTATTTACAAAACCATTAGCTATGCAAGTTTCTTGCTCTTTTCCTATTTAATTGATATCCATCTTTTTCAACCCTTCCCCATATATATTTTTAAGCATGCATAAAAATTAACTTTGGTGTGGTAAAACTACTCTATGTGCCCAGCCACACACAGTATTTATTTATTTATTTATAGATATTTATAGATATGTACAAAAGTTTGCCAGTATACAGAACAGTACTGAAGTGTACATTTTAAAATCCACAATGCAATATGTTAATGGGCTACCAGGTCTCAGTAAAATAAAAATGAAGGAAAAAGGGTGGATTTAGCTAAGAAAAAAAGTAATCAGCAACTATCTATATGTGTAAAACAATTTATTTTTTCCTTGTCTGTCAAATTCTTAAATATAATCTGAATGGCAGTGCAATAAGTTGAGTTGCCTCATACACACATAACGCCAGTCTTGTTCTGTTTCTTGTGCAGAGGTTTACTGTCCAGCATACTACTTTCAAATGTACATTACAATAGTATCAAAATGTTTTGGCAAAAAGATCTTGAAAGGAACCATGACATTTGTTGACAAAAATAGAAATCTGTAACAAAGCTAAATAACACCAAAATAAAAGAAAAATATTTTAGTTTCAGTTTTACAGTTGAATATAATCACACTTTAGTATATCTCTGTTCACTTCTAGACCTCATAATGAAAAATAGCTTTATACAAAACAACTTAATAAATTTTTAACCATACAATTCCCCATGCTCAGTACACCACTGTGCACACACAGTCAAGTTCACTCACACACCTTCACACTTTAAGAGGTGCTGCCTATAGAAAGAAAATGCTCTTTTATCATTACAACAGCAACTGTTTTCCAAAAAGCTTCACTCTAATCTAGTGTAGTAATTCAGTATTTAGCACGTGATTAGTATTAAGCCTCCAGCAATATAACAAAATGGTTACATTCCCTGGTTAAAATATTGGCTGCGGACTGTGAACAAAAAGCCTTGGTGACCTGGCAGGTGTGCTGTGCTCAGCCTTTAGGATGGCTCCTTGACCGTGGATGGGGCGGACTTGCTGGCATTCCCGTTCTGTGCCTTGTAGCTGTTGAAACTAGGGGTGTGGATTGTCCTGATGCTCTTCATACCTTGGCTCAGGGAGGGGGGGGAGATAGAGGAGGGGGCGGAGGTAGAGGAGGAAGGAGGGGGTGGTCGGCCATTCTGAGTCTGCAGCGAGAACGAGAGGTGGTGACCTTTCCCTGGGTAAGTGGGGCTCTGAAACTTGGAGGAGCCGTTAGAGACAGAGGGGATGAGGGAGGTAGAGTAAGTTATGCGACCTGTCTGGGGACCGAGAAGGGAGGAGGAAGGAATGGAGGTTTTAGTAGGTGGATTAAGAGGGTTAGAGCTGTCACCGCTAGAAGCAGGTGCTGAGCTGCTTTTCCCAGAAGTGGGAGAAAAGGCTGGGATCTTAGAAGCAGGTAGGGTAGGAGAAGTAGCCTTATAGTCCCCACCAGCTTTCTTAGCACTTCCATTAGCCTGCAAATAAAGATGTCAGGAGACAGTTTGTCAGAAAGCCAGTAACATGATAAACCAACAGGACCTGGGAAAACAGCCCTACAGAGAATAAGAACTAACAGTTCGAGGCCTGAGCTAAGTCCTGCAGCCATGGACTAGATCTGGTAGAAAACCCAAGGTGCCCAAGGGAGAGTGCACAGAGAAGGAGCCAGGAGAGCTTTGTGAGAAGGCGCGACCTACGTGTTACAGCCCAGGCACTACGTCGGCCATGCTCGCGCTATTAACGTGAGAGGGACGTCCCGCCGCGGGTTAATGCGCACCCACTGCCACCTACACCAACGGGTTAGTGTCCAGGGCTTCCTGTAAAGACTCTCAACAGAAGCATTTCCAGTCTTCCTACAGAACCACCACATTAACCAAGTGGAAAGTAAACAGCTAGTTGACATCTTAAAATTACAGCTGAATACCAGAGTTTAAAAAAAAAAATAAAATAATAAATTAAGGAAAAAAAAAAGCCAAACCCAATAAACAAACAAACAACCCAAAACCCAACCAAACAAAAAAAAAAAAAAAAAAGCAGCAGGTGTTTTATTGCAGACATGCATGCACAAGCATGGTGAAAAGATCAGTACTGTCATGCCCCCAGGATCCAGGATGTCCAGTTAGACCTCAGGCATCCGATATTTGGTATAATCTCAGTCAGTTACTGGAGTTTGTAAATAAACAAACAACATGAAATGTCCATCCAAACACCAGGTTTAGGGTAAAACTACCTGTCTGTATTGGCGTGGATCCTGCAGCTTGTGCTGTTTGCCTGATTTCTCCATGCTTCCTTGTCTAGTTTTTGAAGCCATGGGGACTGGCATCCGGCTTGTCTGGGAGGCAGCGCTGGAGCCCTGCGGAGAGGAGCGGAGGGCAGGGAGGGGAGACAAGAGGGCGTGGTCAGGGCGAGAGTGCTGGAATAGAGAACTGCACACCATGCGCCGAAAAAAAGCCACAGTATTACATGCAGGGAAAGTTCAGGAGCTTCACACCGCGGGTGTTAATTTCCAGAATCAAATGGAGAAAACTGCTCAGCTACTGATCAGCCTGGATTTCATGTCAGTGACACTTGTCATTTCACACAGCAGATTATTCGACCCAGCTCCCCTGCATTTGCCCATCACCAATCAGCAGCAAAGACTTAAAAAACCCCCAAAAACCAATGGTCTATTAGCTGTTAGACACCTTGTGGGGACCCCAAACAAGCCACCTGAAAGGAAGCAAACAAATCACAAGACCCTCTTGTTTAATGGTGATTATTGCAGATTTTAGAAAGCAGCTGGAGGTTTGATTTCTTGGACTAAGGTACCTTACGTGAAGTGGTTGGGAGTGATGCAGGGGGCTCTACACCAGCAAGGCTCTCATCCAGCACTACATGCTCTCGGGATGGGGTCTCTGGTACTATCTGGGCAGAGAAGGGGACAATGCTTCCCTCAGATGTGTATGTGTTTTCAGGGGCAGGTTTTGGACTCATCTCACTGATGGTGTTTTCCAGCTGCTTTATAGTCTGCTCAAGGCTGTCTAGCGTTCTGTATGTACTCTGTCGAATTTCATCAGTCCTAGACAGGGACACTGCAGCTCCGGAGGGTCCCTCTTGCTTCCCAGAAGGACTTTGATCACTCTCCTCAGACTGAGACCTAGTGATTTCAAATCTCTTTGCTTCCTTGTGCTGCTTTAGGGTCCCATCTTCCTCCTCTTCTTCATAGACCACAACCTGCAAGGTCTTCTTCCCAGTCTTGGTTCCTGTCCGTATGGCCTGCGTCAGAGCGGCCAGCTGCTTTTTAGGGAATTTAAACTTAAATTTTTTCTTAGAATCCTGCCTGCTTCCCAACTGATCAGCAGAGTCTGAGTTTGCTTCTGTGTTTAGCCCATAGATCTGACGGTATTTGTTAAAATTTGTCTTTGTGCTTTCCTCCTCTGCAGGAGGTCTGCTTTCTGCAGAGTCAGACCGAAGGTTAAATAGGTATGGCCCCTGGGGACCATGAGCTGCAGAATGCTCTGTGGTTGCTTTTCTGTCATTAGCTACTGGTGATTCTTCCTTCTGCCTCTCAGAGACTTCATGTGCTTCATTTTCTTCCTCCTCCTCTTCTTCTTCTATCTTTTCATCTGTCATCATTTTTTCCAATTCCTCATCACATTCCTCAAAAATTGTAGAAAGCCGTTTGTACGCTGACCTAATATCCATCGGTTCATCAAAAATGATGATGACAGGCTTTTTGTCCAGACACACCACTGGCTCTTCGCTGTCTGTGCTCCCAGGGATGCTCTTCTCTGATGCCACGTCCTTCCTTGCGTCGATGTTGACTGTTTGCACATCTTCTCCTTTCTGGCTGACTATGTCGTGAACTTCCCCACTCGAGAGCACCTGGACAGCTGTTTTAGTAATCATGAAGGCAATGTTTTCTGTGGGTGGGTTGTCTTCACTTGGAGAGCTGGCTGGCGAGTCTGTCTCTTCAATGCTGCCCACAGCGCTTGCTCCGGACACTTTGGGTCTCAGCACAACCTGGTTGTAGTTGCCTGTAGAAACTTCTTGCTCCTGCAAAGAAGGTTGAGGCCCTGCAGCCTCCTGCATGTGCCTCAGGAGAGGGGCAACGCTGCTGATGGGGACATGCTTGCCTGTGCTCTGCAAGGCTTCAGCCTGAGGCATGCCCTGGTGAGCATCTCTTGACAGTCTGTAGTTTGGCTTTTGTTTTCCAGTCTCAATGGCTGGAAAATGTGATCCTAAGATATCTTGAGCCCCTCTTCGTTTGTCCTCCTCTGGCAAACTGACGCCAGACAGGTTTGTGCTCATATTCTGAAGGTTTTTGTTAGAATAGTCTGTACTGTCTACAAACAAACCCTTGCTAAATGTAGGACTGTCATTCATTGAAAAGCCAATTTTACTGTCAGCTGTACTGGATGAATCAGAACCCAATTCTTCTTCAGTTCTCCCTTCCCTCTTCTCTTTAGGATGGTCACTATCTGTGGGAGATCCTGTTGTAGCCCCATACACCTAAGGGGGAAAGTTGGATTACTTAGTTATTCAGGGCTTTTATCTTTACAGGACTTTTATTTTCCCCCAAGATTAATCTCAGGGGAAGCGCAGACCTCATGAACTCACCACTCCATTTACTGCTGCAGAGACATGTCTCAAGCTGTCATCTGATTCCTGTCTTTCTTCAGGGCAAAATTCCAAATTCTGGCAGAACAGTGCATGATGTTACTGCTTTGTGCTATGCATTAGGTCAGGATGGGATGTTACCTTGTTTTAACAAGGCCTCCAGAATATGCATAAGCACTTTAATTACCTTATTTCCAACACAGTGCTCCATGACCTGTTCACCTTCCTGCTAAACCCCCCAGCCCCCTCCATGCTTTTGTAAGATTGAAGCTGAAAGTCTCACAGTATCTGGTCACATTTCTCTGGGACACATCAAAGGGAGGCTGATGTGGAAGGACTGACAGCGAGTCTGGCTTGCCTTGAAAGGAAGTTTTATACCAGTAAAAGCTGATTTTCAAGTTACATTTTGCTCCTGCTAATATTGGTCACACCTGAGCAGTGCTGCTCCATCACAATTAGTTTCATTACAGTCTGAACACTTCTAAATCCTTGCTGCAGCTTAGAAGTATTCCATCAGAATTACCAGTGACACCCTGTGGTGCCTGTGGAAGTGCACAATGAAACATTGAGCTACATTCACTTATAACAGAATTGCCAAACACCAGAGAGATCATCCACTGGCTCAAAAGAAGCATGTTTATTCCCAGCAATAAAATTTCAGCAAGACTTTTTTCTTTATTTGCAAGTGAGGACCTCTGGAAATGCTCTTCCATAACACCAAGCTTTTCTCTGGGGTTTGGTTTAAGTGCTAGTGACAACTTAGGAGAAACACCAATAATCAGGATGAAAGACTGACCTGAGGAGATACTAGGACTATGAATAAGAGAGAAATCTACAGCCAAAAGACAGCTCACCAAGAGGGAAAGCAATTTGGCCTCAAGTGCCTGAAGGCAGTGAACCAAAAGCAGTAACGCTGACATTGCCTGCTTGAGACTCGAAGCTGACTCCTAACACACCAGAAGGACAGATTATACTTATGTGAGCATCAAGACATGCAGAACAGTCAGGAGCATTGCTCTCCCAACTGAGATGGACGAGTGACGGTGCAGAAATCCTCAGGCTGGCTGTGCATGCACGCCCCATACATACAGAGGTTCACCAGGTATCACTTCTACACCTTATGTGCCCTTTCTTATGCACTATTGGAGGATTTTACAGAAAAACTTTACTCGCAATCAAAACGCAGAAACAAAACAGTCACTCATACACCAGAGTCACAGTTCACCTCCACAAAGGCTTGTCCAGCAGTAACAAGGCTGAACAGCTGCTCCATGGATACCTTGACACCCCTCATATTTCTAAATGAGGAAGAGCTCTCATACAAACCAGCACAGCAGCAAGGCCTCAGTGGGCAGGCTGACAGTCTGACAGGCACTTTGGGAACCAAACACCAGGGCTTGTGATCCCCTCAGGCCCTGACCTGCTCAGCACCTCCCAGTCCCATGACATGTCAGATCCCCCAGAGTTAGGCCAAGTCACTTAATGGCACTTGTTGCCTATGGATATGCTGGCTGTATATCTTTTTTTAGCATGTTCCACTTCTAGTTCCAAGCACCAGTGAAACACCTCATAGTGTCCTTGTACATATGTCTCATTTTAGGAACTTCCGCTTTTCTACTAAAAAATAAAACCACAACAAAACTCATTTCCTCAATGATTTTATCGTGACCATAATGTTCCATATTTAAAGCCAATAAACACTCTGTCACGTCAGATTACAAAAACAGATCTCATTAACCTTAATTTCCTGGACTCTGTGTTATTCAAATAAACATCAATCTATGGCAATTACTTGGCAGCACCTTTCAAAGAAATGTTTGTGCTACAGGATGTTCAGTGTCCTGAGTGATGGCCCAGGATTTCATGTAACAATATGATCTTTTCATTCTGACAACAGCAGTAATGAGGATGAATTCACACTTTTTTTTTTTCCTCTGTAACACTGTTAAACACACAGAACAGTTTGTCCTTTTTCCCTCGTACTCACGGACCTGTACCCTCACCCAGCCAGCTGTTTGCAGCTTTAGACCAGAACTGCTGTTTGGGCAGCTCCAACACAAGTCCTTAAGTGCAATGCCCTGACCTGGCAGCATTTGCATACACGCAAAATGCACGAGAAGGTTGAAATGCTGTGCTGAAGAGCTGTGTTTCCTTCCCCACCATACCCACCTTCATTGCAAACTGGCATTTGGCTGACAATTTGTTGTGGCTGCACAACTCCCTAACCCCAGCAGTGATGCAACTCATTATTATTAAACATAAAAAAGAGGTCTGCAAGGGCAGGAGTACTTGTCCTTTTCTTGTCCTGCACACTGGCTGCATGCTAAGTCGAATCAACTCAATTGGGAACTCCAGTCCATGCACAGCTGTGAAATTTAACCTTGACCTGCCTACAGCCCCAGACACGTGGCACCTCTTCTCAGTCCCATGACTGAATTTGGGGCATCGCTCTGCAGCATAAGGGCAAATTCCTCCCATCCACTTTGACTCTGTCATCCAACAAACTGAACAGAATTTCTGAATATCTAACAACTATTTCTGGAACCAACAAATGAAACAAAATAAAGCACACGTTTTCAAATTGGCTCTAGAAACTGAGAGGAACCATTAACTTCCCTCAAGCTTAGGAGAGACGCTTCATCACCCATCACCAGAACAGCTGGAGAAGGATGTTCTAAGTAGTGTGAGCATCTCTGACAGAAACTGATGGATCCTGTTTTGATTTCACAGAATCATAAAACTTCATGCAACCATTGTACTATTGCTAATGAGACACATAATAGAGTTTAATATAGAGTTCCGTATGAGCGTTTCTGAGCCGTATGGAGATAAAAGGAAGGAAACTGCTGGGCAGTGGTGGGTGGGGGTTAAAGAGAACAGGACGCAAGATATAAGATTAGTTTTGAAGGAAAGAAGGTTATGCCAAGACCGGGTGGCATGTCTACAATTGCCACTTGTTACCTTCTTTTCCTTGTGATGCATTAAAGTCCCAGGCCTTATGTCTTTAACATGTGTATCATTTCTGGACTGTTCAGCATGACTGTTTGAGTTTACATCCATAAAAGAGCACTTCTGGAAAGCCTAGGAAATAAATACTACAGGTTATCAGGAGACCAAGAACTTTTACACAGAAATATCTGGAGATGACCAACTACAAAGTGAGCACTTGTTTTTAACAGTCACAGCTCAACAATGCTTTCTACAAGCTCATGAGATAATAATAGAGATTTCAGACTATCAGATTAAAAGAACCAGGACTTCCCTTCCAGCCTCTCAAGACTCTGTGACCATGCTGACCTCAGTGCTCCCTGTAAGGAGGACAAGCTTGATTTCTGAATTTGCAGATGATAGAGACCCACAGAGGTGCTACAGACTATCCAAACTCAAGTAGGAAGCCCAGGACAAACTTGGGGCTTCTGACAGCATCTATTTCCTTGTGGCTGATAATCATGCAAGAGTTACATAACTCCACTTCTCCCACACAAACTTTTAAACTTTAAACATGGAGATGTGCCTTAAAACTTTAAACATGGAGATGTGCCTTTGTCACAGTCTTTGATAATGAGCCATAAAGTGACTGTCCCAACCTATGGGTTTGTGGACACTGGCCTCCCACCACGCGTCCTCCAGGGTATGGCCCAGACTTTTCAGCCATTTATTTTGCTATCCTCCTTTCATTTCCTTTGAGTTTCTCTATCCAGCTGGCTCCCAGATCTGGAGGAACAAAACTATCACTGCCACTATCACCGTGCAGTGCAGGCAGCAAATGTGCCTCACCAGAATTTCTGTAGGGCTCTACTGGCACATGGCCTGCCTTCAGTGAGATGTGCAGAGAGGACACAGCAAAGAGGGGGGAGTGTTCACAGGAGTCAGACACACCCTGACATGCAGTAAGATTATATTTTTATACCATATACTAGGGAAATTATTTGATTTCTGGCAACTCATGAAATAAATAGCCCTGATAACAGATTAGAATCAGGCTTGTTCTTTAAATATGGTATTCTTCAAACATACTGCATGTTTGTGCAAAATCAGAAAAATAAGGATAACAAAAAAAAAAAAACCAGGATGTAGACTTTCTTCTGGTTTTCCATTACATCCTATTTGTATGTGTTAATAGACCAGAGCACCTAAGATGACATGGAACTAATAGAAAAAATAGTCTTGCTCCTCACAATAGAGGATATGGACTTTTCCCCAGTTTATCCATTTGTGAGACCCGTGATGTGGGTTTGAGTAAAGCATCCTCAAAGTCCTTCAGACTTAAAGTATCAAAAAAGTTATTTCCCTTTGGTATTTTTTATCACCTTTGCTCTGAAATATCCATAACAGTCTCCAAATAGTTTGTGCTACAGTCACTGCTTATTATGGTGTCTTTTCCTGCTACATTAAAAATCTTCACATTGCACTCAAGTTTCTTCTGAACCTTCATATTCTTAAAAGGCCTTTCAAATGGGAGACACATGGACACTTAGTCATGGATGCAGCAGCAGAGTGTGGATCTCATTGATCTTGTACATAGACATAAAAACATGCCCTGTTTTCAAATCTACACCTGAAGCAGACACAGTTTTATGGCAACATCACTGACCTGGGAGCTCCCGTCAACTTGTTACTGCAACTCCTGTTTCTTTCCAAGGCATGCAGTCATGGCCTGGCCTGTATGTTGCTGTTCTTCATGTGGACTTTTTAGTTCAGCAAAGCATTATGACCATTAAGTGATTGCTGTCATATCTCTGCTGTCATACTTCACTGATCTGAATTAAGATGATTTACGCAGCGAGGATTTTAAATGTATTTCCAGGCTTTTGATGAAAATACAGAGAGACACTGGGCCTGCTGCTGGTCCCTATGAGACCTGTCTATAAACACCTGCATCAAGGCTAGGGATTTCAAAAGCAGACAGGTCCCAATGATGCTGCAATAGGGTTTTTTTGTATACTCTGAGGTGCCAGTTTTTTATAAGAATGTTGTGTGATGTTTGATCAAATGCCTTACTAAAATGTTTATAGGTATACAATTCAGTTTAAGCAGTCAAACCTGTTACTTGATCAAAGAGTGCTGTTTCCTTTGACAGCTCTCTGTTCCATTACACTGTGCTCATTGGCATAACTGTTTATGACTGTCCTTTAGTTCTTCAGTGATTGAATTCCGTATCTCATTTTCCATCTTTCTGCCTATGACTGTGTCATGGTTTGACAGACAGTTAGGGAAGTCACTGAGAAGTTGGACACACCTAGACTGGACACAGACTGATATCAAACTAATGAGCCCGTAGCTCTTAGGTCAGGCAATTTGCCCCTTCTAAAACATGGTGTTCTGTTAAGCTTCTAAAATATACCTGGTATTTGGTATTGGTTTAAAATGAGTATTGCTAGCCCTCAAAGCTAGCATTTAAACACCCATTCCCTGTTGAGTAACCATGCCTATTTCTCCTCCTCAGCTTCCCTCAGCCGCCCTTTTTCCATACCTTAATCTCCACTTCATTGTCCCCAGTTGCAAGGCAGAGGTTGCTTCCCTAGAGACAGAGATGCTGTGACAGCTTGTGTGTCCCCAGCTCTCCTGTCTCACTGGTCATCAGCACATGGAGGGGGATAAGGGTGAACTTCTGCTCTCCCTCCTGCAAACCAGCACTGGTGGGTGAGAGCTGAGGGAAGGAGCAGGGTGCACCCATCAGACCTAACAGTTACAGCTCAGTGCCCACATCTCCCGGGCTCTGAATGCTCCCTGGGCAGCACCAAGCTCACCTGTTGGCCAGTGGACAGCAGGGATTATCTCACGTTGTGACAGTGCTCTAAAATACCAGAAGTTATAGCCAGTTAGGCTGGTCCACATTTCCCTTCCTCACGTGGGCATGGAAGAGGACAGAGGGTGCCCCTGGGAAGCTGGAGCTCACTGATGGTAGCTGGAATAGCTGGCATTTACTGCAGCATTTTCATCACTGAAGTGAACTATCCTATGTGATTGTCAAGTGAAGGACCAGCAAGAGAGCACTCTTCCATGCCACTGGCAGAGTGATTCCACAGGGAATGGGCAATGTCTCAGTGTTCAAACATTCTGGGAAACTTTGGACCATAGCACAGCCCACCAGGAGCAGACCCCCACCAAACATAGCACAGATGACAGGGACTCTCAGCACCTTGTCAGTCCGATGCTAGGTGAGCAACACTAGGCCAGGGACAACCACACTGAATGCACATCCATGTTTTACTTGTCCCATTTGCATGTGCAGGCTTCTCCAGTGGCAGCTACTGCATTCCTGACCACCCTCTTGGCTCCAGACCTCTTGAACAAAATTTGGTAGTACTTCCAAAAAGTGCACTACTCAATGCAACAGTGGTACCAGGTGAGGCTAGCAGACCTACTTTCCTTCATGTTCTGAGCTAGAAATTGCACTGAGGACCTAGAAGTGATACTGGGCACAGGTGTCCTCACGTGCAACCCAAACAGCATACCTGTAATTCTGCCATTATTTTATCTCCCTCCTCTTCTTCTTCATCTTTTGAAGCTGGTGCTACCGCATGCCCTGTGCTCCGAGACAACGCCTGGTCCTCTTTAGGGGCTTTGGATTGTGCTGTTTGCCCAGCATCTTCACTGCATCCCTACAAGGGGGTGAGAAAGCACAGACATGGTTTCATTTTCCTGATGCAAAGTAAACACCAAAAATTCAACACTACTGCAACTCCTCTCTTGCAAGATCCCTCTTCCTGCTACTTCATCAGTTCAAAAGCAACCAATATTGCTGATGTGATTGTATGCTCACAGATTAAAAAGCTTCTTAAATTGGACTTCCCACCACTTTCTTCCTCAGAACAGATGGGGAAAACAAGCCCAAAGAAACTAATTTGCTACATTTCTGTAAAAACACTCCCAAATCTGACCTGATGTTTCCCATCTGTTTAAAGCATGCTTCTTTTTTTTTTTTTTATTTTTAATCTTCTTACCACTCTAAATGAAAGCAGCCTGTGACTTGCCTGCTGCATTGCTAGGAGATAAGAGCAGCAAGACTTCTCTAAACAGAACTGATCAAATCTTGTTCATTTGGCCTAACAGAAGTGCATCCTGGTGAGCAGTTTCAGTAGCTCTCCAGGACATAGCTCTGTCTCAACTTATTTTGTGGTTTATAAGCCCAAGCCTGTGTCTTGTCTCTTTGCCAACCTCTCATCAGGAGTCTGGCTGCCTAGAGCATGAATCACCAAACCTTGAGAGCAGCCTCTTTTCTGGCTGTATAGATGACGTCTCCTGATCTCGTTGTGGTCAGTCCTGACCCTGGCAGGTAACTGCGCCGTGGAGGTGGAGGAGGTGGAGACTTGGTCAGCTTGTCATTATCCTCTTCTCCATCAGGAGCTTCTTCTGCAGGTAAACAGAGCAGCACAAAGTAAGCATAGGTGAAGGAGAGGAAAATAGTATTTGCATGCCTGCCTCAACT
The DNA here is from genome assembly GCA_013397155.1 of Irena cyanogastra. Classification (NCBI taxonomy): domain Eukaryota; kingdom Metazoa; phylum Chordata; class Aves; order Passeriformes; family Irenidae; genus Irena; species Irena cyanogastra. The sequence goes on along the minus strand of VWZV01009824.1, from coordinate 425,235 downwards.
GGAAAGGAAAAAAATGTCTTAAAAGGTCTTGTTGCTGAATGTACGAACAGAAACACATTTGGTATTCAAGTACAGCTGCCTGGAATGACAGTAAACAGTGCTGTACTTGCACAGAGAAACTGGATCACTTCACCCAGAAATTTTCAGCAGAACTCCTGTCCTCCAGGCCACTATATCTGGGTGTCAGTCATCAGTGTACAAGTGGGACAGCAGAGCACACAAGTGAAGAAGCATGTAAGGCACAGGTTCTGGGTACCTGCTTACAGACAGTGCCCCCTCAGTCTCCTTTGAGAGCAAGGCCACTGACATGGATACAAGTGAGACATCAGCCTGGAGGCTTCTTACTGTTCTCAGCAATTCTGAAGCAACCAGCACACGTTTCTGCTCTGCCTGGGAGGTGCTGCTGGCAAGGTGTAAGGAGCTGAAGAGTTCTGTCCATCTCATAGTTGGACACAACTAGCTAAGTTCACACAAAGGCTGAGTGAAAATGTAAGCAGTACTCTAGAGATGCCACCCTTGCATTTCAGGGAGTCCTCTCATCTCTGAGCAGGGCAGAGGGTCACCAGAAGCAACTGCACTTGTTACTTAGGGAGCATTTGTTTTCACTTAACTTGCTATAATTCCAGGAATGTACAGTTTTGCCTTTGAATTATCATATAAAAGCCCTGTACATATTTTTCTAAGCCAAGAAGATTCAAATACCAAATGCAAAGGCCAAGCAGAGCCAGCCCTTGCTTTCTGAGGAGAGTCTTCCAAGAGAAGACCAGTTCCAAACTGGCATTGCCCCTGAGGATGCTGCCCCACCAGCTGCCACTTCCTCCTCCCCACTGTCCCTGGACAGCATTATTTCCAGAAGCAGCATTACCCAGCTCATGACCTGTCCCTGTGTGTTTCTGGTTACAGGCTAAGCATCATAAATATGGCAACAGCCACTATTTTCACACTGCTGTTTACAGCATTTGTTTCCAAGAGCAAAAGAATGACCTTTCTGCAGCTACTCAGTGTTATATAAACAGCTGGAATAACTATAATCCAGAAAGTTAAAACATCCTGCTTTTAGGATTACCCAGCTGTTTAGGGCTAAGTGTTCCCTCTGGGCAAATTATTGCATAACTGCCTACTCCTGGGGCTTTGTCGGGGTCCTCCAACACTTCAGCTGGCCCTGGGGCCTGGATGGAGCCCTTGTCTGACCCGACCTCATCTTTGTTTCCTTCTTAGCTCAAATGTTCTTTGAAGCTGCTTAAATTTAAAGAAATGTTCATCTCCCTCCCTGGTTATCTGGCACTTGCCAGATTGAAAGAAGAGTGAATTTCCAATGCACTTCTTTGGTCAATACACACCACTCAGTTTTTAATTACATCAGATGTACTTCTGCTGTAAAATCAGAGTAATTCTCTAAGATAGTGTTTATCAGACTATGATGTAGGGCTTTTGCAAATCCCTGCTTTTAATGGGCACAACCCATTACCCTCAAACTGAGAGTGACTCTGATTGCAAGAATTCCAAGTTTTTCTCGCACTTAATGAGTGCAAGGTTGGATGAGAGACATGGAATGCACAAAGAAAACATGATTCTTACCATCTCACTCACATCTCTGAGACACTCATCCATCTCCATCTTCAAAATGGGAGATAAAACCACAGGCAAGAAATAGTGTCACTGAGTGTGGCAGGTGCAGTGGTTATTGAAGGCTAATCCCTCTCACATCCCTGAGCTGGAGTCATTAAGGAGAGGTTGTGATGGGTTTTGCTCATGGTCAGTGCAGTGATGTTAAGCTGCTCGTAAAACTTCAAAGATGGATTTCTATTTTATTTAATAAACAATTATATTCCCCCAATATAAAAAACTTTAGTGGGAAAAAATTGCAGGGAAGATCTTATTCTGTTATTTTTTTTTCCCTCTGGCAAATTTAAAGAGGGAGGAGTAAATGAACAAATTTAACTCACTAAGCCTGAGTCTGCCCGTGAACAGAACCTTCACATTATGGAACCTTCTTTGGTGCCTAAGGGATCAGCACTTCTGTGAACAAAATGGGAGTTGTTTGTGGCCAGCTGTTTCACTAAACTGCAGCATTTTTCAACAGGCACAGACAGACAGAAACTGATTGATCCCACCATACAGACTTCTACTTGTACCAAAATAAATCCAAAAGGTTTCAAAATATCAATGCTTTCCTTGAGGCAGTCTCTGCAGTCAGATAAACTCCCTTTAATGGAAGTTACTGATCACTCATCACTTGCAAAAAACAGGGCATTCTCACATATGAAGGCACAAAGAGAGATGAAAGAGACCAATTTCTAATGTATGTGCTAGAAAAAAATCACATTTTTCATGGAACAGTCTTAATAGAAAAATGAGTTAGAGTCAAGACATTAAAGAAATATTTACAGAGTCACGTGGAAAACCGTGTAAGTGTGCCATTCTATTTTGCTTTGTGCTCGAAGAGAAAAAAAGAAAGAGTTTCTTCACTGGGAGAGGTGCTGTGTGGAGAATGGATCAGACAACACAATCTGGCAACATGATCTATCTGGGTTCTGCAGTTGAGCCAACAGAGGGCTCTGCTCATTTATGGCCAAAATTTTTTATATATTGTATTGATAGATAGGTTGTCTGTCTTTTCTTACGCTGTTCAGTTTTCATGTCTACAGCAGACTGGTACTGAACTTTTCATCCTCAGTCATAGAAGAGCTGAGTGGTATGTGAGATATTTACTCAGATATTGAGGAAAAGTTTTGCTGTTCCTGTATTTATGTTACTATTCCAGGATTCATTATGCACAACAGAAGGCAAATGTCTCAATCTCATCAAACTTGTTCTTGAATTTACTGGCTGCACACTGTGCAAAATTGTATTCTAGAAGTGGATTAGTTAACTATGTGACTTACAAAACTTCTCAGTTACTGTGCTCTGCACTTTTTAAGATGTCACAGCTCACTGCACCCATATGGTACTTATTTTCACTGACTTCTTCTATTTATGCCACACATTATACAAGCAAATTGTGTTGATAGCCAGTAATCTCACTGAAGGGTGCCAGAATTCTAAAATTATTTTATGAGGTTCAACAGAATTTATTTTAAACATGTATGTTGCAAAACATCCAAGAAGCCAAAACTCGGCAGTGTCAAAGGTACACCCAGAACAAAATGCTGGATCTGAAAACACTCCTCCCAAATTCTATATGAATTTGTCTACACAACCCCTAGGGCATTGTTTTTCAGCTTTCTGCTACGGTGGCATGCCAACACCTTGAGTGCAGCATGCAGCTCTGACCTCCACAGCTCCAGAAGGACAAAGTGGAGTTAAACACGGGTAACTGAATGTGCCCTCCAGGGGAGGGAGCAGCTGGCCTGGATGGAGAGACCAGAAAGGCTGGAAGTTCACAGTTTGAAGTCTGTGGGGCAGACTCCAGGAGAGCTCCAGGACATGATAAAGGTTTATCCACTGCCTTCATGATTTTATGAATGAAATGAAGAGCTGTTGTTTGCCAAATTGGAGGATATTAGAGCAATGGGGAACTAAGTGAAGCTGGTATGATACCAGTTTAAAAGAGATGAAGGAAAGCTCCTTCACAAGATGGGAGCTTGCTGTCACAGCAAGAGGATGCAAATTGTGTAAGCAAGTATAGGGGAATTGCTGGATAAAAGTTCCATAATGGATATGAAAAGGAGGAGATTTGGATATTCCCTTTAAAATCATGTGGGGGTGCTGGAATACTACTAGCAAACTGCAGAAGGCAGCTGGGTTCTGTGCTCCCCACACACAGTGTCTCCAACTGCCTGTCATAGACTGAGCTGGATGGATTTGCACATGTAGGTGGGTAAGAATTTTACACCTGATGCATGTTTGGCTAATGGGACAAATCCAAGGCTTGGCTGAGGCATCTTTTTTGCTCCTTGGATTTTGAATAAATTCAGACATGGATTTGTATGTTAAATTGTAAAAGAAATAGGACTGGAAGGACATCTCACCATCTTGCTACCACTAGGTAGCTCTACCTATATAATTCTAGTTCAGTGCTAGCCTAAACCATTCTGTCCAGTAATGGGGACCTTGCATCCTCCTCACTGCCTCATGTAGCTTCAGTGCTTCACTTTCCTTATCTTTATGAGGTTTTTCCCTAATGCCTAACCTGGGTCTTTCTGCTTGCAATTGCCAGCTTTTACTGCTGTTCTATCCATACACTGCAAGTTATTCTTGCTTTTTAAAGCACATTTTTTGTGTATTCAACACATTTTATGTTTTGTCCTTCCTCAAGATCATAGCAATCTATAAACTGAAAACATCCTAGAAAGTCGAAAAAATAACCTCTCCTTTCCAGATATGCAATTCTTTAGCCCCATTTACTCTAGCAAACCTTACCTGAGACTTCTAGCTTTTCTGCTGCATCTCCTTTAGGCAGGGCTGCTGGCTGGGGAGGCATCTCCAGGTTAGGAATGGACTTCATTATATTGGCCTGGGCCTCTTCCAAGAGCTTTTCAAACTCCTTTCCATTATAGTGATCAAGGTTTTGTCTTTTCTCTTCCCACTTCTTTTCAGCTTTCTAGACAAAACCAGTAAAGCATCTATTTATTTTTCTGATTTCTATTGTGATGACTTGTTTAAAAATAAATTTGATGTGTAAACATTATAGGTCGGTATGGATAGATTCTTTCAATTCTAATCAGCAACTAAAGGAAATACATGAACAGTAATTGCACACTGTTCTGACTTGTATTGTGCTAGATTTGACACAAATACATGCCAGACTGACAGTGGCCACTGCTCACTAAAGGAACAAAGACAAAATTTAAATCTGGGTCTCTGCCTTACTACATCACACTGGTGATTAAAGTGCCTGTCCATAATAAGACACAGCAGTTCAGCTCTGGGTTTTTTCAGTATCTCTGTGTGAAACCACTGGAGCTTCACACTCTTTCACTTTTACTTCTCTATAGTAAGGGATATGGAGATTTAAAGAGTGAATGAAATCCACATATGCAAGTGTTGCCAGAGAATTATATGCTAGTGGTTAAAAATAAGGTACTAATCCTAAAATTTCTAAAATAGAACTCTGATTTTTTTTCAATAAAGATAATTTTAAAAACACAGTTACCTAATTTTGGTTACACGTAGTTTTTCTGTTGCATTTAAAATCATAGAATAGTTTGGGTTGTAAGGGACCTTTACAGGACATCTAGTCCAACCCTTCTGCCATGAGCAGGGACAAAATCAGAGGGTATCTTCAGAAGTACAGTGTAATTAGGGGTTAAGCACATAAACCCCCAGAATGCATTTGGAAAGTCCCACCTGCAGCCTCAAGAATGAGACTGGGAGCTCAGACCCAAAGAGAGGACAGCTGGTTGAGTAGAATACACCGTACCTCGATTGATACAGCTCGATTTCTGGTACTTGCACTGTGAATTTCCTCAATGAAAAGGCTTTGCATGGTGGTGCCATTGACAGAGACCTGCGGCGCTGGCGTGGCTTGTGTGGGCTGGGATCCTGCTGCGGGCTCTTGCGCGGGGTGAGCGCCTGCGGGCACACCTTGGCCGTGAGCGCCGGCAGGGGCAGAGCCCTGGGCCGGGCTGAGCAGGGCTGCCGAGTGCTGGGACTGATGCATGGCCACGGGCGAGCTCTGCACGTGATGGACCGTCATCGCCGAGAAGGGGACGACTTCTGACTTGACTGATGACGCCTGGGACTCGGATGGGGCTGCTGTGAGGTTTGGCTGCGCGTGTCCCTGAGTGGGCTTGTGCTCCTCTTGGTTTTTCAGAGTGTCACCTGCAGTGGACTTTTCCATAGCAGAGTATTGCACGGCTTGGGATGGATCCACACCTCTCAGCAGTCCTTCTGTAACATGTCTGCCCAGCCAAAATGAACACAACAGCATGTGGTTAGCACACAGGCCAGCAATATGTAACAACAAGCTCTTGCAAAGAAAAAGCACCAAAATCAAAACAATCAAAACAGTGGTTTTTGTTTCCCTGATGCTCTCAGCTGTGTGATTTTATAGTTTTCTCTAAGAGTCAGGAGCTCAGAATTTTAAAGGGGCTACTCTAACTCAGATGGTTTCGCCTTCTAAGGTGTTTACAAACCTTTAGTGATGTACTGGCAGTTTCTCACCAAAACATGAGTTACAGTGGGTTGATTTTAGAGTGAGAATGGAAATCAGTTGATTAAACTGCATACAATGTGTCTAGCTGAACAAGATGTTCCTGGACTAGAAGCACAGAAAAGTGAAGCTACTTATAATGAGAGGCAGCAGTCTGGCACATTGTCAAAACAGAGCTTCAAATGAAAGTTCTGTATCAAATGATACTTCATAAAGGTCTTTGCTGTCAAGAGTGTGGGGTAGGATGAGCTGAGGACATAAAGAAGCAACTATTTTTGGCAGCTAGCTGTGAAATGTCTGAGCTTCTGAGTGTTACAAGCCATCAAAAGCCATGAATTTTCCCATTATTGAAACAGACTTTATGAGGCTGAATATGCAATTTTGATGCAAAAAAAGACTTTTGGTAAAACTTTGGTATGCATAGCTTATTTTTCTATTTTTCCTTGCAAGACAGGTAATAACTGTAATAATTTTTAAGAAAAGAATCTAATGTGAAAGGATATAGGTGTTTGTCTGCATGGAAAAATAAGTGATGGCTCTTAGAAAACCTGTTACATAAACCATTTTATTCATCTGCCAGTACAGCCAAATCCATTTTACATATGCTCCAGGATATATAGAAACACTGGCAATGCTACACTCCTTAGAATAATGGTAGTGACAATAGGCTCATGACTCACATTTTCCTGTAATTGAACTAAAATTGAGACCACCATCACTGACAGTTTTGTGCAGGAATTAAATCCAATGCCCATTGAGTTAAATGAATCAGCAATCATTTGCTGCTCAGATATTCTAACAAACACAGCTAAACACTGGCACTTAGTGGACATTAAGTTTTATCTAATATTTCAGATTTCTCTAATGCATCTTTCTTGGAAAGAAGAGAAAAAGAATTTGAAGTGTATTCTTTCAGAAGGTTTGCGACACCTTTATCCACTTACACTATTTACCTATTTTATTTCTCACTGTTACATTTTAGGGAAAGAACCTTTAAGTGTCAGAGAATGTTTCTTTTAGCTTAAATTGCTGTAAATACCTAAAGTTAATTAGCTAGGACATGGGACCGTTGCCACTGTAAGTTTTCTCATCCAGACACTTCTCAAATCTGGAAGTGCTGACTTGAGAGGCATCTACTCTCAATTGTGAGATCCCATTGACTGAGGCTGTTGGTCAGAGTAGACTCACTGCACAGAGCACAGGAGATTTCCCTTGAGAGGGCTCTAGGATTAGTCTGTAAATACTGCAAGCAAGCTGAACTTTTCAGATTTGCCATGGGCGAGCACAAACCCAAAAGCCGTTCCAGCCCTGCTTGAGGAAATTCCTTAAGCTTGAATTAAAAAGAAGAAATCACCTCCTGAGCACGGTAAGGACGTCGGTCATGCTGCGCACACGTTTCAGCAGGCTGTCCAGCTTGTGTGGCTCTTCCTTTAGGAACCTCACAGCTTCTACCTCAATCCGCAGGATCGCTCGCATTTTGTTTTGCAATGTCGGGAACTCTCCTGCAAAGAAAACAACTGTGAAGCTGAAGAGGAAATTATCAAAGCCCTGGGCAGTAAAAGATGATTGGGTGAATGTCAATTACTTGAATGTCTATCTCTCTCCAGGGGCCATGCAGCAAGCTCCCTAATCCCAGCTTTAAATCTTTTTGGAAGTGAAAGTTAATGCCTCCAGATCAAAGGCAAAACAGTTCTCTGTGGTTAAAAGAAAAGAAACAAAAGTAAAAAGGAAAAGTACATACCTTTCAGGGTAGCAACAGCTTCTCCCACTTGACGCAAAAGAAAGGCTCCATCTTCAACATCTTTCAGTGTAACTGTCTTGCTGGAAGCAGCAGAGTCCTTCTTCAGGTCTTCAACAAATGTCTCCAGCTCACTGGCAAAAGAAATAACATGGACAGAAAATTTAGCAGGACTTTCATATTGCAAGCAAGTATATGTAAATGAATGGAGTAAACTAAACCAGAAACCTCAACTGTGGCACCTTTAAATCTGACACCACAGGCCAAACAAATGACAGGATACCATGAGGGGAGGTGAGAATGCTGGACACTCACAGCACAGGAAGAGGCTTGTAACTAGCCCAAGTCATTGATTTCTGTGACAGGTTGCAGATGTGCAGAGCATCTTGGCCTCAGGGCAGCTGTGCTACAAAGGGCAGGTGGGCTGGTAAAACACAGCAACAGCCAGGAGCCCTCTGGGGATACAAGTGCTCAAAGAGTAGAGACACACTGTGCCACTATATGCAGTACTGGTTTGCAGCTTGTGTTTCCTCATTGTTGATGACATACAGAGCAATGCCCAACAGTTAAGAAACAACCCAAGAAGTGGCACCAAAGGCCTCTTGATACAACCTGTTTATCTGCCAGGTACTGCTAGACAGGACATAGGATCCTGTTTCTATGAAAAGCCAGACTGAAACACCAAGTGTGCATTGTGTGCAGCTCTTGCTCAGCCCTTGGATTTAAGAGTGAATCACTTTGGATGTTTTTTCCAACCACTGCCATTCTGTGCTTACTTCAGCTCCATATGGTGCTTCCTTCTCATCTTTCCCTAAATTTTTTCCAGTCCCTTCCTACTTTACATAAAATTTTGCAATGCTTGAGACACATAAACTGTTTTTGCTTGGGAAGGAGCCACTTCTCTCCATTTGAGCTTGAGACAACATTGCTATAGCTGGAGTTTTCCACAGATACATAAATTTTCTCAAAAAAAACCCCAACCCTGAGATGCTTTATGGGTAACTACCCAAATACCCATGCAAACACCTTAAAAAGATAATCTCTTGAATATCTAGGAGAAATACACTTCTATTAAGACACCAAATTTACTCACAAGAATATTCTAGGAAGCAGTTTGACCACAGATAAAAAAAATGCAATGTAGTCTCTGAACTGACAAATCAGCTACTCATTTGAACCTAATCTTGGACATAATTTTTCATATCCATTAGGGATCAGTTTTGCAATGGCTGTAAGAGAATCAAGGTACAAGAGGATTGCCAGGAAAGCAGGAGGAGAAGCCTGACCTCTGCCACATCTGCAAGTCTTACGTTTCCATATATTTCCCTTACACTGACATGCAAAACCAGTCATTTCCCAGACCCATCTCAGTGACATGGGAAAGAAAAGTAGGTGGCCAGTAATGGGATAAAAACAAAGAAAACTCCTCACAGCACTTCTGTACGTGTAGGTCAGTTTAAATCAGAAGCACGGTCCCACAGAACAACCCATGGCAACACAACAGTATTTCTCACACACAAGGAAACAGAAACAGGAGCAGCATCTGAACATTAAGCATCCACAGCAAAGAGTTCATTTCAATCCAAAATGAAGAACTTTAGAAACTAAAAAATTATTTTGAATTGAGAATCATAAGTTGTGTGGAGGTAAATGATCCTGTTCCCATTTTAAGACCACTTCTCCCAACGACTCTACCTTCAGAAAGCTGGGGGGGAGTCACATTCCCACCAGCACAAGCAGACTTGCAGGAAACAATCCATTGAGCCACACGATGGCAGCAAGGGAACATTTCTAAGGGTGTTTTTCCAGTGGCACAGGCTGCTAAAATGCAGCTATCTGCTGTCTGTCTGCCTTTGCAATAAAGGGCACAGACACACTCTAGCAGGAACTGGAGGAAGAATGTGCCCCTCTGTCACTGTCGCTAATGCAAAGGCTCCTGCTCTACAGGATGGTGCTCTGCAGCCATGCATCCTCCCTAGCCTTCATGCCCTGGTATTGGCACTGAGGCTGGGCAGTGCTGCTTTGGGAATCGTGGGGTGTCCCTCCTCCCTTCTGGAGATCAGCACTGGAAAAGCAGCTTCTCAAAATTTGCATCTACCATGCAATAAAACAGAAAGAAAACAAAATGCTTAAATTTGTTCATGTGTGGAAAGAAGATAAAGGAAAACACAGAACAATATTACAATGTTTGAAGGACTTCGAGGTAGCTGACAGTGGCCCATTTCCCCCTTTGTTCTTTGAGCAGAAATGGAAGGGTCATCACAAGCCCCTTTGATTCCATATACTGTCAAACCAGACAACTGACCCTGAAATTACCCAGGGGATACCATATTACACTGCTTCATGTTGCTAACTGCAAGGGAAAAGAAACTTCATCCCTTAGGACCCAAAGACTGAAATGGATTTGATGGTCTCTAGAATTTCTCTTCTCTCACTGGGGAAAACACTTGGCTTTACAGATTGGTCTAAGCAAATTAGCAAGACATGCACATTAATGCAGTTTCAGAAGGCTAATATAAGATAAACAATTTTTCTGCATCTATATTCTACACATCGAAGCCGAGGCAACTCTTGTGCTGAGATCTTTCTTCAGGCAAAAAAAGTCTCAGAGGATCTGCCTCAGACTGCAGTATCAGTACAACAGGCTACAAAACAAACCGACAAAATTAATGGTAGCAAATCACCCAGACCAGATGGTATTTGCCCAGGAGTTCTATAGCAACTTGAGGTTGAAATGGCTGAACTATTAATGCTAAGCATCTAACTTCTTGATTAAAATTGCTTTGGAATCAGATTAGTGGAAAGTGTCATAAATGATACAAATAAAATTTTTTAATGGTATGGAGATATCATGGGAACTGTACTTGGGTGAGACTGACACTTAGGTGTAATGGATAGGAATCAGAATAAAGAATACATAAACAATGGATAAATTTGCTATGTTAGGTAGGAATTAACATGGCTTGTGTAAAATGAAAGTAAGTCTCACAAATCCACAAACAGAAGCTTGGGGACAAAGTATACTGCAAAAGGCTTTCAGCAAGGTGTTTGAGGAAAAGCTTTCAAGAATGCAAAGTTGCCATGGGACAAGAGGAAATTCTTTCATGGATAAAGCACTGAAGTAAAGATAAGGGATCAATGAACAGCTAACTCAATGAATGTACTTTGCTGGTGGGTTCCACAGGGATCACTGCTAGGGTTGGTGCTTTTCAACATACTATAAATAATTTAGAAAAGAGGATGAATAATATAACAAAAAAAAAATCTCAAAAGGCTATTATATTATTCAGGGAAATGCAAATGAAAGGTGGCTGCAGAGGACTACAGATGAACCATCTGCCAAAAAACACCGAAGATTAAATTAACTCCTAATACCTGTAAAGTGTGCTCATGAGAAGAGGAGAAATAAAACCAAAATCAACCCCACCTAAAACCAATAACCTCCCAAAACTCTAAGGTTCTGTATATAGAGATGAACTTAGAACTGATAATCATCCATTGTGAGTGAGATGTTGGATATTGAATGTAAAGCTCCTTTGGAACATGAGGACAGGGAGATCACACCACGCACGAGGTCACAGAGCTGTGTCAGGGCTCTCCTGTCTCCCCATCCCATCTCACAGCTGTACACCAGAGTTAGAAAGGGCAAAGAGAAAGGCAACAGGATAATGAAATTTAGAGAAAGGCTTCTAGGAGAAGGTTAATTAAGCAGACTAAGACTTCTCAGGCTGGAAAAGGCATGAGTGGGGGAAAAGGGAGTGGAAAGGGAGTGGAGGAGTGTCTATAACATAATGACTAGCATGGCAAGGGTGAATATTCTGCTGTGCATTATTTAAGAGTCTAGGGATTGATGAACGATTCAAAAAACAAACTAAAGAGATTCTCCTGATATACTTTCCCAAGTATCTGCTGCTAGTAGCTCTCCCAGATTGCTAAGTGAAGTTTTGTTTTCACAGAGCATGGTTATTATTATTTTAAAAAATCTGATACTTTTCCTAACGAAGCATAAATTGTAAGTTACTATGGATTGTATCTAACTGAACAGATTGGATGTGGCTATAATTTAAATACTGTGCTTATAACTCCCTTCTATTAAAGTGCTTAAAATCTACAATATAGGGTGGTCACACATCTAGCATGCTTGCTACGACAAAAACACTTCATTACTCAATGTATCATAGCATTGTAATTTGTGTTTGGCAAATCTTAAATCTAGTATCTACACGTGCTATATATAACATCTCTAATGTTGAGTCAAATGACTAGATAGAAAGAAACCTACACGTTTAATTCTGAGTGTGTATTTCGCTGTCACAAGTGTACATAAACACTGTGTTTGACAGGTTTCATTAGATATCCTCTGAACTGTAATCCTGCTACAGTTGTGACACACATGGGCACCATTATGAATCTGTTGAGCAAGCTTTCTGCTCAACAGAATGCTTGCTTTGAAATGTACCCCAACATTTCTGTTGTTTACAACGTGAAACTGCCAATATGTTTATTTCCTTATTTCACAGAATCACAGAATCACAGAATGGGTAAGGTTGGAAGGCACCACAGTGGCTCACCTGGTCCAACCTCCCTGCTCAAGCAGTAAGCTTCTGTTGCAGAAGGGAGGACTTTTTAAGCTAAGATTTACCACCTAAGAGTAGTAAATACACTTTTGTAAGTATTGCAGCAATCCTTAGGCTCCAGTGTTTCACATTAAGACAGTTTACTGATTTAGTCTTACCATTTAGTGTCAAACTACGACATTTAGGAAAGATCAAGAGGGTGACATTTGAAATCCTAAAAAATGGCAATTTTTGTGCCATGTTGCTTTGCATTTGTTTGTATATCTGCAGTGGGATCAGTTTAGTCGTAAATGCCTATAAAGAATATTAACCTTTTTCTCAATAATGTCAGTGACATTTGATGTGTAATTTTGTGCTGTATGCTCTTACTATTAACAGCCATCAGCTGCTGAAATTATTGTTGTCAGATGTGCTTTTCTTTCAGGCTCTGACCCTGCAAATGAGCAAATACATGACAAAGGAATCTCATTGGACACAAGCAATTAAAAATAAATGTTTGTTTCTAGCATGTCTCTAAAAGAGGTGAAGTAACATTTGAATGATTTAAAATATTTTCCTGTAACTTTAACAAATAAAGTATCAAAAAAGCAGCAGAAACTATGGGAACAGGAAAAATTCCAAAACCTGGTAAAACAGAACCAGATTGCAATCCAAGTCCTATCCTTAATGAACAGCTGTAACAAGGAATGCCACTGGCACTTGACCTCACTCTGTATCCGTTTTATGAGGCAATGCCATAAACAGCCATCACACAAATTGCTCTTTCCATAGAGAACAGACAATCTGGGAACTTGGCAATGAGGTACACAGGAGTGAAGTGAGGAACAGGAAGGTCATCACTTAAGACTACAAACCAGCTGAAAGGACTAATTACACTAGCATGGACCATTACTGCACTTTCAACCTTTCTTCACAGGACTCTCCCTTAGTAACACCCAACCTTCTCTTTACAGATGCACCTTTTTACCACAAAAAGTATTAATCTGACAACTTATTGATCAACAGGAAGGATTTACTCTCTTCAGCTGTCAGGAACTGTACTCTATGGCTCTTCAGTCATAATTTCCAATGACAAGCTGATTAGAAATTTTTTCTCTATTATGGAGGAATTCTTCAGGTGTGAAATAAATGCAGCAATGAGAAATAATTAGTTATATAACATCTTACAAATGTGAGTGTTAGAATTAGTTAAACTGTTTATTAATTTCAGCTTTATCTTGCCTCCTGCTGACTCAGAACTAAACCAAACAACTTGATCCCACCAGTCTTGGTGGGCCAAAATTCTGGGGAAAAAGAACAGACTCTCACAAAGGACCTTTACATAACAACAAAACAAGGTACACAGTCAAGCAGATGGAAACCTCAGTGAGTACATTTCAGACAAGGACTGGCATTGCTGACTGTAATTAAACCTCAATCATCTATTTGAGCTTCCCCTACCTCTCCCATGCAGTAGCCAAAGCACTTACTATTGAAATCTGATTTTGGTACTTAAAGCCAAACTCATTACCTTCCTTTGAATCCCTTTGCTCTTGAGGAAATTCCTCCCTCCTTTGCAAAAGCATAATACATAAGGCTGAAGGGGAGAATTAGGGTAGAGGGAGGCTTTCAGAATACAGGGGTGGGCACGGTCCTTGCAATCATCTCTCCCTTTACGGGGGACTTCTGAAGAGGCTGAAACTCTTGGTACTGCTGGGATTACCCCAGTGGGCTGTGCAGAGAAGGACTCCCATCAGGACCAGTGGGTTGAACAACACAGACACAGTTTTACAGCCAATGTGATACACAGCAAGGAAACACAGCTGAAACAGCATATACAAATGCAGTTTACCTGAAAACAGTGGTATAACTTTCTACTTTATAGAAGAAAAAGACACGCAAAAGCAATAAATTTGAAGATGTTTTTCGACCCACCATAACTTCTTTACAATCTTTTCTTCCTCGCTGAGGTATTTCTGCCTCTCTTGTTCCACCAGGTTGCGCTGTCGCTGCACAGGATCTTCAAGCCTCTTCACTGTTTCGATCACTTTGCCATTGATTTCTAGCTCTGCTTTCTTCACCATTGCCCTCAGCATCTCCTGGTTCTGCAGCTGTTGCACAAAAGAAATCAACTTCAATTTTTCCTGCTTGACTGACAACCCTGGCAACAGAATACATTGCAGAGCTCAGAAGGTTGGGATAAACACCATCCTACAGTGAGCGAGTGTTTTTAGCTTTTTCTTTCTCTCTTTAGCTGTATCTATAAACATTATTCCATGTATATATATAACTTCCAGTTTCAAACTGATAAACAGAAGATGTTGGGATCAGTATATCACCTTCAATACGTAACTTCTGCAAGGATTGTGGCCCCTTTATTCTGCTTGGTTCACCATGAATCAAGAATTAATTACACCTCATGAGAATGCTGGATGCTTGACTTCCACTTTCCATCTATCTCACAAGCCCATGCATCTCACAGCCCACACGTGCCCAGTGGATAATCCCACACATTAATGTCATGGCTGGAATGCACTGCTGTTTTCAGAACGGAGATTTTCAGTCTCTCAAGTGGCAGAGGAAGGACTGTAACACATGGTACAATTTGGTACAGGCATACAGCTCATCTGCAATATACAAAACCTCCTTTACCCACCAGAAAAAAAACCCTTTATAATACAGTAATTTTCTGAGAACTTCAAGTCACACTTTCTTTTTTGTCTTAGCCTGATGCTAAGCAACTCAAGCATTAATTGTCTTGCTGATAGTAAGCTCACACAGCAAAGCACAGGTAAGAAGGCAAACTAGGCTGTACTCTTGTGTGGGTAGCCCTGGAGCAGCTATGAGCCATGCTCACAAACCAAGCCTGTTACACAAATCACAACATTCAAAGTGATAAGCAGGACTCCACTTAGTCACAGTTTTAGGATATAGGCAACATGAACACAACTCTGTTAGCCCAGGAGCCATTTCATACTGTAAGATTTTTAAAAACACCTGTGTTAATTGGGAACAAAATTCCCATTTCAAAACTAGCACTTGAACTGTCAGCTGTCTTCTAAACAACCAGGATTAAAAGCCAAATCACATTTAACACACAAAATAAACCCATGACCTAACAGGAAGAATCACAAAAATGGGATACCTACAACACAGTATAATGTAGTAAGCCTTATTTAAAATCTATTTAAGAAAATCCATGAGAATCAAAATACAAGTGCCTTTGCTGAGACAATGCTTTCCAACCAACACAGGCATGAGAGAAACAAACTCAGTTCCTCACTCATGACTCTTCAGTCCCTGTGCCTGACTCTCTTACTCTCTTCTCCAGCTACACAACTGCGATGAGAGGGAGGGTAACCTCACTGCAGGGGTGTGTGTGAAATCTGAGCTGTGACAAGCTGGAGTACTTAGCTCAAAATTCAGCTGAAGAGAAGTGTTAGCTATTAGTGAAAAAATGAAGCTGAAAAACATTTCAACAGCACAGAACTATATAAATAATATCTAGATTATTTTGAAGACAATGTGTATTTTGTACGTGTATTTTCCGCATTATGGGATTAATGTTTGGATTTGATAAATTAAATCTCTTACTGCAAGGCCAGCACAACTATCTGAGACTCACACCGCTTTCATTGTGTCATATTTTCAAGTAGGAAAACCTAAATGAATGAATAAATGAGTGAAATGAGCATGTAACACTTCAGTCATACAATTTATTCCCAGCTATTTAAAATGTGGGGAAATCTGACACATGGAAGTGAGTTAGGATCTGTGAAACAACTGATCTGAGGTCAGTGAGAAGGTCAGTAACAGAGTTAGACTTAAGTCTCAGGTGTCCAGAATTTAAGTCCCTGATGTTCCTCAGCTGGTAACAGGGACTTCCACTAATAGCAAAACTGAGTATGTGTGACTGTGTGAGGTTGTGAAATGGCAGGCACATGTTTTTTCCTATTATGGGGGTATGTAGAGAAACCATATTTATTGTGGTGATGTATACAGCTAAGGTGTTTGTCACCTCCATCTATGAAGTGCTTGAACAATACCAGGAAGTTTCAGTCATAAAACTTCATCTATTTCTGATAGTGAGGATAGGGAGTAAAAATGTAACACAGTAAAATTTCAAAAAATCTTGTATGTTGAGGAGTCCCAAACCTCAGAGCTTGAAGTGAGCTCTATAAGTTTGGGACATGACTCAATCTTGGTATCAAAGAAATGGTTTTACTATTTCTATGAAAATTCATGCAATAATCGGCTGGTTACAGAAAACCTGAGTTTGTTCATGCTTGGGGAACAGGGACAGATGAGAAGGGAGAGGTACATGTGGGTTCAGAGAGACAAAAGAAAGAACGGTGGGAGGGGAGCAATTGTGTCAGTCAGCAGCCAAAGACAGCACGAGGCAGGGAGAGCAGGAGCACAGGGGAGAGCTGTGGCTGAGAAGGAGAAGGCAGTCTCTGGCCATCCCATTTACCTCCGTGTTCTGGAACTGAACTTGATTCTTACCTTTCTTCTGCCAGCAGTATCAGATGTGAGACTCCCTGGCTAAGTGCACACCCCGCCTGCCCCTCTGAGCACCCCTGTTAGTTACTCCACCATCTCAAGCAAAAGATGTTTTATGGATCTGCCATAGTTACTCTGGTTCTACACAACAGAACCTTTTGTACTATAAGCTTGCTTGAAAACAAGCCAAATAAACAATCTCAAACATTCATACTTGAAGAGTCTTTCTTGAAACAGTACTGAAGTTCTAAAGGCAAGTGCTAAAAGTAAGGAAAAGCAATGCAGGCTTTCCTGCCACCACCAAATGGCAATTTCTTGCTAATTAGAGTTACCTTACCTTATAACTGCAAGCAGCAATCAATCAGAAACAAATTTAGCATGCTTTTTTAGAATTCTAGCATCCTCTCATACATTCCTTACCCTTGGTTCTCACTTTCAGCCTCACCAGTCTCTCTGGATACCTTCCTTGCCCCTCTTCTTCATCTCGTGTTGCAGCCATTATTTGTCACTGTTCTCACACAAATATCCTGGTACCTAGCCTTTGGTAACCCCTCCAAGAATAATCTGATCACTAGTTCAGTTCACTTTGAACCCATTATTATCTATGAGACAGGTAACTAGAAACCCAAGTATTAGTTCACAACCCTGCTCCTCATTAGGAGACAAGAATGACCTGCCCAGTGGGAGCCTCCCACCTCCCCATGAACTACAGTGCACAGCCACAAACAGGAGCTGACTGCCTGCAGCTCAGGACCTCTGCACAATCTAAGTATCTAGTTCCTGATGTTTGTTGATTAAAGCTAGTGTCTCCAGTTCCATAATGCAGCTCAAAATATATTTGAATTTCTAATTCAAAGTTACACTTATGAAACTGAGTATCATATACAATTTATGACAGTGTTGTTATTACATTTTCTGCAGCACTTACTTCCCTGCAAGCAGTGCACTGAGTGAAGGAAAAGCACGCATGCATACACATTCCTAATGAGGAACATTAATCATATCTAACTGTGCTCCCTTAAAGTGAGTTCAATTAAAGGAAAGAAGGAGTAGACAAAAAACCAAAAAATCCAGTGCACATATAAGCTAATGATACAAACCACATAAATGTACTCCAAGGCTTGGTTCAAACCTGCTATTAAGAGTTCTCAACAACTGTGAGCATAGAATGAACAACCCCACTAAAGTCATCACGGGCTCAATTCCTAGCAGTAACAAATCCATTCAGGACAAAGGCCTGAATTAATGAACTACAGTCCATCTCTGGCATTGAGGAAAACTCCACAGCACATGAAACTAGTCTGTCCTGAATGTCTCTGAAAATCAGAGCACTTAAAACATGCAAGTGTAGTAGCAAGAACTGTATACAGCCTCTAGCAACAGCCATGAGGTAAATGTCTGTATGCTAAGAATCTCTGTTCAAAATCCAACCACATCTTAACTTTTTGGTTGCATCTTAAAATACATGTCTATCTGGTGTGTGAATCAATACGTCTGGATCCATTGCTGCTGGATATGGTTTAAAAAGAGGATTTTGACAGCACAGACAAAGGACACATGAGTGAATGGGTCTTTTCTATCATATATTTCTCTGATTCTATTAAGAAAATTAGTATGAACTTACAGTAGTAACATCAACTGAAAATTAAACAGTAGACATTATTAAACGGAGCTTTATGTCCTGTTCCTGTTTCTTAGTTATCCTGCCAAATTTTGTGCCTGTGCAATCCTCTTTTTATTTTTTTTGAACTGTTTCTTCTAGTCTGTCACTGTATAAAAGATTGACACAAACAGGAACGAACTGACTGCCAGACCAGGAGAAACAGTGAAATTGAAAAATAGGAAGCACTGTCAAACATGAAATGAAAACAATCTGGGAAATCAGAAAAGTACTTTTCCCCTTCTACTTATAATTATTTTTGAAAAAACATAGCACGAAATATTTCATTTATAATGTCATATTGCAACACTCTTCAGTTTAAAATGCTGCCTGTTTCACTTGCTGCCCTACAAACTGTGAGCTCTTTTTCAAAATAATTCAGGAATGCCATGACAGAAACTCTCATGAATGGAATTTATGTGTAACATATCAAAGCTTCCCTTGAACTACAGGTTCTTCCAACTGACTATCAAAATTTTTCAACTTCCCACTAGCTCAATGCACCAAGTTTGCTATAATTTCTGAATTAAGGGAATCCAGCCAGAGTTAATGATCACACTCGAGATATGTCCTTTTTCCCTTCTCAAGACCTCCTTGGCAGCATTGATTTGTACGGATGGTAGGAATTTCTTCACTCCCGTGTGCCACAATGTTATGTCTGATCAAAAGCAAGGCTTCTGCCCTGGGCAGGGCCATGGAGACAAACTCAGCTGGGGAAATGCCAGCTCCTTGGTGGGCAGCCCTGTGAGAAGGATGAACTCCCTGCCTCCAAGCAGCACTGCAGCCTCCAGCTTTCTGAGGCCACCTGCTGAGCACAGCTGGAGGCCAGACCAAAGGCATTTGCCAAGAGCTGCATTTGGCACATGGTGTGGAGAAGGCCAGAGGGGCTGCAGTGGTTTGCGGCACAAATGTGGAAGAATATGCACTCATATATATAACGTGCCAAGGCAGAGATCCCATGCCAGTGTCTTCAAATTAGATGGGGAACACGATGGCTGGCACGTAGGCAGCACTGCTGAGAATAGCTTTTGAAAGGGGCATTTGCTATTGGAGCACACTCATCCTAAACTGAAAATTTAAATACGTGTAAGCTGTATCACAGGCAGAAGTCACCTGACCCAACTCTTTGCTCCAAACACCTTCTGCCATCTCTGCATTCCCAGCAAACAGAGCACAGGACATTGTCACAGGACCTTCAGTTGGACACATTTTTCTATACTGATGTTTACCTCACCCTTCTGCTCCTTTGCTCTGTGACTGGTTCATAATTTAATTTCCTTTAGATAAGGAGGTGAAGGTAAAACACACTCTGAACTCTGATTTGTATTATCATTATTTTGTTCTAAAATTTATCAGCAAATCAAACGTGATTGACATAGTACCATCACCCTGGTTATAAACCAGTAGCTGCAGCCCTACGATAGCTAACTTGCGGGGTCACTTTCTGGGTAAGGAGGACTGGCAGAGTATTGAAGCTTCCCCCGCTGTCCACTTTGTCTTGCTAGAAAGTGCTCTGCCTTCTTTTCCATCTTCTGAGACAATACACAGTGCTCTTCAGTTTCCAATTAAGTAAAAGGCTGAAGACCTGTACAGCTGCATATGCTTATTTTTACAGTGTCTGAGATGAACAGCATATATTTATATTTGCAGCATGACTGTATGTGCCAACATACTATTTTGGTTAACTCTTCATTGGTTCTATTCTTTCTTGCAGGTTTTGAGGTGTTGGCGTGCATTAGGAAGGAATTGTTAAAACTTGGGTGTAAGTAGGGCGCAACAAACCTTTGCAGCAACATTTGAAATACCTTTTATTCCTTACTGTTCAAGTTGGTTATTTTTCTGGATTCTGTAAATACAGGGCGCAAACTCTGGCTTAATGCATATCTACTGATCCTCAACTACGTTTTGGTTTCCTGACATCAAAGTTGTTTATTCAGGGACTTAAAATCTGTCTCAACTGTAAACAGTATGGAGCAGGAACATGGTTCTTCTGACATGTTTATACAGCACATAGCATAGCAGGGTCCAAACTGTAATCACAGACTTGATATTATTGTAATATAAATAGTGCTTTAATGTATAGAGTCATCCAACAAAGCTAGAAATTTTTTTCTCAATATTTGAGCAGAAGTAGTTTAACTGAGCTAATTCTCACCCCTCAAGGACTATGCAAGCTTTTGTGTCTGTAGTACTTAGGTCTGCTACAACTCTGCTGAGACTCACTTGTACAAAAGGTAAAAGAGAGAGGGAAGGAGGAAAAAAGACATTTGCTGACAACCCACCTTTTTCCCCAGCATTATGCAGACAATCATACCTGTAGCTGCTTCATCTGATGCAGCTGCAGCCGCAGATCCGACACGTTGCGTTTCATACCGTGCAAGCTGACTTGCATTGCTGGAGCTCCAGCAGGGTGATGGATGACAGCTGACTCCACAGTTCCCAGTGCATTCTTCCCCCCAGGTATGCTGGCAGCACCTGCAATAAGCAGCAGTACAGGTTGAGCTCACAGCAGAGAAGGTGCAAACCCGATCCCTCCTCTGCCCACTGAATCCACAGTATTTCACACAGATAGATAAGAAAAACAAATGTTGGGTGCCAATGCTCAGTATTAACAGGGGACTGGCACCTCCTTATCCAATGTATTTTGAGGGAAGCCTGCACAGTATCAGTGTATCTCTGCTGGAACCTCAGTTCCACCAGAGCACTGCATACACTGGAGATGGGATAATAAGTTATAACTGCAGATTACACAAAACAGCAACAAATCAAATTGGTTCTGAAAGTTGGGACTGTCCTCCCAGGAGATGTCTGAGACCAAGATGATACAAATTCATTCACAGGACTCCTGAACTGCATATTTGTTGATTCATTATCACAGGAGATGGATTCAGTCAAGCTGCCAAATATGGGGAAAAGATTTCTATAGAGAATCTTGCTTCACTGCTTAAAGGATAATTGCATTATTTCTAGCAAGTATCTCTAGCAGCAATCCTATAAACCCAGAAAAATTAAATGATGGTGTGGCAGAGGCTCTCCAGCCATGTTGCATCCACCCACTCCCTTTTAGTCTGTCAGAAAGGAATACAGCATAACACAATGAAATGAGCCAAGCCACACACTGAAAATAATGATTGTTGTCCTCACAAAACTTTCTTTGTTAAAGAATGCTGTTGCTCTACACAGGAACAATGCCAAGCTTGTTCTTTTCAGTCTCAAGTACCTGGGAAGAAGCTCTGTTTAGAGAGAACAAGCAAATTCCAGCTCATCAACTAATAGAAATGTCAGCTCCTTCTCACGATTTGCACTTACACACCTATATTCTTAAAAATACATTCTTCCCCCCCCCACTCTCCCAGCAGACAAAATGACAGACTATCAGTATGACAAACTCTTATCACACTGCCAAATCCACCTTATTCCTTGATCCCAAATGGCACAGATGGATGCTGCTCCCTGAACCATGGCATTAACAGCCCCTCACTACAAGAAAGACATTAAGGTGCTGGAGCATGTCCAGAGAAGGGCAACAAATTTGGTGAAGGGTCTGGAGCACAAGTCTGATGAGTAACAGCTGAGGGAGCTGGGGATGTTCAGTCTGGAAAAAAGGAGTCTCAAGGTCCTTATTGGCCTCTACAGCTGCCTGAAAGGAGGTTGGAAGGGGGTGGGAGTTGGTTTCTTCTCCCCGGTAACAAAAAATAGGACAAAAAGAAATGGCCTAAAGTTACAGCCAAGGAGATTTAATGTTAGGAAAAATTTCTTCACCAAAAGGGTCATCAAGCACTGGAAGAGGCTGCCCAGGGAAGTGGTTGAGTCGCCATCTCTGAAGGTATTTAAAAGATGTGTAGATGTGGTGCTTAGGGACCTGGCCTGGTGGTGGACTTGGCAGTGTTAGGTTAATGGCTTGACTGGGTGATCTGGAAGGTCTTTTCCAACCTAAATAATTCCATGATTCTATTCTATGATTAGGTCATGCCCTACTTCAATTTCATCCTTCTCTATGATTAAAAAAAGAGATCTGAGGAAACAGAAAACAGCTCATCAATAGATTTACACAGGGATTTTGGTCATCATCTGTTCCCACAAGCACATATTCTATCAAGTTTAATAAAATCAAACAAAAACCAGTGTTGTGAGCTTTGCCTGCTGAAGGCAAATTTTCAGTGCACTAGAGTGCATGACACATCTTCTGACTGGAATGAGTATGAACCCCAGAGTGGGAAGTTCTCTCCCCATGCTCTCGTCCCTTGCAGTCTTCTAAACTATTCCTTCAAATGTGCCTGAGTACAGCTCAGCATACCAACACACTGTTACTCCTTTTCCAACAGAAGAGGAAACCTCAAATACAACCTTTGCAAAATTCATCTGGGGGAAGCATTCTTAAAGGATGGATATTACACCAACTTATTTTTATTAAAAAAAAGTATTTAAGAATCATGTTTGTTACTTTATATTCATTTGCAATTGTGCCCAATGAAAGCACAGGGCCCTCTGGCTGGATCCATGCTACATAGAGTGTGCCATGCCATGGGCTTCTGGAGACATGCCCAGACAAAAAGCTGTTCTAGCTTGGTGCAGGCTGTTGTAATGCTATACCATGAACCTGCTCCAGCTAGATATGCTCAGTGCTCCAACAACAGCACTCGTCACTACACTGCTGAGCAAGCTGCTGCACATTTTTGCTATACTCCTGTATGATTCAATGATCTCTTGACTTTCAAAGAGCTCCTTAACAGAAAGCAACACTCAAGAAATAAACAGTCCTTGTTCTCTGCCATTATGTACCCACTCCATGCTTCAGTCCAGTGTATGCTAATACTTATCTGTCTACATGTACACTGCAGTTTCTCCTACAGTCAAGCATCTATTTCCCTCCTACATGCAGTATTTTTTGCCTTTTTTAAAGAGAATGGTATTTAGTTCATAAACCTTACAGACAGAAACCACCAGAGAGTCTGAAAAATGTGGATAAGCCTCCAAGAGTTCTGATCCCTAGCCACAAATCTGGACTATTTTTGAAAGCACACCTACCTTTCTGCTGTTCTTTGCCTCAAGCAAAAGCTCCAAAACCTCAGCCTCTGACCCTGTGATGAGGCAGCCAAGGCATGAATCAGACCCCACTAGTCCCTCCCCCCACGCTGGACCCCAGTCAATCCACATATTTTCTCAGGAAGAGGTGCCTGCTTTCCTTTTAGAGTAGATGGACTGTGATCTGCTTCTGTAAGCAATAAATGTCTCCAACTCCCTAAAAAGCAGCTCTCCTGCTCGCTGCTGCCTCAGCCACCTCTTCTCACCTTTAGGTGCTCTTGGCTGCCACAGTGTCCCTGCTGCAGTGTCCTGGGAGCCTGGGAAACATGCAGTGGGATGCTGACTCCAGCGGGTGTGAAACACAAGACACTGAGTGAGCAGTAACGATCAGCGGCTGATTTCTCAGCTATTCATATTCTCGTCAAGAAAGAATAAAAGGGCAGCTGAATGAGGGGCTGCTTCATCTGGAGAGTGTAGCTCACTTTTGGAAATAGTCCCGGGCTGTAGCTTTGTGATTAGATGTGAGGCCAGATGGATTAAAGGGAAAGAAACAGCACTGGCTCTTGGGTTTTTAAATAAACCCCTTCTTGAGCTAGGTAAGGGAAATCCAACCTCCCACCATAATTTCTTAATACTTTGGACAAACAAAAAAAGTTAACTTTTTACAAAGGCTAATGAACTAAGCTGCCATTTTAGAGTACAAAGAGAACTGAAGTGCAGAAAGAGGAAAGGTTTGCTGTGTGCTCAGGGGATAAGGAACATGACTTCCACTCCCTGACACTTGACCTTTGCTATGGTTGCAAAGACACCGCTCTCCTTCCTTATCCAGATTTTTTTTTCTAAAATGCTATTTTGCATACTATGCTTCTAAAATTTTATTTTGAAGCAGGTTGGCACAAAAGGACATCAGAAGACACCCAGCAATGTGTTTTTTTCCCCACAAATAACTAATCTAATTAAAGAGATACAATATTTTCAAGTATTATTTGGAGAGATGTGACAGTTACTAGATGGCACTAAATCAGTCTCAAAATAATAAAATATTCCATATATACATTAGTGTGCAACTTCACCTCATGGATCCAAAATGAATTCAGGCTCATATTTTGTCTGCAAAAGCTGATGGATTTCTAAGATTAGCATGATCTGTCTTTGAATCTGAGATAAGCAAGCAGACACGGACAATGATTTAATTCAGAGGTCATCACAGCAAGAGTCATGCATGTGAGAAAGGCAAACAGACATGCACAGATGACAAGATAGTTCACAAAGAATGAGGAATCAAATCTTCTAAGTGAAGAGTTCCTTGGTGCCATTCGTGTTTCAGGAACTGAAGATCTTTATAAGGATTCAGTCATGGGATTTCTCCTAACATTAGCAGAAGAGACATAGCTAGTCTATGGAGGGTTACTGCTCTTTGAGCCTATCCCCCATGAAAGAATTGAGCCTAAAGCAACAAAAGATAAGAAATGCAGACAAGCATTGTCATTCCAGACTCATCTTCCTCAGTGAAAAAGCTGGGTTTCTTCAAAGTCCTTAATATTTGGGGCTAAAGAAGCCACTGGCTTCTACAGACTGGCAAAGCAAAAGCAAGTTAAATACAACAATTTGGTTCACATGACATACCAAACAGAGTATTCACAATCTAGCTTTATAGAGTTATCTAGGGTTTAGAAATTTTGGTTTCTTTCCCATCCCAAGGGATGTAGTCTGTTTTTTGCACAAAAATCTCCTATCATTGGAACACATACTATAAAATACAATGTTGGTTCAACATTGATGAGACAATATTATCTTGCACAGATGTTTTATTTTTTTAGAATGGGAAGCAATTCACATTTTTGCCTATCAGAGCTCTAGAAAGGACTGTTCAATCAACATTTTATACCACTTTGTCTTTCAAATAGTCTTTGAAATTGCTAAAACTGGTATCACAGTGCACAGTTGTCAAGTGAAATTGTACAGTGAGAGAGTCACTGCCTAAATGGCTATATGTAATAAAGATTGGGGTGAACTGAAGAACAAAACTGCGGCCAGCAGAAGTGTGTCTAGCTTCTTGGCATGTTTGAACCCAAGCATATTTATAAAAAGGAGAAACATTCTGTAGTATATTCTGGCAGATTGCCTAGTTTTCAAAGCCAAACTGCACTGACTTATTGGACCATGTCCTGAGCAATTCCAGGCACAAAAGTGGGAAAATATTTCATTATACAAGACTACTCTTTTATACAGCAGTCTTCAGTAATAGCTGTTGTGGGTAACAATATTGTAGTGTACTGGGGTCATCACACCTTGTTTTCCTTACCTGCTACAATTTAATTTTGTGGCTGAGTCATGTTGGAAGGACAGGATATAGGGATGCAGGTGCTGGAGTTACAGCTATACTTTATAGCACTGATAGAGACCCTTGCAGACTGCTGGCTGCATGGCTGCTCCCACTGTCCTATCCCCTTCTCCCAAGTGACGAGAAAGGCACCTATAGCACAAGCTGAATGCTGGAACCCTTACTCATATGCTGGATGGCCACATGGCCATGTGACAAATCCAACAGCTCTGTCAGTAAGTGACACATGATCTGGCCTTTGACAGTAAATTAAGTCCCCACCCTCCATCTCCCCCACCATGGCTGCACATGCAGCTGTTAGATGTAATAGTGCCATTTCAGGGACATGTCAATCATATGATAAGGTAGTGAGTGAGTTTTTGGGAATAACTGCCAGGAAATGGCTGCTGGTCAGATGAACCATGCTATTCTGGTGGGCTGGGCATGACTTCCCAGGGAATCTCCACTTTTGCCTTTATGTAAGGTTGTTTCCCCAATGAATATTATTCCATTTCTCATTTGAGTGAGTGGACATTTACACATGCACACACAAACTACTACATGATTCAGGTTTAAAGGGACCTCTGGAGGTCCAAACCCCCACTCAAAGCAGAGCCCACTTAGATCAGGTCCTCCAACTCAGTGCCCCCCACCAAATATTTGTTGGAACTGGTACCATCACAGGGAAAGCAGAGAGGCTGCTGTTGGCAATGCACTACAAAGAGGAACACAAGGCACTCTATGAGCCTGTTGTGATGGTTTCATAATATGAGGTGAGGCCTGTGCAAGTGGGAAATGCCATAAATCCTCAGTCTATAACAACACTGCAATAGGGAAAAATCTGAAGACCATTTTGCAGGTGTTTCGAATAATGACAGACTTTTCACCATATTGTCTGAAACTGAAAAATTACAACTTATTTCTTCAAGGCTTTAAGTATTCCTCTCTCCATGCAGGAAGGGAAGAGCTGGAACAGCACCAGAGAGTGGCTTGGGAGCAAAGCTTCAGTACCAGGACTTTAGCTCCTTCTCTCTTCCTTGTGGTTGATAGTTTCCAGGTCAATTAGGAGGACATAGTGGAATTCCAGACAAACAGGAATCCTGAACGTGAGCTAACAGCTCCAACTGAAAGGCTAGTTAGGAGCATAATAGGTTTGCTAATAAATGTGTGTGGTTTACTAGCTGCGAGGCACAGACCTCCCCGTGGGAACAGCACTACCAGGATGTAGGGAGCTGCCTGTATTCGCATTCAGTGCATGACAAAGGTGAAGAGGAGGCATATAAGCACACGAATGCCCTGCGGACTTCTCCAGCGGCAGCCCGCAGCAGCCCGTACACAAAGAGCTTCAACCACATGGAAATCTTCTTTGACAACAGTCTTAACTAATCTTTTACACACTTAACAGCTCTCCAGGTGGGATGCTAAAACAAGACTGGCTCTTACTGGCTTCATAATTGGTGCTTGCTCAGAACAGTTTAGGTGCACGCTTATAATTAGGAACAGATCAATGTGGCTTAATTAGGGAAAGTGCTGTCTTGCTGACTGCTAGATTTCTTGGTGTCATTACATCTGCAGTACCCTAGTGACAGACGGACCTTAGAAAAAGTTCAGGTGACAAGAAAACGAATTAAATATTTAGTGTTTTATAGCAATCTGGACACATCTAGGGTTAATGGCAGATATATACACCCTATAGAGAGGATGAGTCACTGGAAAATTCACCAGATGCAGAAGCTCTGCATCTCATTTAAACCATTCAGCACAGGTGGGAAATTCATTTCAAATACCATCTCAATCTGTCAGAAATTCCTCTCTTAAAGATGTGATCGACTCCCATATCCTGCACTCAAACTTCAGTTCTGACAGTATAGCCATGGAAATTTAAATAAATTTGACATTTCCATAAGCTAGGATGTTTGTAATGTAGAGCTATTCATATACCTGAATAAGCTGTAAATTAAAAGTGTATTATCTTACCTGCAGTGTCAGTGCTGCTCTTGCTGGACACAATTTTCACCATCTTCTCACTGAGTAATAATAAGAAAAATTGTAATTTTAGTTTACTAACTATTAAAACTGTAGTGAAGTTTATATTCAACACATTTAATGGCCTTGTCTAACACATATTTTTTAAATTTAAATCACCAGTAATTTGTCAGTCATCAGTAAATTTTTTTAAATCACCTTTTAGTACAAGTTAAGCAAGGAATGGGGTATAAGCAGTGGAAAGCACAGAGACGTAACTACATTAATTCTTTTTATCACAAAGAAGAGTAATGCAGTTAATATCCATCTATCATTTGGCATATTCTTCCTCTCTGCCTAGCATTCTCATGGAGATGATAAAGAAACTTAAAAATGATTGAGCATTCAGGATTTCTTTTACTATTACATTCAAATATATTTTTGTTGATTGATTACTAAAATCATTACAGATGAATTCTGTTTTTACCTAGAAGAATCTTTGCTATTACTTGTATTTGGCCCTTTAAAAAGCGCAGACTGAACAAGACCAGTTAAACTGGCAATCTGTTTCTCCATGGCTTGTATCCTCTCTCTGTAAGACAAGAGAACCGTTTGTTAAAGCCAGATATATTTGCTTTCAGACTTGTTTTTCTCGGTGAACGATTACCACAGGATTGGAAAGACACTACAGAGTTTGTGCAAAGGCCTTGGGTACCAGTTTGCATATACCTTATTGCAGCAGCTTACCACAGCTCGGTTTGGACAGCTTTTGCATTGTAACAGACAATTAAAAAAAAATCTGCTCAGTTAAAAAGAACAAACAAACAACAAAGTAATAAACTTCTAATGATCTCACAAGACAGGCATCTAAAACAATTTGGTAATGCCTCTTTGAACTAGTGAAAAAATCTTTTTCAGCATTACACGCATTTTCTCTTTTACCTACACTGGGCCAATCATTTTGTCTGTACTTAAGGTTTCAGGATTAAAGACTTTACACTTCTTCTTGTTACTATTTTTACTTTCCCCAGACCCAGGATTTTTGTCTGGGAAGCATTTAATCTGCCCAAGCTGACTACTTTCCAGTCCAAATCCTTTCCACCTGACATCACAACTGTCTGCTTTGAAAAGGACAGAAATGTGACAGAGAGGCATAGGGCACCAAATGCAGACTGTATGGCAACATAAATAAAACAGATTTTCCTTTGTGCACATATCCCGAGAAATTCCCAAAAAGCAGAAGAAAAGAGATGTAGAACTACAATCAATATATTCCGTAGGAGCCAAAGGTCACTAAACAAGAACAATAACCTTTTTTTTGGATGCAAAGGCTAACATTTGTGTGTTTATCTGTTTGCATAAATGCATATATTAGTCAGGTACCAGGGAACTTCCTCAGTCGGCTCCAAACCAGCCTTTTGCTCACACAGGTGCCTACTTATACATGCCAGTATGTCAGTGACACACCACAACATAGGCACACATCAGTACGGGACCTTCTGAAAAGGCATCCCTCTATTCCAGCAGTTAAGTGCGTGGGGAGACATGCAGAAGTGAATTCTAACAGCAGGCTGTGGTTTTGGAAGATGACCGGGAAGAAAACTTCTCAAAAAGCAAGTGGCTAAGAGCAGCAGCAGTGACTGATGAGAGAAGATGGGACACACAAACTCAGACACAGACTCAGCATGCTGCACGGCCCATCCATCACCACTGCAGCATTCTGTGCACATGGGAGCAGCCAAACTCTGGCCACCCCAGCTGCAGTTGCTGTTCGCTGGCCAAAGCAATAGAATCAATCAATAAGAGTCATATAAACTCAAATGTAGGTACCAATAGCAGCCAAAAGCAAGCTGACATGATAAAAAGCAAGAAACCAGCCCTGCTTACCACCAGATGGATTATCCAGGCTAATTATTTCATTCACATTCAGGGAATGAATGAAGTTTCCTGGGATAGCACACAGATACCATAGCCAGGAGAGACTCAGAGACACCCAGAGGTTGAGAAAACAGGGCAGCAAAACAAGTAATGAGATGCTAACAGACACAAGCAGGGAAGAAGAGTGCTCAGTCAGCCCCCAGCCAGCAGACGTGTTCTTACTGCGATTTAATGCAGTGCACGCATCTTACTTTTCTGTCTTCATGTTGAAAGGTATTTTGAAGGGTGATGAGAAGACTAGTGAATCTGACTTAATTCATTTCAAACCAAGAAATACGTTACGGAATTTCCACTA
Source organism: Irena cyanogastra (assembly GCA_013397155.1). Lineage (NCBI taxonomy): Eukaryota > Metazoa > Chordata > Aves > Passeriformes > Irenidae > Irena > Irena cyanogastra. Next base: position 395,141 of record VWZV01009824.1, on the reverse strand, counting down.
TTACAAGTTTTAAAATAAGAAACTGGTGCAGGCTAGAGTAACCTTTGGAACAAAAACAAGTACTAAAACCCAGGGATAAATATACTCTAAAAAACTTTAATGCAGCACTTTTGACACTTAATAATGAAAACATTTTTTTTTCCCAGATAATCATCACAAAACCTTCCTGGAACTAAACTCAACTGGAAGTCTATCTGTTTTACCAATCCATAAATATGCTAGTTTTTTTCATCCCACATTAGATAATCTGGAAACAATTTTCTGCTTCAAAAGATATTATGGCAACACAAAGCTGATCTTGTCCTTTGCCATGAAATCTAGGAAAGTATGCTGTTAAGAAGGAGAGAGATGTTCCAAGATAGGAGATGATGAAAAACGAATGAAATACTGGAATCAATTGCACAGAACACATTATTTTTCATATGGTAAAAGCATTAAGAATGTGAAGAATCTACATGTGCTTTGGAGTTACTCTGTTAGAAACCAGGCAGATTTTTCCTGTAATCATTTCACTGTAACACCCAGACTTGCTATGGCCATTAGCATCAAACATTTCAAAAACAGGTGTCTGAAAGGAGGTGCCTTTTAGGCATTAAATAAAACAACCAGATTTTTTTGAGGTGGTCGGACTGAAGGTGGTGGGAGGCAGCACATTCCAGCATGGGCAGGGAGGGATGCAGATGGCCTGGTGGTGGGGCTGTAACCTGGGCTGACGTGGCTGGAGCACTGGTGGCCCAGTTCTGTCACCACAGGGCCCCAGAGGAGCACAGATAGGATCAGCAGTGGACCCCTTTGCCTCCAACTTCCTTGTGAAGGGCTGGAGCAAACTCTGCTCCAGGAGGGAGGAAAAAATGCTTTCCTCAGGCTATGCAAGGCCAGGGTCTATCAGGGATGCCATGATCATTGCCATGACAAAAATGGTGCATTTTTGGTTCTCAGCCTTGTGTTTTCTACTCCTCACTGTGCTCACTGCTGTGGAAAGGGGAGGTGGGAAGAGCCTGTCCCAGCAGCTCTGCCTGTAGAGTCCCATGGATGGGCCAGGCCAGGGTTCCCAGGCACGGCACAGGCTGCCACTCCAGTGACATGGGAAAGACCAAGGTTCCCAGGGCACAGGACAGGCTGGCACTCCAGTGACACAGGGCAGGCTGGAATGGGGAGCACTAGGACAGAGGGTCAGGCAGACTGGACAAAGTGGTGCCGCTGCTTGCTGCCACCAGAAGGGTGGCAGCCCGAGAAGAGCCAATACGTCTCTGCTCCCAGATTATTTTCCCAGATAAAGCTGCATCTCTCCACCACCCAGGAAGAGCAGGGAGGGTCTCTTTTAAAGCAGTTGGGAAAGAAATGGCTATTTGATCAGCCCGAGCACAGAAAGGCATTGTTTCACATTGTTTTCTTGTGAATGCTGGGAGAGTCAGAGGTGGCAGCATGGTGGAGGAGGAAAGGAGAGGACAAGGTCAGAAGCGACGCCTAGCAGAACTCTGTCAGACTTGGCTTTGGCTTCTCACAGACCTTGTTCAGGAAGGCAGGGACAGGCCACTTGCCAGCCCTCTTCTCCCCAGCAGCCTGACCCACATCTCTGGCTCTAGGTATGTCCAGGAACTGGGGCCCTGCCTTAGCATCTTGCTCCCCAAATTCAGCAGAACCAAAGCAAGTCCTTGCTTCTCTGGGGACCGTGCACTGATACATCAGATTTCATCACCAGATTTCTTCCTTACAGCTTCACTGATCTTTCATGTTACTCCTTCTGTTGCAGTTAACTGGAAGTTAACCCCCAAGAAGGAGTACAGCATATTGCTGAATTGGTATCCACTTGTCACAGCAATGCTATTTAAGCGTGACATGTTACTTCTATGTTACTTCCCTTTCCTGGGGACATCTTTAATATTCACATCACTGAGAAGATACTTGTTACACACACAGAAAAGAACTGTACATCTCCCACAACAGATGTACTCTAACACCAAATCTGCACCATGAACTACCTGGCACACTTTCCTGGAGAAAAAAAATTCTGTGACTTCCTGTGTTATAGTTAAGCTCCAAATGAAGCAATGAAAAGGGGGTCAGAGACAGAGAAATACAGATTTCTTTCTATATTACTCTATGATAAAAACATTTCATTACAATTTTTTTACCTCACTGGGAAAAGAAAGGAAACAGCTATTTTCCCCAATAGCTTTCCTAGAATCAAGTGAAGGTGTCTTAGACTTTATCACAAATTCCCCCAAAACAGATGAGTGGGTGTCCTGGAAGGGTGGGAACCAAAGATCAGCAGAATTCTTCTGTATTCTGTTTTTTTCCCACAGAAAGATTCACATAGGTGAATACACCAGTCCTCTAAGGACAAGATTTAACTCAAACCTTCTACATCTTGAAGCTAAAGGGGAAAGGAAGCTCTGAAGCACTCCAGCTGTGTGACAACTCTTATCCCAGATCCCATAGCTCATCTTCCTACAAACAGTTCCTCTAACACAAGGAAGACAAAATATAGTTTACCTTTCCTCCATTCTGTATTGGTCATTTGACTTCATTTTTCCTGTCTGGTTATTCAACACCGTTCACAGAGGAATATTGGCCCTGTGAAAAGTGTCTGAGACAGTGTATTTGTAAAGTCTCCCTTATAAAATCCTCAGTGCATTGCTGATGGAGTCTCTCACTGTTCATGACTTTACAAAGTAAGGTCATTTTTTCCTAATGCATGGAGAGTCCATCTGTACTTCAAGACATCAAACAATAAAGTGGTTTTGTGGGCGGGGAACAATATCTAATAATTTACACATGGTCATTACACTTTAGTCTTGAACTGCAAGCCATGAGCCAATGATGCGATCACATTTTTTGCTCAATCCAACTATCATCTTTTCTCACTAGTATGGCATAAAAAGAAGAGGACAACAGGCAGAAGAGAACCATAGAAAATCTCGAAAATGCTTTTGGAGGAAAAGTATTCTGTAGAGTTATCTTGCTGTTTTAGAGTAGAAGCATTTATTATATATCTATATGGCACTATCATATAATCTAGAATTTTGCAACACGTATTATAAATGCAAAAATTTTAATTTAAACAACTTCTTTTTCAATTTATCAACATTTAAACATCTGCTTTGCCTGTAGTAACTTCCAGAAATGTCCCAGAAACTACATAAATGAGCCATCCAAAAATATGACAGCAAATTGCTGTTTAAACAACTCACTCTCACACACAAAAATTTACTAATTCTTCCAGTAGACCTCAGATTTAAGAGATGATGACCCTTTGAAGGTGAACTACTGGAAGCTGTTATAGCTTCTAATATTTTTCTGCGCATGAATACTAACATCTTTTATTTCTTTTAATCTGCATGAATTTGTTTCTTCTCATTGTTGTAAAAGAGGGGAGACTCTTCTGGTAAATGAATTAACTGCAAGAATTTAGTCAATGCTTTATACCACAGAAGTAGTTATCTTGGAAATAGCCAAGGTAAAACAGTTACAAGAAAGCATTGCATGAAGCAATTAAATCTCCCTCAACTCTGCCTTTACTAACAGGCTTGATGAAACTGGCTTCCACAGTGACAAATTAAAATGGGAAACTCCAGTAGAAGAGCTCAGAAATACCAGTTTTCATCTCTTGTAGATCCAAATCTGCTGCAGTTAATGTTCCAAAGGTAATAGAACCATTTTCTCCAACAAAACCAGGATACAGTCAATGAGAGGTCTTATCTGTTTTAAGTACCCAACATATTCTGATAAAGTACAGAGATATCCCAGTTCAGCCTTGGACTGCAAAAGTGAAGGAGAATTGAGATGGGAAGAGAAATTCACTTTTACTTCTGACATTGTCACTATCCCTTTCAATCTTTGCCCTGATTTATACTTAAACTTGCATTGTCCTGAGGTTGTGACAGTGCTACTTTGAGGAAATTTCCATAAAGTCGTGACACGAGATGTTTTCTTTGCTCTCAGCACACTCCACTAGGGATTAAAGCAACAACAGTGCTGAGATGATGGGTTTGAAGGGTCCTCAACCTGCTCCTGAATGAGTCAGGATGGGGAGCCTCTCATGCCACAGTGCAGAGATGAAAAGACCTCTCTCCTCAGTAGCTCCAAGGCTAAGAGCTCCTCTGTCTGCCCACAGCTGACACTCTGCACCAGGCTGACTGAACACTGCCATGTGCTTTCTGTGTCCTGGCTTTCAGGCGCTTGGCATCAGCAAGGGGATAACATACACAATAGAGCAGCCTACACCTCATTTTACCATGCCTGGAAGAGAATTAATTCAGCCTATCTCTACAATCCCCAAAATACTCTTTCTCACAGAAGTAAGTCCATACTGTTTACGGGTGGAAACTCTAAGTCCTACACAACAAGGTAGGGGATCCCATTCTGCCATTACGTACATCACGTATCCATAACAACCTTGTAACAATTCAGTCCCTGCGGAAGCACGAAAAGAGCACCTCAACATGGATAACCCCCTGTTTAATTTAGTGTGGTTTAAACAGTGTTTGCTTTCAAAGTTCATGAAATTATTGTAAAGCTAAATTAAAGCTTAGAGCATTTTGTGTTTGTAGAACTCAAACCCAATTCTTAATATTGCAGCGGTTAGAAAACACACCCATTTGCATGAATTGCTTTTGATATTTACAATTATTTTTAGAAAGTCTCACTTCCTCAAGGTTAAAAAAAACCACAGCCCATAAAGACAGCTTTCAAAAGAATTCTTTCAGTGCCATGTGACTAATACACATCATGCTGAATTTTAAGGTCATGTATTTATTTGGAAGTGCAATTATGCAAATGCTGTTTTCTTCATTGTTAATATATTCTGGGACCAGGATTAAAACTCCTGGTGCAAAATTCCCTTTCAAGGAGCTGCAGAACTATCTGTGTTTCTCTTTATCCATTCACAAATAAACACCCTTGTGGATATCTGTGCAGCTGAGTGAACAGCTGAGACGCCCAGAGAGAAGACAGAAAACTGTACGAAAACTGTACTGGTGTCCTTATTTTCAATTCTAATAATGAACTTTGTAAAATTTTCAATCTGTAAATGGATTAAAATTGGCAAATTTCCTTCAAATAATTTCCTAGATGTAATAATGGTGGCTTGAAATGAAATTTCAGATATCTGCAACTTTCTCTTGGAAACAGATACATAAAAATCCAATTTCACTGACCCTAGATTGTAATATGCCCTATCTTGTACTCTTATGTCATAACTACCAAGCTATAAGCCTGTAATTTTTGTGGGTGGCTGTTTTTCTTTATATTCTCCCATTTTTTCCCCACCAGTGGACCTCATGACCCACTTTTTTTTTTTCTGGCCAAGCATGGTAAGTGGCAACAAATTATTGAGCAAGTTGATTAGATAGAGGGGAAGCCTAGGGTCTATATGAAGCTCTGTATCTTCCCAGTGGTTAAGGCAATCAGCAGTTACCTTTGGCCTCTGTGAGCTCAGCATTTTCCAGCTATTCATCTTCACTTCCCTAAAGAGCTCTATAAAAGTTAATAGCACAAACAATATGCTAGAGATTAACGCAGCTCATATAAATACACAGCAACCGCCTGGCAGTGTAATGATTTTTCTCTCCCAGGGCAGGGTCTAAGGCAGGAGAAGCCTTCACAGACCTTTGTGTAAATTTGGTCCTTGAAAAGACAGGAGAGATCATTGTCATCGCTGCCATCGCACAAAAGTTAACAACAGTTGGGTCACCAACTACTTGTGATGCTGGAAAAATTATTTGGAACAGTATTCGTGTTTCTATTTCTTCCCTGGGACAGACTTGCTTTTCTCAGCAGTTTCCCCTCAAGGAGGATTATTGTAAACAACTGTCCTATTTTTATGCAAATTCATGCTTTACAGGAGATAAGACAGTAATGATAAATTCTTCCCATTTCCTAACACTAGATGAGAAAAACTTCACTCCATAAAGAACCAAAATTGTAATATCAGAGTGTCATTCTTAACGGGGGTGAAATATATTCCCTTATTAGCAGGAACAGAACATCATTTGTTCTTGTAACATGATCTGACTGTCTGCAAAGAAAAATCCCAGTTAATCATTTTATTTTATTATATTTTTTCCAATGACTGAAATTTACACAAATGAAAATAACTAGGGATTCATCATGGGTTGACAATACTTTCAAATTAATAATGGATGGTGTCACATCTCCCCTAAATTACTAACTACCTTGACAGACAGCTAATAAACACTGCAGCCGGGTGCAGCAGCTTCCTACACATTACATTGTCCCCTGAGTCTTAAATGACGAAGGATGTGCAGATTAGGAACGTTTCTCATTTGCAGAAATTAAGGCCCAGCTCTGCCTTACCTTGTCTCCTTGTCCTTGGGCATTGTGGGTGACCCATAGCCAAAAGCCTGCTTGTCCATGGGAGAGGGCATTGCCTCGGCCATGCCTGGGTGGCCAACAGCACTCCGTGCTTTTGCATCCACAAACACGGGCGGTCCTGGCTCCTTTTTGAAGGACTGCCGGCTGGGGGAAGACCTGTCAGGCTGGATGGTGTGGGCGGGAATGTGAGGGCCATGGTGCAGATGAATATCGATCATTCTCATGTCAGCCACCCTGTGGGGTGAGGCTGGAGGGGTTTTAGAGCCAAGAGTGGGCAAATGGCTCTCTGGGTACTTCCGTGACTTTTGTCTGTACAAGGACTGCTCCAGCATTTCAGGCTGCATAGAGGGGTTGCAGTAAGTGCTCGATGACCTCATGGCACTGCGATGGTAGGCCACAATGTGATCGGGGACATCGAGGGGGTGTCCGGAGTGTGGTGCGGCCACACTCATCCTCCCCTCGTGAAACAAGTAGGGATCACCATACAGACTTTCATTTCGCATCAGGGTCAGGCTCTTGTTACTCATGTCCTCGTCTGGCTTCACGTCCCGCCTCTCCAAAATGGCGCTCGGGCTGGGCGATATCGAGCGCGAGGCAGACACGCTGGACAGCCGGTCCCTGGGGATGGTGGCATTGCCTGGCACACCCACGGGCCGGCCCCCACCGTAGGGAATCCTGGATGGAGAGGGAGGCATGGAGTGGGGCACCGGGGTGGAGGGTGGAGAGCTGGGCATCGCATGCAGAGGGTGCGTGGCAGATCCAGGGCGGGAACCACTTGGGCCATCTCGTCCCGTATAAGCAATTTCCCTCTGCATCTGGAAGGAAAAAGAAAAACACCTCAGATACAAATACTGAATGAGCAAAACATGACGTGGGTTGTCTACAGAAAATTAGGAAATAAAAACAAACCCTTGAGACAAAATAATTTTACATCTGCATAAATAAAATACTTTCGGACCTCAGTGCCTAACAAAAATAACAACTACAAACAGCAATAAAATGGGCTGTACGCTAAAGAATATGAGAGGTTTAAAAATGCTTTTACTTAGGCAAATACCATCTCACCCTAATCTGATGTTCATAGCTACTGAAGCTGAAATCAGGGGTTGTGGTGCCAGGTGTTCCACGTACATGTAGCCAGTGACAGACTTAAACAGTTTATTGATCAGACACACAGGCTAGATAGAGTTCACTGATTCCAAAGCAGGATAAAAATGCTGATGCTCTGGCATCACAAACATACCTGAAGTCCTTAGACAAGAAAAATAAATATTACAACTAATTAGCCATTTTCTTCAGTGCAGGATTTAAGCTTTTGCTAATGACTTGATGTGGTCTTTATTACACAAAGGATACACAAAGCACAGGAAAAACCACACACTTTCATTGACTATAACACAGTCAACTTATATGAAAACAGTCTGACCCTATGTAGCATGTGCCATTGCAAAGATAAGAGTGATTTAGAGGGTTTGTGGAGCACATGCTCAGAAAGTCATCAAACATTTTATCACAGTTTTGCAAGCAGCAGTAGTAAGGAATGAGCAATCAAGGAAAAGAAAAGGGAAACTTCCAAAACAAATGTATTAATGCTTTGTTAAGAGAAGCTTGGCAAAAATCTGCAATGGACACGTGCTTTTGAGAGTGTAGAACCTCACTGGGCCCAGCCATGACCTATCTGGATGGCTGAATGCTGTCAAGGACAGACAGGAGAAATTCTCCCTCTAGAAAGCATCATGTGCCTGCTCTGTGCCCTTGGGGTAAGGTGGATGAACAGGGAGATGAAAAAGTCAGCTGAGGATTAACTACATATGAAAAAAACCTATAATTTCTAAAATTCATGCTGACAATTTCATCTTCCCTCTCCAACACCTCCAAGGGATTGTAGAAAACTGTGCATCACCAAGTCTGACTCCACATTCCTAAAGTTACAGAGCATAATAATAATGTACAGTGGATGTGGCTGATCTGAAATCTACACAATTTTTCTCCCCTCTCATTCCTTGCTTTGATAATGTGACTGGATTCATTGTAGTTACAGTGATCCATGGCAGATGAAGAAAGAGATTATTCCTGCCCCACCACAGGTTTTTCCACTGGTAAGGGAATTGCAGTGTCAGTATATAAACAATAGCTGTTCTTATCACAGCAGGCTCCGCACTCAGGAATTAGAAATGACATTCCCCAGAGCCAGAGATCAAGAGTCTGGAATATCAGGTATTAGAAAGAAGAAAGGAGATAACCTGATTGTGGCCACAGCAATAATAAATAAGTGTAACAGAACAAAGGTATGTACTGGGATGGGTCATAAATGAGCCAGACAAAAATTATGAAGTCAAACAGGAACATGGCATAATTTTTTCATTTGCAGATAGAATTGCTCTAGTCTGGAATTTTAAATAAGATATAATTAAAATATAACTGAACAGTATTAATCACTTTATAAGAGGGAATTCAGCATAGTTTTCTATTGGCTTGAAGAACCACTGCAACATACTAATCTATACTGTGTGTACTGACTCTGGCCCTGGGCCAGCAGAACAAAATGACTCCTTCTGACTTGAGCAGCTTTGGGGTTATATCTTTAGGGACAGGCAGATACAGATGTTTTATACCAAGAGAAGAACCCAGAGGAAAAGAAATTCTCCTAGATTTCTACTGTACAAGCTACACAATGTCCTGTTTTAGTTGCTTCAGATAAAGCTACAACAAATAGAATAGTATCTGTCAAAGAAACCATAGCCACCAGGATATGCTGCGTTGTAGTGAGAGGAAAATTCCAATGTTACCTTGCAGAGAGGAGAAAATGTCCATGGGAAGATTTTAAAGCAAAGGGTTTAATTTCCCCCAACTTCTGGACTTTACATTCCTGTATATGCTCATTTGTTTCTCATAAGTCAAAGCAATCTGTCAAAGAAAAATTCCTATTTTCCACCATAACATGATTTAGATGGAATACTTTAAGATGGAAAGTAATTTGAATATGGGACTGAGCTATTGCTCAAAATCTTGTGTCTGAGTCTTGTTGTATGTAACATTATTTACTTTTGCTTTAAAGTAGCGCTTGGAATATGGAGCTTCAATCAAGGCTTCCTTGGGTTGGGCAGGGCACAAACACCTGGGCACCCAACCCCTTTCTGAGAAGCTCACCTGCTGTTTTAAGCCAGGACTCAGGCCCTGGGTGGAGTGTACCAAAGGGGAGACTGTTGGAGCCAGAGACTCCAGGAGTTCCTGTTCACAGTGCACAGGAAAGATTCACCATGGCATGTGGGCTGGGCAGGGACCTGAGCTGGTCACCAGTCAGATTTACCTGGTGAATTACAGTGTCTTCTGCCACATGGTTGGCATTTCCTCTCTTTCCACTTTTCTCTCTTCTCCAGACTCTCCAGATTCTTTGCTAATGGTAGGTTTAAAAATGTAAAGGATGGTATTTTCTTGCTTCTCATCTGTACCTCTTCTGTGTGCCTAGACTATCACACCGAAGAGGTACAGATGAGAAGCAAGAAAAGATCATCCTTCACATTTCTGTTTCACCACTCTCTCACATATAGCCCACTTTCTGTGCTGTTTTTCATCTTCTCTCCTCCACCACAAAACCCCCATGTTGCTCAATAAAACCCCATACTCTTCTACATGGGCTGTCTTGAGCCACATGTTCCTGGACTTTGCATGACTCAGGGACAGAGAAAGAGGATATTTGGTTTATCTGAGGCTCTAAATACTGGGTGCTGTATATATGCTACCCCACACAATTGCTCTGAGGGCAAAACGAAGATTTTTTTAGTGCAAGCACAGGATCATGTGCTTTTTGACTGCAGCCATGTAATATGTTTAACAGAGGGTGGGGTTTCCTTTAGCACATAGCTCTTCCTTGTTCCTACTGCCTATAACGTCCTTGAAATGGAAACTTGTCTTATCAATCCTTAGGTTAAAATATGGCAAACAGCTAGCAACCATTTCTGTATAAAACATTTGAGGGAAAATCACATCACTGAGTGATTTTGTAGTAAAAAAGATTACACCATGTTGAAACTTCTGCTGTGGAGGTTTTTGGTCAGTTGAACACGACTAAAGTCTATAAGATACAGATTTTGCTACTTTTTTTTAAAACTGCGTCTCTATATGCTAAAGAGTCAATGTTCTATAAAACCAGTTACGTTCTCTATTTCAAAGCCTGTTGGCACACTGAATAACTTGCTATATTTTGAAAACGTCTATATGCATGAAGCCAGCAAAGCAGTTATCCATCCACCCAGGTGGGTCCAGGAGCCTTGCTGCTGGTGGCCAGCACAGAGGCCAGCAGAGCCGGTCTCTCTGCAGTGGGGCAGGCAGAGCTGTGCCTGCAGCAGGGCAGTGCCAGCCCGCGCCTGGCACCGAGCCCACCGCTGACTCACGGCACCGCGCCAGCCCTGCCGCGCACCAGACGTACAGCCTGACCCGAGCCATTATCTGCTGTGATCTCAACGTGAAACTCGGGCAAAGGGAAAAATAGGCCAAGTTTCCGACCTGGCAGCCCTTTCCTCTGCTCTCCTAGGCCTCCTCTACATCACCAGAGAACACAGCAACTGGCTTTGCCCCAAGATTTTCTGCCTGCCAAAACACCTACACAGAGCATGTTCCCAAGGTGGAGGTTATCCATGCACCCTCTTGGAGACACTGGGGAGTTCCCTACAGACTCCATTAATCACCTCTCAGCCATGTGAAGCTATTACTTTTCTTACTCTCCCTTTGACACCCTGCACTTCCCTGAGGAAAGTCCTCCTATGCTCTGCAAGCTGGCTCACCCAACAGTAAACATAGTACACCTGCAAATAATTTTATTGAGACCTTGGAGTCTATAATGAAAAAGCTACAGAAACACTAAGTACCTGATACAATACTGATAAATTAAAATGTTTGTAAAGAGGTCATTTATGAAAATTGCTCAACAGAGAAAAAAATCCTCTAAAAGTAAGGCAATCCTTTACTTTTCTAATGAGGAAAGACTTAATTAAAGAACCTTCAATCCAACAACAATAGAATCCATTAGTTTGTTCTCTCTTCATAAAAATTAATTGACAACTTTAATGTACTAGTTCTCCAAACCCCTCAGCTTCATCATTAGTTGCACTACATGATAACACTTCTGTCATGACTGATCTTTCATTCCAGTTCGAGAGCTGAAAGCATAAATCCACTTCTGAAAAAAAAATCAAATTTTTTAATATTTGAAAATATTTTAATATTTCTAAAATAAGATAACTTACAATAAGTACACTTGAAAATTGCAGAATTGGTAAATAGTTAAATGAGAATTTTAAGTATCTGTACCAAAACTATCTGTCTGAAGCCAAATCAGACATCACTGAGAGGCTGTCATATTTGTCTCTTCTTGCTTTCTCACAGAATGCCTTCTAGAACCTGTACATTTTCCCATTCTATTGGGTTGTTACAGAGAAAAAGATCATGCTGGTTGCAGATGTGGGTTCCTTCAGCTGCCCAATGTCATATTTGAAAACTTCAAACACATTAGCATAATTTTTAGCTGTTTCTGATCAGAAACTTTTCAATTATATGTACTTTCAGCAGACAACTCTAATCCAAGAGAGCTGAAACATTTCACAAAAGCATCAGTAAAGACAAAAGTTGGAAAAAAAACACCCAGGAGATTTCAGTCAACAGTGATGTAATTTCTTACCAGACATCTCTGAGGTACTCTAGAGCTTTGGCTTTTCAGATTCATAGACCTGGGTGAACTTGGTCAGTCTGATCTGGGGTAGGGACCCCAACTCTCCCATGTTCTCCTCAGCAGGGTGCTTGGTGGTTTGGGGTTACCAAGGAGTGAGACATGCTGGGGTTTCAATGGCCATCATTCCTTGGCAATGCTTCCAGAGTAGAAGTTTGCTTGGCAGTTTTGGCTCAGAATGGAACCTCTGATGCCACAAGAAAGATTTCATACCATGAAACCACTGATCTTGCCTATGCTGGAACCTGGCCTCAGTTGAATCTGGCCCCACAGTACAAGGTTCTAGGAGCTCCCAGGGTTCACAATTGTTTTTCATTATGGGAACCACATGCTGGTAAAGTAAAGCTGATTTCAGATGTTCAAACTTCCAATGAATGGGGAAGTTCAGACCCAGCTAGCTGTTCTTAACGTGTTCCACATATTTCCATTATTTTTTCCTGGATAATTTTCCAGAACAGGAATTGCAGATCTCCCTAAGAAATCTCAACACTTAAAATTAACTTCCCAGTATTAGCATGCACCTAGGTTTCAGTTCTTTCAGTCCTTTTGTATAGCTTTGGTATATGTCCAGCTGTAAAAACATCTGTATTATGGTGAAAGGAGAATTGAGATAAAAACTCAGAACATCTATGAAAGAGGAACTTTCTCTTTCTAGGGTCTGATTACATATATGGTCAGTATGTCAAGAGAATAACTAGGTTTTTCTTCTTCCATTTATGCTCTTCATGTTTTCTTCTTTCCCTTGATGAACAACAGCACAATCAGTCAATATAAGATGTTTCTTAGGGTGAGTCTGTGATGATTAGTGATGGTGAAATCATCCAGTCCTCTAGTTTCTATGTTTATAGATTTCTTTTTACTTTGGCTAGGGTCAGCTAGCTAGAAGTAGACATGAACAAAATAGGAGAAGCAGAAGATGCTCACTATCTTAGAGGGTGGAATTTAGAGGACATCTTAGAAGAAAGCAGGATTTTGAGTGAACCATAATCAGGTGTTGTCACCATACTACCCAATATCACTGTGACATCCAGTCCCCATATCTTTCTCCCAGTAGTGCAGGTGTGCACAGAGGTTATGGCAAAGGCATTATTTGATACTCAAAAGCAGAATTTCTAGGATACCATACCATGGTTACCAATACACTGACTTAAAGCTCAGACACACCACCATTTCCCTTTCCATATCACAGAGCATCAAACACATTCTTAATATTATTGTCCCTTATTTTATACATATATGTTTAATGCACACTTGTGTATGAATCCAGTCCCTACAGCAATCCAAATGTTTTACCTCAAGGTATTTTACATGTCTCAGTATGTCCTTTTATATCCCTGACAACGTATAAGCTTAATTCATACCATATCCTAAAGCTCTCATGGGGAAGACAAAGAATACCTAGTTCACTTTTTACTGAACGTAAAACAGATCCATAAAATCCTAAGCTAACCACAAAACAAATGTAATGGTAATATCAAAAATAATGTTTGATTGCTTCACCTTGCCTGTAAGTCAATGTGCATGCTGAAGATGGATCATGCAAACAAGCAGAGAGGAGAGTGTGCAGACCAAATCTTACACAGTCTACTCTTTCTTCAGCTATCCAGATGCTACCCTGAGTATTTGTTCTCACAATTTAAAATACTAGCACTCTTAGACAGCATTGTTACCTAAGGACCAATGAAATAATTGAAGTCACTTACTGTTTCTCAAGGAAATCCCTCGAATGGCTAAAGCAGTGAGATGAACATTTGGTTCCACTTCTTCTAATAAAACACTTTTTGTTTTCAGTCTTGAATATAAATCCTTGGTCTATGGTATAATATTTTGTATATCCATGTCTTCTGCAAAAAGGTTTTGAAACAGGAAAAATGTTCCTTTTCCCCTCTGCTCACACCAGGCCATCTTGCTTTATCCAGTCATCTAAGTAATGCTGTTTCAATAGACTGAAGTACTTTTCCACGTGACAAGCCTGCAATTTCTCCTCCCCTTCAAAATTAGTCACTAAATAACCTCCTTGGCATGTCACCCAGTCACAAACTGTGCAACACTATGTGATTCAGTCGCTCAATCATTTTTTAATGTGTGCCCATAAGATGCATAGAAAGAGACTAACATGACGGAGTGAACCACAAAAGAGACTCACAGAGGGGAAAGCCATAAATAAAATAGCGAGTAACCTCTGTTTCAGTAACACAGTGCATTTCAAAGGCAACACTATGAGACCTATACATATTCATTCCCCAACAGGTGAAGACCTCCAATGATTTAGCAAACCCAGTAGACAGAATTCTAGAAAAAACAATACAGAATTTATAATCCTTAGAAACTTTTCACCTCCTCAGATTGGTAGTGCCACTGTAGAAGGAAGCACAAGCTCCTCCCGTGGAGGATCTGTTTACTCATTAACCAGGCACCTGAGCCACTTGGATAACCTGGACTTTGGGGTCCCCATAAATCAATCCCATAGTTATCTCTGCAGCACACCACATAAGCCATTATGATTGGTTGTTGGGTTTGATTTGTTGTTGTTGTTGCTGTTGTTGTTGTTGTTTTAAGAGGAAACAATAGAGAAGGTAAATACATTTCCAAAAATTAGAACAGAAAGGATGCTTCACTCCCTTCCATCCCCTCAAACAAAAAGACTATAGAATATGGGAATTGTGTCCTTTAAAAGACAGCATTTACAGCCTAAAAGAGATGACACTTAAATACCGTAAGGCAAAATCTCATGACACAAACCCTTCCCAGTCCTGCAATTATCTTCTGCTTTGGGGGATTGGTTCTTTTGCTCTTGGTTTGGATTTTTGTCTGATTTTGCTTTTGTGCAAGTAAAAAGTTGACTATATCATCATAAATGGCATTCAAAGGAATAAAAATACAATTTAAGCATATGATCATGAGCTAATATTGCTATACAGAATCAGTTCTAATGGGACATTAGGAGCAGAATTTCTGTTTCACACAGAATTTCTGTTTCTCAGTCCCAGCCACTAGTGAAGGAGGCATCATTCATTTCTGCTATGAAATGGCAATTTGACACTAAGCATTTAAGTAACAGGAGAAAGATCAGAGAAAATCTGGTAGCCAAAACTAAAAATCCAGGTTTTCCACCCCTTACTACCCCCAGCCCAGCATCAGAGAAATCTTCCAGCTTTCTAGACAGCTGCTGTGAATTCTGATTTGTAATGTATGTCATAAATTTGTATGCCATTATTGATCTTGACTAGAACTTCACAAAATTTATATGTAGTGTAATATAAACAGTTTTTTCAGAAAAGTAAAAAAAAATTGTCTTAAATGCTTACTTTTCAGTTTCTGTGTAAAATATTTTAAAACATTATTTTTATTAAATATTTGCACTAGCACTATAATAAAGTATTATTATGGTATAGAAACAATGTTAAACCTATTTATTTTTATTTCAAATTTAATCAGTCAAGGCTCGTTTCTTGCAGTGTAGGGGTAAAGCAGTATTTACCATTCAAGCATCTGGTTTATATTTGGCAGGTTTAACTAACCAGTCAAGCATCCCCTTTTAATGAATGGATGTATATACTTGACCTAGTTAAAAAGCTGCTTAGGTTGGCAGACCAACCAGACTCAGAAATATCGACAGTAAAAAAACCAAGCAAATTATCCTAGAACACTTTATTACCATCTCTGCTTTTCAGCAGTTGCAGAGAATATTCTTCTATCCATGTTCCTCCTCACAGGTTAACAAATCTGAAGTGAGAAATTATTATGCTAACATGCAGGATAAAAAAGATGACAGCATTTTGCTGAGTTTCCCTGCAATGAATTGCAAGCTGGTAGGCTGCACATTTTCAGTAATTGGACTCTAGCATGACAAAGTATATCCCAGAACATCAGACAGGGATATAACTAGTTCTCCATACATATGACATGATATTCATGTATGTCTGATGCATACAAAAAGATTTTTATTAGATGAATTGATCTGCTTTTAATTTTAGAATATATCAGGCACGACATCATAAGTATTGCACAGTTACCTCATTACCAAGGCTGTAATTTAATTTGTAGGTTCTAACAATGCATACAAACAATTCAAGCATTACTTTCCATTTCAATTACTTTATCAGAGCCCTCAAGCATTATCTAGCTTGCCATGGATTATCCCATGTACAATTAATTGCCATATATGTTCTTGTACAAAACAAGAACTTCTTTTCAGTTCAAGCCCCTGTGTAAACCAAGGGCATGCCCCCAAGAGGCACAACACCCTATGCTTCACTGAGACCAAGCCTGGAAGCTTAGGTTAATTTCAGACTTTAAAACCAATGTCTATATTAATGACAGGCTCAGGTCACCACAGACCTGTAATGCCAGTCACCCCCCTTTCTTCTAAACCATTAACAGTGTTGGTCTGTTGGACCTTGCCATTATTTTGCTCATCACATCAATTGATTTTTTGCTTGTTTCTCTCATTTTGAAGCAGAAAAAATATTAGAGACTAAACATCGGTAGAACACATAATTATAAAGCCAGAGAATATTCTGAAGTCTACTGTAGGGTATACACATGTGGCATAGACATAACTTATTGCTTGACTGTTGGTCAAAGCTCTTTCTGCTCCTGGTAACAGCTTTTTTGGTTCCTATTCCTTTAATACTACTTTCATGAATGGAAATAATTAAGTAGTTAACGCTTTATAGTGCTGTAAACAACTATTTCCTTGATAGAAAACAGGGAAGCACTTCTAGTGATTGCTGGTCACTAACTCAAGACTTGGTTTTGTTCTCAGCATTCCAGAACAAAGTTTGTGATGCAGTCAATGGGGTTTTGCTTAAATTCAACAAGTTAGTTCAGTCCAGCAGAATCCAAATGGAAAGACAGTTCGCTGATGACAGCTTTTAGAACTGAATTACAAAGAAAGCATATTTTTGCTCAAAGAAAGTATTTGAGGGTTTGGGGTTAGGATTTTGGGTGTGGATTTGGGTTTTGAGGTTTGGGGGTTTTTTTGCCAAGGACAGTCTCATGCCACCTCACCAACCCTATTGCCCACCCAGCTCCTAATTTTGATCCAAGAAACCAACAGTTTGAGATGACAAAGACCAATCTGTGGAATTGTCTGCAGGACCTCCTAACTCTGCTGGCTCTGACACACAAGACTCATGAAGGCAGCTAGGGAACTGCCATCAGCATCTTTCTTCTGTCTGCTTAGGGTGGCACCACGACAAGGTCAATTTCTTCTATGAAAGGAGAGTGATGCTTAGCTTTACCTCCAAACACTCAGCAGAGAAGAAAAAAAGTGTTCTTACCTCATCCTGATCCTACTCTCAGTTGCTTCCCCATGGCAAAAATGAGGGTGCAGAACACAGCCCCCGAGTTGCTATCCTTCACAAAGTCACCCAGGTGACACACACCAGCATCCAGCCAGGCTGTGCTGCTGCCACTGCACTCCACTCTGCTCCCCATGGCCCTGAAAAACTCTTTCAAATTGGCCTTGTCTTTTTCACATCAGCTCTCCAGCCCACTGCCCATGTTTATACCTACAAGGATGTGTGTGGTGTTTCCTTGAAGACTGAAAATCCTACAGAAGCTTTTTGAATTTGAGAGGCCAAGCTAAACAAACAGAGAGGGAACAGAACAGTTCTCGCTGCCTCGCACACACTGGATTTGGGATTATGTGCAGATCACACTATCTTCTCCTGAACATGCATATTGTTTGTACTCCCTCTGTTTACTGAGTCCAAAGGCATGCAGTGAAACAGATATGCTTTGGAGTAAACACAAGTACCACAAAATTCTCTTATACTTATTTCAAACTCTCTAGTTCTTGCAAACAAACAAACACAAAGCCCTCTCATGCCACAGAGCACATGACTACTGGCTAGAATGCCCCACTATAAAGGGGACAGGCAGCTCTACAGCTTCACTGCTGGCAAAGCAGCACTCACTAGCACAGCTAGAGCTTGCAGTGTGGACCAGCCTGTGCACAAAGCCTTTGAACAAGCTCACAGATGAGCATCTGAGCTCCCAAGAAAAGTGCTGTCATGTAACCTGTGTATTAACATTATGTATACACACATACATATATGTTTTGCATAAAAGCAGTGAATTTTTGGCTTATCCTTTGGTGATGGCAGATCAGTATAATTGAAATTTTTGATTTTTATGGATTAAAGAAGTTAAAGGCAAACAAAAGTGGGAAATCATCTGCTAGAAACTCTATAAGCCTCTCAAAATTTTTTTTTAAGTTTACTAGAGCAAATATAGCCAACTCTCACTGGAGTTGCATGAAGAAGGTTCTGCAAAACTGAACTATTACGTCAGGTCTGCAGTCTGTCTCTCTACCCTGTAATTCAAACCTCATGCTTCCCCCTTGTTTCTATCCTGATTGAAGCAAGAACATTTTCCTAGCTATAGGAAAGTATCACAGCATGTATTGCAGACATACATGCATTAAACACCTCTCAAAAAGTCAAGAAGCAATATTAATTGCTCTGGATCGAGGATTTGTCTCACCTAATGTTTCATTAAAAGAAAGTCAGCCAGACATCCTCCAGAGTCAGCTCATTCCCCTAGAGCTGGGTGGGACAAGCTGCCCTTTTGCATTCCCAACCTCTCACCACTGACTGCAGTGGGCAGCAATTTCTATGCTGATCTTAAATGGATTAGATTTTTTTAAAATTCTTTATAGTGAGCCTGTCCATATGTCTTTTCATTTAGCTAACTTTCTGTTCTGTTTCTCATCCTACTTTTTTCCTTTTTTTTCCCCTTTCTTTATAAGAAAGCTGAGATCCTATAACTACAAAGGACAATGACAGCTTCATCCCATCTGCTGCTTGCTGGTCCATGCAATGCTGGATCTGCCTTGGAGAATCCAACTTGACCTGTGGTTCCTGTTTTATTGAACTAAGTATTAAGCATCTCTCTCCTGAAGCTGGCAATAAACATTATTTATTTCTCAGCAGAGCAATATTCATTTTCCTCTTCCTCTGTCCTACCATTACCACACTTATTTATGCCTAAACTTTCTAACTTTTTAAATGCAGAGGACTGAGTCTGTGTCATGAAATGTTCCCTTCTCAGTTCATAGGTGATGCACAAATATTAATAAAAAGAAGCAAGTCATATGTTGCAGATATTTTACTAACACTTAACTCATGACTTGGACTGATGACCTTAAACATCTTTTCTAATCTAAATGACTCTGTGATTCCCTGAAACAGGGAAGAGAGACAGGAGGTAAAGAAGTATTATCTGGAAAGGTAATAGGGAATTCTCAGTGCAGAACTACAGAAGAAAGGAAAAAAGACAAAACAAAAAGGGAATGGAGTAATGTGAGGGTAGTAAATAGGAGTTTGTGAAAGATGAAAAAGAGTAATATTGGAGATGGAGTGCTGAAAAATTAATAGGGAAACAAGAAAGGGATAATAAAAAAGGAAACAAAAAAAGAGACTTAAGCTGGGAAGAGAGGAATTGATGAGAAAAAGAGGAGTTAGACTGTAGTGTACGAAGAAAAAGTCAACAAAAATTCAATGAAAGAAAGAAAAAACCAGAGTAAGTGGAAAAACATAAACTAATGCAAATTTTCTTCAATGCTAGAAGATTTTGCATTAGTTCTTGTTAGTTCTTGTAGGCATGGTAGGGAGAGGGAGAGAGCAAGAAAGGAAGAAGAGGGATGAGAAAGAAGAACATCCAACATAAACTTATTTCATTTTGTTTAATATTCTGAGGCTTCATGGGTTTTTTGGCAGATGTGGTCAGAACATGAGGGTGGTTTTTAGGAAAGAAGTGAGCAGAGCACTTCAGGTAAATGCCAGCTGGAGTGATCCACAAATGCTTGAGGACATGGGCTAAGAAGATAAGACCACCACTTGCCTTTGCAATCCACTCTCATATTCAAAACAAAGATACTTGAGATGCACTTTAAACCTATAAATGGCTTTTGAAACCCAGCACTTAGTTCAGCCATTACCACTGAAGATGCAGTTAAGGTTCCAAACAGCTTCATCTCCCTCAGATAGTGCAAGAAATAACAGCTCTCTACAAGAGAGGCCTTAATGCAGCACCTCCGAGACGCGCCATGCCGTGGGACCGCGTGCTGAGAGGAAACGCTGAGCTGGCTGCTGCCCTCCGTACATGTCTGCTTGTTCATGAGGGACAACAGAAGTTCTGGTTTGATTAAACCATCACCAAGCTCTGACAAGTGATGGGACATGTCTTGTGTGTGCACGTGCACATGTGCATGCAGCCCTTACTTCTCAGAAAGCTTTTCCCTTTTCAATTCCATCGTGTTATCAATCTTCTGACCACACAGACTTACGACCCCAAGAACACCTGCACATCAAGAGCTCTTTGGTCATCATAATGTTCAATGGCCCTTCCCATTCTCAATCTGAGGTCACCTTTTTTTCAGGTGTAAAACAAGAAGCAAACAAAAAATAAGAGGAAAGCGGTATCACTCATCTTCCCATAAAATGATGAGCTTACAACATGCCTCACCTTAAATACAGCTCAAGGAACGGGCTCTGTATTTGGACTAGCCTGGTTGTACCTGTAGTGAACCTGCTGTCACAGACTAACTGTCATTGAGAAAACTTTGACAACACACTGGCTGAACTCTGCTCGGAAGGGAATGGAGCATAAGGCCACTTGGAGCCTGACCCAGAGCCATCCCATGAGAGCTTCCAGTCTAGCCATATTTTAGGCAAAGTAAGGAAAAAGATGGATGAGATGCAGCACATTTTGCATTGGCCTGTCTGAAATCACAGTGCCTCTGTGTGGAAGCTTATTTCCCCAGCAGCATTTCATTATTTGTGCTATCTCCCTTCTACCAGTCTGCGCTGCTTTACTCCTGATTGGCAAGACAAACACCAGATCAGTTAACAGGCACTCATTTCTGCCTATTTATGTATTTAATTTCCTATGAACAAATGAAATATGAGAGTTAAAAAAAATGTTTAGATTATCCAATTAAGCAGAGAGAAGTTAATAAATTTCTCATGCTTTATTTTCCTATGCTTCCTTTGTGTACTATGCAGACAGAATAGTGAGTGCACTAAGAAACTTCTTGGCATTTCAGCCAAGATTTTTCAGGGTGTTATCACAAATGACAAAAATATAAACACACTAAAACATAACACATTTCAATCCTAAAAAGGTTGGATTTACATAATTACATCATTGGTTTGCCAATATCCACATTTATCTCATCGGTATAGCATGGCCCACCCATCCCATAAGCTATTCGGATTGTTTGAACTGAATGTATAAAAGCTGTTACTGATCTATTTTTCTAAAGTTAACATTATGACAACCCTCATAACTAGTGCTGCATTCAAACCAATTGTTGCCTTTGCTTTCAAACCAACTGCTCCTTTCTTCTGATTTTCCACTGATGCTTTTTATGGTAGAATTTTCTGAGAACAAACAGAGTCATGTAATTCATGAAAATGCAGAAAGCATTTCCTCCTCCCTTCCCATTCTCTTTGAAGAAATGAAGGACACTATGTACATAACATAGACAACCACCACCAATGCAGGGAGCCAAACCCTTCAGACCAATCTCTATTTCAGCATTTCCTTAGGGTACCACAGAACTGGTGGGGTCATCTCTTTTTTTTTTCCAAAAAAGGAATAGTTTCAAAGATGTACAGTTCTGGTACAGATCAGCATTTTTATTTGGTTTAAATATGCTGTATATCAGATTTCTGCTATTTAAAAGAAAAATACTTTTAGTAACTGCACTCATAAATCAAAATAAATGCATGGCTTTCGGACTCCCTCTACTAATTCAGCTCTTACTTTTGTTCCATATTTGCATCTCTTCTCATTGCACTGAAGACAACTAAAACTGAATGAGTTGATATGAACATAAAGTGTTACCCTTGATCTGATTTTACATTGCCAAACAACTGAGTCAAAATATTACAGCTATACAAAATGGGTTAGAATGCAAAAAAATATAGATATAATATACAACAGCTGATAGTCAAAAGACATAAGCAGCATGTTTACACCTGTTTCTTCCAAAATAAGGACACAGAAACCCAGAAAAAATAAGTTGCTGTGCTGAGTTTCGGAATCAGCACTGTTGGCAGGAGAAACGGTCACAAAAAATCTTACATTCAACTGGATTTTGCAATGCAAGTGTCCAAGCCACACCACAGCTCATAGCCATAAGGTTGAACAACATTTGCAGTTTTATGTCTTTTGAAACGACAGAAGTGCTATCAGTGCATCAACTAAGAGTCTTAGATCACAAACTTCTTCCCTGTTTGAATCCTACATTTCCTTTTACTTCCTTCTATCCCAAAAATATCCACATTGGTCAGCATGGCTGAAGTAAACAATCTAGTTTACCCAAAGGTCAAGCTATCTATAGCAAATATTAAGTGACACAGGGACTACTAGCTCTTTACCCAACACACTCATTCAGTCTTTTCACTTAGTCACACGGAGTTCAAATTTGCAATGATGTAAGAAAGACATATATTCAGACAAAAAATAATTTCAGCATCACATCATTTCTCATGGAGTCCTATTGCGTGCTGATATTTGCAACTGTCTTGCTTTTGCCAGCTGAGGCTTTTTTTTAACCCCAGATCTTAACTTGTATCCAAGGAAAGATATTTTTACTGCTCATATTTTCAGAAGACTGATTAGTTTTCCAGAGCCCTTATTTAGAAAAAGTACAATCCAACATGGAGAAGAATCAAGATCCTTAGATGTATAGCTGTGTTCTCTCAAACACCAGGTAATAGTTTACTCCTCTTTGTTAAAAGGAAGATAGGGACAGAATTAATTCTCTTTAGTATTCATAAGGCTAATGACTAATAATACACTGAAGTAAAGACTCAGTGGAAAGCAGAGAATCAGGGACACAATCATGAACTAACACATTTTGGATTTGTGAAAAACTTAGAGGAAAAGCTAAGGTCCTGCATGATAAGAAGAATTTTTTGATAAAAGGATTTTTTGAAGAAGAAGAAGAAATATTGTTAATATTGCTAACTTCACCTGATTCTGGGAACCGCGGTAGCAAAATGCCCACCTTCAGGAAGTGATTTTTAACCCCTGGTAAAGTAACAGCTCATTTGGAAAGCTACCTGGCAGTCATAAAACTTGACTGGACTTTGACTTGTATGACTCCTGCAATTCAGATAAGCTACCTGGTTTACGAAGGAGGTAAAGAAGGACCTCCCCTCCTCGTAAGGGAGGTCACAGCCATGAGCATTTTTATCATCTATCAATGTGTTCAGGGAGCTCTGGTAATATCTGACTCTGTCAAGTATTTAGGAATTTCAAGTAAGCAGTCAAATCAGTGCAAACTGTTCTAAAAGCAAGGAAAGTGGGGGGGAAAAAAAAGAAGAGCAAAACTTCTAAAGAATTGGCACAAGGAAACATTATGTAAAAAGAGGTGGAGTAAGAATAAAACCAGAAACTAGTAGACAATAAAAAATGGACTCAAATCCAATCCTTATGTTTTTATTCAGGGCAAGCTCTCACTGAAGGCAGAAAAATCTTTGCCTGAGAACCTCAAATGCATGAGAGATAAAATTTCTAGTTTTAATGAAGGGCTGTAAAGACCTTCACCCAAAAGAGAGACTATGCTGTCTGTGGGTAACTTCATCAGCTGCAGGGTAAGCTCTCAGCAAACCTCAACATGAAAGGCAGACCAGCTTGAATATAGGTCTGTTAGTGGGAAATCAAGAACCCTCCCCCCTAAAATTCCACTCTCTGGAAGTTTCCAGGTAAGTGTTTTGTGATATCTACCATATGACACTCCTCTCAGACTAACTGGGATTATTGCACGGGTGCGGCAAGCTCGTGTTCCTCGAGCGGTTTTATATCAAGAACATGACACTTTCTTTCAACAGCAGTTTCACATAAACTTAAAATCTGTCCTCATTATTTGAAAATTAAGGAAACCCTAAAAAGTGTCTTTTAAAATATTGGTATAGTAATAGTATCTACAAGGTTATATTCCTTATGCATACATGTATTCCCTATTCATACATATCATACTATTCCTAATATTTGTGAAATAAATAAAATGCACCAAGGCATAAAGCCATCGTATTAAAAAAGCCTCAGTGCAGTATCCATCCAACTGTTTCACAGGATCTGTATCTTTAAACAAAACAGTTTTGGGATAGAAAATACTTGAGATTAATACACTGTTTTATGTGTAGCTAAAATAAAAATATTTTTTTCCTTATAATTTTATCCTTTTTCTCACTAATTTAGGCACTGCACAGGAGTAGGTAGTGTGTATCAAAGCACACATAAATGAAAGAGAACAGGTACATTTACAGTCTCTCATCACAGACTAATTTGATGCAGGTACTCCTTGCTATCTGCCTGTCTGTAGTTGCATAAATAATTGGTAACTACTGAAAACCCACTCAAAGCAGAAGTAGAAAAATCTATATCAGTAAAAAGAAAATCCAGAATGTCAATGACTTCTTTTACAAATTTTGTTCAGATCTCAGCAAGATTTGTAACAGCAAGTAGGAAAATAACTGTTCATGTCCAATATGTAAGTTTGAAAACAGACATAAAATCTAAGAGTAGAGGTTGTTGGTTTAAAGAGCAATTAAATATTTATTTTCTCACACAGATGAAGGAAGAAGAAACAGTTTTCATTGTTCTGACTGAAATTCCCAGTTTTTCTGAAAATATATTTTAGTTTGGAAAATAAAAAAAAAGAAAAAAGGAATTATATATCTTTCATTATTTATAAGCATCATCTTACCTTACATCTCTTGGTGAGTTCTGTTTCTAGATGACTTTGGCAGGTATTTTAATTCAGAATTAGTTTCAGCAATATGTGCCATTACATCTGCTCTTTAAAATAAACTGCTTTTTCTCTTTTCGTCAGACAAAGTATGTGGCCTAAAAGAGCTGCAGCGTCTCTGCTCAAGAGATTTCATGGACACTCAGAGGCTTTCTTTCCACTGTATGAAAGTTAAATCTGAGTAAGGAAGGCATTTTTCCTGTCCCGGAAATCAGCATAACCAAAACCAATGCTGAGCTAATGAGAAATGTTTCTTCCATGTGTTCTGTTTGGCAGACACCGCAAGTCATATCAAGGAAACACGTGATGTTTATAAATACAATATGGCTTATGTTGTCATAACCTCTCAATGACAAAAAGAGCATTAGAAAAAGCAGACAGCAAAACAGCAGGAGAGATGAGATTTGTATCATTTGGAAGGTCTCCATCAGATAATAGAGGTATTAGCAATTGCTTTTTCATTGTTTTTTTTTTCTTTCTTCCCAAAAGGAAACAAAGTTTTATAGTAATAGGATCAGTAAGGTAAACACAAGGCAACTTATATAAATGCTGTCCTATAGGCATCCTACCTCTAAAATGCATTCACCCAATTTATTGCTTGAATTATTTTCCAATAAATACTTTTGTTCTGAATACCTCTATTTAATGCAAAGAACTCTTTTTTTTTAGCTGTAGTATGCAATGTAAAGATATAACTGTGGCAGTATTTGCAACTTTTATGTTTATTGATGTTAAGATCATTAGCTATCCAATGAAAAGAAGTTAAAGATGCTGGATGTATGTTTACAGGTACCTTAAGAACACAGAAGAATCATTCTGCTTTTATTATTTCTCTATCTTTTCTGCAAAGCAGCACTGAATTTTACCCTCCTTGGAAGCCTTAAATTCTTGGGAACTCGTTTGAGGGTTCCTAGTACTTGTAGGGTATTTTTAAGTTCACATATTGCACCTAGCTCTTGAGAGTTAAAATGATGGCAGCCTGCTAACTAGTCACTTTCAGGGGAAAAATGAAAAGTTGGTGGTGTGCATTTCAATAATAAAAGCTATTTAGCACAAGTTTACACAACTTAACTAATGTCTGTCTCATTTTCCTATACAACTCATTTTAACTCCTCTCCTCTCAGCCTGGAAGCCAAAATCCCCATTGCTCTCAGGAACATTATCATCTTTTTGCCACTCTAACTCCCACAAAATGTGGAGTTCCCAGGCACTCTGCACTGCCTCAACTCAGCTCTGACTCAACTCTCCCTAATTGTTCTTTCTTGGAGAAACAGTCTCAAAAAAAAAAAAAATTCCAAAACACCTCAAAAAGCATACCTCAATACAACAACAGCCACAACAAGCGTTCTTGGGATATTCTGACTTCACCCAGCAGACATCTTATGCAAGTCAGACAATTAAGTAAAACCATGGTAGGTCTAGGACACTTCAAAATAAAGTGTACCTCACAGACTTTAGGGCAGGTGGATGGGAAGAAAAAGACTGCCAAACAAAATAGCCACTAGTTTTTATGAAGTAAAACTCCTTCCCAGTTCTCAAAATTGGCTGGTAGGTGAAGCCCAAAACAAACCACTGCATAAGCCAACATTATTAGTATCCAGCTGTGCCACCAGAAACACTGACTAGTTTCTATAACAGAAGGGGGAGATGGTAACTTAAGTTTCTTCAGCCTTTATCCACTCCAGAAAAGGAAGGTGTAGAGAATGAGGACAGAAAAATATGATGTGCACATTCAGTGTGGGAATCAGTTCAGCTCAACAGCCCAGGATGAAAGGAGCTGTGTCAATTCACTCAGCCCCATACAAAACCCCACTGTCAGTTCCCTACAGCCATGTCCTGGGGTTCAGTCTCTGCACCATGGCTGAGTGCCAGCCTGGGCCCTTCCCCTTCAACCTGTGCAAGTCACACATGGCAATTCTAAGGGCACAGAGCAGCATGGCTGTGTACATGCATTTACACTGGAATTCAGAACAATGCTGGGGCAAAAACTAGACCATCTAAACACTCGGTCATAAGGCAGTATCTTGTCAGAAGAAAGTGTTGTTGCACAGAGAGCTTAGAAAGTGCTGATAAATGATACAAGCTCAGGTGAAGGAATAAATGAATGAAAGGCAGCAATGTGAAGATATATTTAAAAAAAAACCAAACAGCTGTTGCAGATTTACAGAGTACATTTTGAGAAAGGAAAAATAAAAAAGGAAGAGCACAAGCACAAATATTCAGTGAGACAGCACTATGTGGCTACTTCTTGCTTAGCAGCATTCAACGTGGCAGACCTGTCAAAAAGACAGCTCTCCATGGTCTTTGAGATGGAAAGGGCCAATATCAGTAAGCAAGTGAGGCACTCGGAAGGATTTCAAGAAAAACTTTCCTTTAGAGTTTGCTTGGATCCTCATCCAATTCCCTTTTCTCAAACACAACCCACTCAGATAAAAGCATGAAACAAAGAAGAGCAGGAAAATTAGAATTAATGGACATGAAAGCTGAATGGTTCAACTGAAGATCTGAAAGTCACAGATCCCACATTCTTCTTGGACATTTTGAGTCTTCTTGTCTATATGGGTAATACTTAATACTTCAAGTGTTACTGCCAATTCTTATACAGGTCTAACGTCTGTTTGGTAGTTAAAACAGGTGTTCAAGCTGGCAGCTAACACTATTTTCTTAGATTATTTTGGGCCAGTTACATGGAAATTATTATAAAGCGCATGAATAGAAGCCTGAACATCATCAAAACCAGGGATAAACATTCCAAAGGGACAAGAAGACAAACAGTAGAAAAATCTGTAAAGGCAAAACTTTCCCAATCGTCAAAAAAATAGCTTTAGCTCACAGATACAACCACACTCGGAGTATCACCATGGAAAAATATACTTACAATGACTAATTCATTGTAGTCAAAATACTGTTTTTCAGTGCTCTGACAGTCAGCTGCTTTTCTGTAGGTATTTTGAAACAGTTAAACATGATGCCAAGCACACAGTCCCTCCTTCCCACTGTAATGAATTTAGCACTCATATATCACATGAAATTGATGAACATCAATTTGCCTAATGCAAAGATACGCAAACATAAAAGGAGAGATAAGGAGCAAAGGTTTTTCTACAATCTTTTGGGTACTCTGCAATAGCAGCACATAAAATGTACATGTTTTTCACTTAGAACCTTCACGTTTCCCCCTCCTTTACTCTGGTTTGCTAAGGAAAGAGAGATAAATAATCCATCTGGTTATTGGTGGGGGGTTTTTTCTGCTGAACTAATAACCTGTGAATCCCCAGGCAAATTTCAACCAGTTTTTGGTTGAAATTTTAACCAATGAGTAGAAAGACTACGATGTCCCCATAAATTTTTCCAAATTAGTGATTTGATGGAAGATCCTACTGTACTTCTGCCAAAGAGAGAAACAGTTGCAGTTGCAGGGCTCCAGCTTTTTAGACTCCAGAGGATGAACACTGGAGAGTGTAATTACTTTGGGAAAAGCCTCAGTTAGGACCTGAGTGTTGCTGCATAAGGAAGAACCCAACCAAAAGACACACATCCTTAGAAAAACAGGTTTCAGTATTTCTGAGCTCAAGAAATCACTTGTTTCCATGCTCATAACTTTGAAATGCAGAAGTTTACATAGATCAAAGGGAAGACTTTTTGCATGCTTCTCCACAAAGCCCCTATGAACATCCTGGCTCTGACTTCACCTCTCAGACCAGAAAGACAAGAAATCTGCCAATGCAAAGCAAAAGCCAAATGAGAAAATAGCTCTTTTGCTGGATGCACAGAATTTCAAAATGGCATCTTTGCATTTCTGTAAAGTAAAACACAATATTCTGCCATGAAAACAGCACCTCTGCAAAGGTCATCACTGTGTCACCACTATTTTTCAGTTGTGGACAAAAGGTGCTAACTCAGACATAATCAGGAGATGTTGAGTGTGCATATCTGTTGTACAACATAGGATTTGAAAATAAGCAATTCAAATAATTGCAGTTTTTGCACAGAGGCAGCACCTGTGTTCAAAACAACTCTGCTAGGCAGCAAACACTTGGAAGAGGGCCAAAGAAGTAATTTTTACTTTCAAACATATGTAGTTAACTACAATAGTACCTTCAAATAGGCATAGAACACACAAATAAAGCCACAACATGTACTTTCAGCATCCACTGAAAGTACATGGAAAAAGAAGAGTACAACATAGCTTTATAAAGCCACAGTTACAAGCATTAATGTCATAATGCACAGTGACAGTATGTCATGCCTTTGAATATGAACGAGGTGTATCAGATACATCCAGTTATCCAGGAATATAACTAGAACTGAAGAATTTCAGGATGCTACAGAATACACAAAAAATTACCACGTCTTCCCTTTGAAGCACATCCATTTCCTTTCTCTTGTTGTGTGTGCAGCAGTGTGAAAAATCAAGTAATTAGATTTCTGACCTATCCAAAGGACCATTTTATAATTGAAGTGCATAAATGAGAGGTGGTTGAGAATAGTGCCTGTAAATAAACTATTTCAATCTTTCTAAAATATTGTGGCATTAAATTGCTGAAACACAAGAAATACTTACACAAAATATTAGTAATAAAGCAGGGAGACATGCTCAGAATTGATAATGAAACCAAGTAGCAAATGCCCAGTTAAGGAAATCACTTCACAGGAAATTTTCTGCACAGTTGAATCAGCTTTGGAAAGCACATAAAAGCCATAAAGCAGGTAGGACAGTAGTGGCATTCTCTTCTGGCTCCATGGAGTTAAATTGGTTGTACTGTTTCCTGTGGACAGACCTAGGGTGGGTGGGGAGGAGATGAGGTGTAATCTCACTACCACCCCCTGTACTGCAACACCAGCTGCAGGTAACGTGGTGGGAGAGGTGTCCCACAGCTGCATCTCCTGCCCTCCTGGCACCAGAGTGGGAGGTAACAGCACAGCAAACAACAGACACAGTGAGAGAGAGAAATCAAATGTTTCAAATGCACTCTCTGTAGTTTCCTAATACAAAATGTTCACAAAATACATATATACTCAATACAAAATACAAATATACTCATCCTTTTTCAGTGCAGGTAGAAAATTTAGAAAAAGACAAAACTATTTACACCACAATGAGTATTCACCAGAATTTCCTATCTAAAATCATAATTTACAAAGAGTTTCAGCAGACTTGAAGTGAGGTAGTGTTGCTCAGCCACTGGAAACCAATCCCTGCTGAAACTTCTCAGGAGTGTACTAGCACTATGCCATACTTCACTGTAAAGGGTTTGGAAACACAGAATAGGAAGCTGTAAAAACTCTGAGTGCTGTCTTTGTCACAAAATACATAATTAAAGGCTATGTTTTGCTTTACTGCATTTAAACAAGATCAAAAATCAGTTAATGCCCAGAGCAAATAATTGGAAAAAGAAAAGCAGTTAAAACACATTATAACAAGCATTATTTATTCCCTTTTCTGTATATGTGCCATATGCATATCCCTGATTTTCTGAATTGCTATGTACATATTACACTTCAGAGTTTAAACATTTAGTAGAAAAGCTGGAGGAAAAAAGAGTATAAATGCAGCTTTAGTACTTACCCTTATATCTCCATTTACAGCTCTGGAAGTGTGATTAAATGCATGTGCAGGGTCTTTGTTGTAAACTTTAAGGAAAGATCGGTCTTGAATATTCCTGGAATTAAAGAATCAGCAATGACAAGAGATGAAAGCAGTTTTATTTACTTTGTTGCCTGAAAGTTTCAGGTAACAAACAAACACAGTAGTCCTGCAGTCGAGCTATAAGAAAAATATAAATGCCATAACTAAGACACACACAAACAAACAAAAGCCTGCTTTGATTCTCTTTCCCATGGGAAGTATCATTCTTTCACTAGAACTCCACACCCATAAAAATTAGATAGTGTTAAGTTTCTTTCAAGATCCTGCCATAGAGTGAAAACACTTTGAAGACAATAGAACTTCAACATTTACACAGCACTCAAAAAGGATTTAGTTAATATTTACATGTTTTATTGTGCACTCAGCCCACATAAATTTTTGCTATTCTAAGAAGCAAGAATATCAAAAGAAAGAAAAGCAGTCTTTCTAACTGTAACAAGGAAATTCAAATTATCAGCTTGTTCACAAAGCTGAAAAAATCCACAAAAGCTAAAAATTCAGTATAGATAAATTCTTCGTCTAAACTTTATCTATAATAAAGACAGTTTTTAAAGGAAAAAGTATTGTAGAAACAAATTAGCAAAAATTTTAATGAAAGCTTACACAGAAATAATTTAGATGAAAAGCCCTACAAGAATACTTTTGTTTTATTTAGACTCCACAATTTGTCTTTGATTAGTTAATTTTTTAACTACTACATTTAGGAAAGAGATGACAGTTTTTTATTTTGTTTCAAGACCTACCTTCCAATAATTTTATGGCTTTGACACTTGCCCTGAGCTCTGCTGATTTCTGGCTCACATTTAATCAGTAGCAAAGCCTCCAATCTATGCTCACTTACATCCTTTCAAAGCTGCGATTCCTCTCACTTCCCTGTAGTGATCTCTAGAGAATTTACTTACACATGTGACTGAATTCCTTTCCTCCAGGTGCAGCTACAAGCCTAGTGAACTGATCTTAATCACTTGGAATTATAATTTAAAAATGAAGGGAAGGATTGTTGGGCAGGTCCAATTTCTTTCTTACAATGTCATATTACAATCAGTGATTGCTTTGAATGGGTAGCTAGTCAGAACTTGTGCTGCTGTTGTAGATGTCAAGCAGTTATTAACGAAACCCCGCAGCTTAAGAGACAGATCAGTGTCTTGTGTTTAAGAACAGGAGGGCTGATGAGAAGTTTAGTATTTATGAGTGTTTACTTGTAGACTGCACAGGAAAATAGCTACCTTTAGGCAAGTTCAAGTTCTTCAATTATTTACGGTAATACAAACTGCTTTCCATCTTGCAAATGTGACCCTTTTGCTTTGAGACCTGCACTGGGAGTCTCAGTTACCATTGTCTGCCTCGGACCTAGGGACTATGTTCTTCTCAATACAAATCAAGCTCTCTTATCTTCTCTTCAAGAAATGGCATATTATTCATTTAAATACATTTTATCTGCTGTCTTTTCTGTCTGATGGCTATGAGATGGTACCTCAAACAACTGGAGTTTTTTAAAAGGCATTTTCCATAAATATTTCTTGTAGAAACATGACACTTGAAAGTAAAACATTGCTGCAAGGCAAAGCACCAAAATACTAGGCATTTGATCTCCAATATGAATATATTTCACCTCATGTTGCTATTCTAAGATAAACATTACTGATAACAGGTATGTATTACTGCACATTTATTATTACTATAATTTGCATTACTGTAGCTCCCAGATGCCCTTGGCATGCTCAAAGGCCTCACTGATCTGTGTGTGCTGTGTAAACACCCCAGGAAGACAACTTTACACCAACTTACAAGGTGAACAGGAATCACAAAAGACAATAGAATAGCTGCAGGAAGATAAGGGAACAAAAACAACTCAGAAGATCATAGTCTCTCCAGTCAGAGGAGCAGTAAACAAATCCTGGAACCAAGGGCATGCTCTGAGTAGGCAGTGCAACAGAGAGAGTGGGAAGGAGAGCAAAGCTGTGGTTTTGCAGATGTCTGTGGACGACACCTTCCAAGCACGTTAGAGGGCTGCCTGAGAGAGAGGGAAGGCACTTGTTTGAAAATTAAAGATGTAGAATTCAAACTGGCATTATTCACCAAGTAGAAGCAGATGGCACTTGGTACTCAGCAAGAAATGAAAAGTAGCATTGAAGTGGGCTTGGAGGAGCCTTCATAATGAAGACAAGTGGTTTAATGAGATGGAGAAGATACAGCCAGAGGACAAGTGAAAAATAAATGCATGCCGAACAGTCTGCTTGTCAAACTAGGAGAATGATGTTTGTTGCTTCATTTGAATGCATAAGAGCAAGCAAGATTACAGCAAGATTACCTATTACCTGTGCCAACTGCCAAGAAAAGCCAATTACAGTCGCTATTAAAAAGTTGAAGAATTACATGAGTGTTTTTTCTCTGTGTGATGGGAAATGAAAGGCTGTAAAATAGGGATGTTCTGGAGCAAAAATCTGAAGTCCACACTAGATGCAGAACCTTGAATCACTTTAAGAAAAAGACCAGACTTAAGTAGAAAGACGGGGCTTTGTCCCCAGTGATAAAAAAGAAATAAAAAATAAGGAAAAAAGAGAGAAAAGGAAGAAGGAAAAGAAGAAGAAGAAAGAGAAGAAGAAGGAGAAGAAGAAGAAAAAGAAGAAGAGGAAGAAGACAAAGGAGAGGAAAAAGAAGAGGAGGAAGAAGAGGAGGAAGAGGAGGAAGAAGAAGAAAAAGAAGAAGAAAAAGAAGAAGAAAAAGAAGAAGAAAAAGAAGAAGAAAAAGAAGAAGAAGAAGAAAAAGAAGAAAAAATAAGAAAAAAAGAAAAAAAGAAGAAGAAGAAAGAGAAAAAGAATGAAAAGAGGGGAAGAAGTATGATGGCCTAATGCAAGGCACAGAAGAAAATGGAGCAGCCTCTGAGGGAGATGGAGAGCTTAAAGACCCAACTGAAACACCTCTGCTTAAGGAAAAGAAAGAAGAGGATTGAAGGAAGACATGGCAAACAAAGGAGAGAAAAAGGATGCTTCATTTCATCTGTTCTCTGAGGGGAGAACACTGACAAGATCTTGTGAATAGTAAGGAACAGAAATGGAGAAATGCTTGTGGAAATTATTCAAAGGTGATGCAAATGCATGTTATGGACTGCATTAACCTGGAATTGCTGAGGTTTCCTAAGTGAGAAGGCTGGCAGAACTGAAGTAGGGAATTTTGTTATGGAGGAAGTCAGCTGGGTTGGGGATTTCCTCTAGAAATGCTCAACAATACAGGCATAGGAGCAGAGGAAGCAGATGCTGGGGTTGAGCCAGGCCTGAGGCTGGCAGAGCGACGCCTGCAATGGGAGCAAGAGAAAGAATGGTGGGCTGGCATTAGGATAATCAACAACCACATTGTCAAGGGCATGAAGTCATAAACTGCTAGTCTGAAACTCAAGGGAAGATGGAGGGATAAAGGGAGAGAGAAGGAGCCAATGGGCTAGATGATGGCTGGCAGTAATGCAGTTGGCAACAGAGATGTGGTAACCCCTATTAACCCCATTCAATCAGTTGATCTGATCTTGTGAATAAACTGTTTGATGTTTAAGAAACTTGAGTACATGATGAAAGATGATGATGTTTGATGAAAAAAATCAGATGGGTCTTCACATAGGCATTACAGTGGCCAAACAGGGGTGTGGCAATCTGCAAAGCAAATAAGATTAAAATAAACTGAAATCCAAGAGACTAGCTAATGACAAGACACTGGACAGACAGCCTGAGGAAAGCAAGACAGAGGTGAGAAAATGGAGTGTGGTGCTGTTCAAAGATTAAGAACAGGAATGGGTAAATTGGAAGGGCTAGAAAAGCTCCAACTTGCTCTTTTAACTACAGCATGATAAGGAGGAACACCTTAGCCATAGGATCCCCAGAAGAAACAAGGCAGCAGTGGACAGTACACTTCTCTTGCGCCACAGAATTTTTCTGCATTAGTGGCAGAATAGCAGAGAGCAAACGGCTTTTCTGCTTTCTCCTTCATCTTCTTACACTCCACTGTCCATTTTTATCACAGTTTATTTATAAAGTGTAACATGTCTGTGGTGTACCTGAGAGCTTTATTTATGCATGATTTGGGACTTTCTAGGAACCTGAAACCCTGGAAGAATCCTTCTGCTGAAGAAATCTGGTTAATTAAGAAGCTGCACTCCCACAAAATAAAATATAGAAAGGTGAACCATTTATTACCAAGCTCTGAATTAGTGAAGTGACTGCATCAGTTACTGCATCCTGACATGTAACAGGAAGGTGCAGCAGTGGTCACCAGTGCCACAGAGCTTTGGCTATGTTAGATAGCACAACTGGTACTGTTGTGAGGATACCAGTGACATTCATGTTTGTTACTTCAGGCTCATGAGATCAGGCTTTGCACTCCCAGCAAAGAAACAAGCCCGCTTTTCTGTAAATGTTTATTCTGTATTCTAAATGATTTTTTCTCTGTTAAAATTCAATAAACATATTAAATATGTGAACCTTCGTATATTATACAAATATTTCAACAAGGCATGCCATTTATCAGTGGCTTGTGCAATGGATATTGCACCTACAGCTCAAGGTATTGTCAGACCAGACCTCCTGGATTACTCAGATACCACTGAACATGCCTTTATGTGTCAGGCCACTCTCTGTCAGATACTTATCAACCCCATTCCTTTCTATTCTATAAGTGCACAACAAAACAAAAAAACACAAAAAACCTCCAACCCCGTGAAACCAGTAGCTACAATTCCACGTCTTACCTCACATCACACAATTCATAGTATATGTTTCTGCTCTCATCCTTGATGTAAATGGCGACACTGGGTGATTCCAGCATTTTCATTGTCAGCTGCTGGGGGAAGGCACTTACAAAAAGGGCACGAATTGTGTCTGTGCTTGTGATTTCATTCGGCATCCTCAGCTGCTTTGTTTCATCTCCATACTGAAGATATAATACACCTGCAAGCAAAGGTAATAGGAAGTTACATATTCTTAAATGCACAGTAATGATCTGGTTTCAAAGTCTATGTGGAACACAGACCAAGCCCATAATGAAAAGAGAAAAACCAACTCACACCCTTTAAAAAAATAAAGCACATATGTCATTCTCCTTTTCAACAGACTACTGGAATAGAGCATAGAACAATGATATGGTTTGGCCTTGATGAATGTGCTAGTCCCAGTACTGAGATGCCTCTTACTGTACTTCAGCTAGGTAAGTCAGGAGTTTACCTTACAAATCCTAATGGAAAATCTCAAGCACACCAAGTTTGAAGGTACTTTTTAAAAAAGTAGCTGAGGAAGAAACTTATCTTTTTATAGCATCCAGCTTTCCTTTATACAAGACCTCACACTTACCAATAAATCCAAAATTTTCATTTTAGCTCAAGGAATTTTATATTCACAGTTCAATTTGCTGGCATGATATAGCATAAAGCCTCAGGTGAAACTCCTGCTAGGAGTAAAACTGAGGTACCCCACAAAAAAACAAGAGCAATTTTAGAACCTTTCACTTTCACAGCACTGTTAATCATCATGCGTAGTGCTCAGGGAGAAACATAAGTAATCTAAGTAATCTTAAATGCAGAATTGCAAAATATGGACATTCTTATTCACTCCAGACAGAACACCTTTCTGATAAAGCTATTTTCAGGGAATGGGAGGCCGTGATACGCTCAGTGATGGAAAGAAACATGAATAATACAGACCAGGGACTGAGGGAAGGGATATGAAGTACCTCTTCCATGAGGCCTGTGTTGCCCTGCCAGGTCTATGCTGACCTCTGTACAATCAGCAGGTGCCTGTACTCCACTGGCCAGTATTGCAAGAGTATGGCTCATGAGCATTGCTACAACCCAGTCCCCTGCCATTGTGACCTCCAAAGCCCTCCAAGGACTAAAGCACTCAGAAAGAGCCATCTCAATCAACAGAAGAAATCAGTCTGGACTTGATGGTGTTGTTGAGTTCTAACCATGCTGGGTCTGGCTCCTAAAGAAAACCAAAAGATCTTTTCATGAGCATCTCCAGTGTGGGAAGGTTTATTAAGGAAACAAGCTGCCACAGGACTGCAACTAAACTAAGCAATTTCCTGGGATGTACAGCACTAGAGAGTAGATTCAGAAGCAAGTGTTCAGCTGAACTACTTTGGATACAAGCAGATGGGGACTGGTAAGCCCAGCTGAGTGCACTGTGCTGCTTCTGAGCCATCCCAGGTGTCTGTGTACCTGCACTGGGTACTGGTACTGGGACTGCATTGTCCCAAGAGGAAACTTCTACTGTCTTGCTGTCTGTACGAGATGGAGCAAGTATAGCTTCCACAGTGGTGTAAAGAGATGGCAGATCACAGCATCACAGAACGGCTGAGGTTGAAAGGAACCTCTGGAGGCCATCTGGTCCACCCCCACCCCACTCAAACAGGGACAGCTACAGTCCAGGACAATGTGCACGACGATGCCCAGACAGTTTTTTTTATAGTTTCTAGGACAGAGATTCCACAGCCTTTTTGTGTCAGTGCTTGGTCAACCTCACAGTGAAGAAGGGTTTCCTGATATTAGGGGGAATCTCACATGTTTCATTCAGTGATTATTGTCTTTGGCCTTCTCGCTGGGCATGAATGAGGAGAGCCTGGCTCTTCTTTGGCCCCTTCCTTCAGGTTCTTTTGTACATTGATGACATTACTGCCCTTGAGCCTTCTCTTTTCCAGGCTGAACAGTCCCAGCTCTCTCAACCTACCAGAGCAAAGAGGCTCCAACCAAGTTAATAATCCTTGTGACCCTCTGCTGGATTCTGTCCAGTCTTGGGAAGATTCTGTGCTGCCAGGCCTTTGCATTGAACAGTAATTAATACAGGTGGGCTAAAGCCTGGCAGAGCATTTTACACAAGCTGAATTCACCACAGCAGTTGCAGTGTAGATGCACTGTAACGTGGTTCTCCCATGACCAATATAATCAGGAGGGTTGGGAACACAAGGCCCTCAGTGCAGTTGCCATCAGTCATCAGCAAATCACAAAATTTAGATGGTGAGTCAGTAAGTCACACTTGAAAGTCATCAGCAACAGGAAGAGCACTTTATGGTGTTGAGATACAAACACTGAGCAAAAGCAATGGGAAAAGCTGAGGCCCTAGAATACAAAGGCAATTAATGAAGAGAAGACATTTCGAGCTAAGATGAGCCCTGTTTCCCCTTAGTCTTTAGTATTTTTGTTCCTATGTTGTCCATAATTGTTACAAAGGAGGGTAGAAACAGTCAGATGCTCCTACAATCAGTGGGTAATTGTGCTTGCACTTAGGGAAGGAAGATGTTAACTTTCCTGAACACTAAACAGACTACTCAGCATTACCTAACTATTATTTAATATTAGGCTGCTTTTATAAAATAGAGCTGTTAGCTTAATCTTTG
Source organism: Irena cyanogastra (assembly GCA_013397155.1). NCBI lineage: Eukaryota > Metazoa > Chordata > Aves > Passeriformes > Irenidae > Irena > Irena cyanogastra. Next base: position 357,284 of record VWZV01009824.1, on the reverse strand, counting down.
TATTATTATCAAGAGCTGATACCTCTGCATTAATATTGCAATCAAATCCCATATGAGTCCTACTACAAATTTCCATTTTCTTTTGTCTAGAAAACCTTTTTCAGACTGAAATTAAACTAGTTTTATTTCAAAGACTGAGAGGAGTTTTCCTATAACTTTTATTGCTAATGCCAATATTTAATGAGCTATTAAACTATTTCTTCTCTTTTTTATTATGATCTGAGACATCATTTATTTATTTATTTATGTTTTTCTAGGTAAAACTGTCTTTTTAGTGCTCAAATAGTCTATGCAGCTAAACACTCTTTCGGATTCAGAAACTAACTACATTTGTAAAAATTTTAAACAAGTTAATGATTGCATTTATTTAACTTTTCCAAGATATGCAAAGACATTTTTGATGATACCTTTCCGTTATGAAGAAATTTGTCCTTATGAAGAACAAAAGGAACCTTCTATGTTTTGGCATTTAAACTTTTTTGGATTAGTGGCAAATTTTTTTTTTTTTTGCTAAAAAGATAGGCTTTTCATATCAGCTTTGCAGTTGGGTATGACTCAATTTTCTGCCCAGTTTAAAAGTTAGTGCAAAATTTAGAAATGGTAGTTTTGCAATTCAGACCATTAAAACCACACTCATTACTGAGTAACTGAAACCATTAACACAGAATAAGTGGCAGAGTTGAAAAATCTTCCTTACACACAAGTCAAAATCACTGCAGAACAGTCTTGATTCTGCCTGTGCTTCAATGCTCCCACAAAATACTGATCCAAAGCAAAATCACAGTTGTCCTTGAGTCTTGAATTTTCAAAGCAAATATGCATATTATGCCTTAAAACAGACAGCTTAAACATACAACTTGGAGAAATGTTTTGGCTCCCATCTCACTTGAGAGAGAAAAGATATTTTCAAAGGCATAATAAATTCTTTTTTTCTTTATTCTCCTTTAAATCACATGCCCTAAAAAAACCCCACTGCCTTTCCTCTTGAGTTGTCTGATCCATATCATGATATTGCAATGCTTTAGGGCATTTCCTATTTGACAGAACTAACTGCTCACTTCTAAAAATCCTTTTTGAGCATGACAAAATAAAGATACTCAAAATCCTTTAGTTAAAATCATTCACAATACTTTTCTTCCACACATTGCCAGGTGAAATTCTGAACACCAACAATACCCACAGGTTCCACTTCATGTAAGCTGCTGGAGCTCTGAGGTGTGTTTTACCTTCAGCTAAAAAATCACTCCCATGGTGATTAAAGCAAGAAGAAATAGAATATAACTTAGACATGGTTTTTGTAAAGGTATAGAACATACGTAAGCAAAGCTGGAAAGACAACTAAACACAGGGCATGTTCCTGTCTCCATGTTCCCTCAAGTCCCTCTTGCATGCACTTCTTACTTACTTACTCACTTCTGTTACAATGGATTTACCTGAAACATGAATATTGTGCCCATTTTTTACCACACAAATCAAAGAGGACTATGAAATTCCCTGCTACTCTAGGACGACACGAATGAAGACGACTGTGAACGAGGTAATGACACCACACAACAGTTTTGAAAGTGCACGTCAGACAATGCTGTGGCTCCCACTTCAAGAGCTCTGAGGTACTGCCAGCCCTGCACTGTCCTACAGCTACAACACAAACTGTAATGTTGAGCCATCCCCTTTGTCATGTCGTATAACTTAGCTGCAGGAATAACTCCAGAATTTTTGATCGTTCTTCACCCTACAAGCAACCAACCACAGACTTAAACACAGGCCACAGCAGAAAACATTTACATGTAGGCCTCAGTAACATAAGCCTTGTAACAAATTGCTTCACAACATTCCTGTCAACAAAGAGGTATGCTTTATAGAAGGGAAATTAAACACCCGAGAGGCAAAAGAACGTGTTCAAAGAAAGGTTACGAGCATCAAACCCAGATCTGATGATGATCCTGTGAACACACCACATGACTGCCCTTTCATACAGAGTTCTTTCAAAACACGGTATTTTCTGCTGCCTCTCTATCAATGGTCAATGGCAGGATGTGCAAAATATTTAATCATTTCTCTCAGGGATGGTCTACATGAAACCCAGCACAGTGTGATGGAAGATGCAGAGTTAAGCTGACTCGGGTGGCTGAGCCCATCAGCGCTGGGTTGGGATGCCCAGCACAGCCTTCCCATGCCTTTGGCCAGCACAGCTGGGAGCTCAGGCACACACACCCCATTCACAAAAAGGCCTTCAGCTCAGACAGTGCTGCTGAGCAGCAAAACCCACTTGGGAGCTGAGGACATGCCCTCACAGTGTGATGGTGAACCTTCCCTGAACACACGGGGTCTAGGCTGGCTTTAGAGCATGGAGCTGCATAACCACAATGGGGTTGGCACAGCACCAATGCTGATAAGGCCATAACTCCTGAGACACAACTGGTAAAGGTTTACTCCTTATGGCAAGAGCTAATGTCATGCAGGTGTCAGGAAACCTCCCAGCTCACATCTCTCAGCACCTCCATCACATAACACACGGTGCTGACCTAACCCTGACTAAGCCCCACCTCATCATGGTCATATTGCTAACAATGATCTCCACGCAGGGCAGCTTACATACTTAGAACTTTAATCACAATTAGCTTCTGTTTAAAGAACAAAAATTTTCTTTAGAAATACATTATTTAAGAGAGGAAAGTTAAATACCTGATAAAACAAGAATAAGTAAACAAGCAAGATTTTGTGCTTTGTGACCTTTACAAGTATCTGTTAATTCTCTCAAACAATGGATTTTAAATGGAGAAATATAATTTCTCACATAAGAAGAAAAAACTGAGGCAGAAAGTTAAATTACTCCTCAGTTTTATGAAATAAAATATAGTTAAAGCTTACATTTGAGTTCATGAGTTTCTTTTCTGTGAAGCTACAGGACTCTCGCTCTGTAGGCAAGATGTTTTACGAATTTCTGCATTGAAATATCTTACTGGCACTTGGCAATACCTTAATCCAGCTGAAGAGAAGTATTAACTGTTGATAAAATCTGTATTTGGCTGGTGTAGAATGCTTGGGTGCTTGAGCATTGAAACCTTCCCACAGAACCAAAACCACTGGCATGAACGAGGCACTCCTACTCTCTTCCAACACAGCTATTGTATGTATCCTCTAGAAATTCTGTGTCAAATCTGAGAATTTCTAGTAATAGTAAAGCTGGTTAGACTACAGCAATCAAAACCTGGATGCATTGGGAGCTCTGGACCTTCTTGAAATACAAGGTGCAAAGCATGGTATAACTAAAATGTGGGAAATGCCATTAGATTAGTTTCTCTCTTTACCCCTAACCATCAGTTAACCATATCTTTTTGAGAATATGGGCAATTTTTGTCTTTTCATGCTGCATTTTACCTTGATCTTCCACTGTAAGTCCATTGAGTCACTGTCTCTGTCTGGACATTCCCTCATGCTGAAGTCAGCAGCAACAGTAACAAGCAAGAGTGAGAAAAAGCATCCTTGTTTCTTACTTATATTTATGTCAAATCATTACTTGGGACTTGCATGAGTTTTAAGAGCTAAGGATTATCTTTAAAGTCTCAATGACAACTGTTTTTATTGAGGCCAGGTCTGTCCTCAAAAGTGCAGTTTTAAACTTTAATTTCTTTTAACTAAGTTTTCAAGATACTTCCATTTTTTTCTTTGTTTTTGACAAAATTGTCATACATAAGACTGTAAGGATGACATAGGCCCATATTGTTCTCTGTTCCCCATTCCTACTTCCCCCTCAACTATCTAATAAACAGAGCAAACACATATCACTAAATTCTGCCAAAGTTATGCAGACACAAGTTTATTACAGTAACAACTCTTGCAGCATGGAAGAAATTCCTAAATATTAAGTTCTTACTTTCCATACCCTCAAGACTTAACTCTCCTATTTCACCACACAGTTTCAACCAGTCTGAGGTCATTGCCATGATCCTTGTGGTATTTCTAGCCTGAAGCTCTCATAATAACTTCTGTTAGTACTCCCTCCTGAAAATCTGTCCTCCACATTCAGAAAATGTTCTATAAATATACTTAGCTGTCCTCAAGTACTAAGAGAACAAAAAAGTAGATATTTTAATGAATAAAAGTGATTACTTTTTTTTTTTTGCACAGTAGTCTGAAGAGATTTGTTCACGGTATCAAGTTGTTTGATAATAGTTTCAATAAAAACAGGAACTGTTTAATTTAGTCCAATATTACATTTTACTAGTATTTAATTCTTCTCTGCTACTTACAGTGACTTGCAATCATTTGTTACTTAATGAAAAAGATGGGAAACCCAATAGTCATATAAATTTCCTACCAAAATGTTATGAAAAATAAAGGTTTTTAACTGCCACTAAAATACTACCACTTTTCTACAAATAAATGCATTCAGCTGGCTAAGAAGAATAAGTAAAAACCAAAAAGAAAATGGACAAGGACAACTTTTTTTACCTAAAGAAAACCCAGTATTTTCCCCATCTGATTCCTGATAAAACCTGTGAAAAAGCCTATTGTCAAAAGGCAACTTTGTCTATATACCTATATTAGCAAGTCCATCTACTGTGAAGAGTTATTTCTATCATCTAGAGATTCTGAAAGAACATTTCAGTTTAACCTAGTTCCCCAGGTGGAAATCAATGTTCTGGCAGGATCACTTTTGGACAATAATTGTGTTCTGTTACACTGACCATCAAGGCGACTTTCTGATACCCCGAACTGACAAAAAAATGCCAGCAAACTCAGAAGAACACAAAACCCCTATGATACTGGATGAAAAAATATTTTAAAAATTACAGCTGAACAACTCAGTGAGATGAACAAGAAGTTTCGTATGTACCAGAGTTATTTTTCAGAGGCCTCCCACAGGCTCTGCCATGCTGCATTTACTGCAGCTCCCATTCATCAGTTCTGCACAGTAAAATCAGAGAGCTCCACAGGACATGCCCATGCAGCCTCTGCCCCTGACCTCTGAAGAAGCCAGTAAGCCATGGCTGGCTACCAGTACAGTTTCCAATGCCCATCCTGCCAAAGACTATGCAGATATGTGAAGCTTTTAAGGCCACTGCAGTCAAGTACTTTACATAGGGGCATTTTTGGTAGTTACTTTTAAATGGGCAAAAGCAAAACCCAAGAAAATATCAATTAAATTTCTTGGAATACTTGTTCTTCTTCTTGAATAAACACACAAAAAAAGAGAGATCCTACCCAATTGTATTTTCTTTGTGTATAAATCAGCTGTATTGAACCCATTATTTAAGTAATAACTATTTTTATAAACCCTATTTTTTAGTACTAAACAAGGTACAATTGATGTGTTCAAGGGCAGAATGTCACAATTTTAATAATCCACAGCCATGAAGCATTGCAGTAGTAATGAAGTAGCCATGAAGTAATGCAGGCCATGCGTGCCTTTGTAATTTTGCTCCATTTACCAAATGGTCTGTATTTACAGCAGGAATTATCTTCAATACTTCTGAAGTTATTTCATTTCTAAAAAGTTCACTACTGTCAGTAGCAAATTTAGGGGCTGAGCCATCAGCATTTAAGAGCATAGTTGCTAAGGGCACCACACAAAAAATTCACCTCTGTGGGCTCTAACAAACAGCTTGACTTTGTGTGAAGTCCTCACAAGCTACCTTAGACAGGATCTTGGAACCAAGACCTTAGTTTGCATGATTAAGAAGAAGAATGCCAAAAGGCCATTTCCTTAACTCACTCCAATTTGTCATTATCTTTCATGTATTGGGGAACCAAAACTGGACACAGTGTAACCTCACAAATGGTGAGAAGAGTGGAATAATCACTTCCCGTGACCCGCAGGCTAAATTTTTCCCATAGACAGCTATGCAGTGTTCCCTTGCTGCAAGGACATGCTGCTAACACACAGTCACCTTGTTGTCATATCCTAAGTCCTTTCTGCAAAGCTGCCACCAAGCCAACCTGTCCTTGCCAGTATTGTTGCAGGGCTGTCCTGTCCCTGATGAAAGGCTGCATTTGCCATTCTGGAGTTTCATGAAGTTTCTGCTAGTCCATTTCTCTGGCTCATTGGGTCCTGGTGAAGTGGCCATCTGACTATTCAAATGCTCTCTCAAACTTAGTGTCAGACTTGACACTACTGCTGGTTCATTCCATCCCAACAACAAGGTTTCTGATGTCAAAAATCACCGTGACAGTCCAGCCCTGAGGAGCACAGCTAAAACCCAGCTGCCAGTTACACACCCTGAAGGCCACCCCTACCTCCCCATGTGGCTACAAGGAGGCTGTGGCAGGAATGAAAGACCTTGTTAAAGCCAAGATAAACAACATCCACAGCTCTGCCCTCATACCCACAGATGGTCTATTCATCACAGAAGGTAATTGGGCAAAGCAATGGCACAAGCACCTATCTCCCATGAAACAGATGAGTAGTTTAAAAAATATTCAGAGTGGCTCCCAGCTTTAGAATGGCTCAGACCATTGCCCCTATTGTCCCAAGAGAGCATCCTAATCAGCAAGCTATCAACAAGCTTCTGATGCAGTGATTATCCTCTTATCTTGCTTGAATTGGGTACTCTGTAGCCAGAAATGCAGAAAACAGAGAACAAGAATTAATACAAGAGACAGTCTTATATGACACCACAGAGATGGCATTATTTCCCTCTGGGAACAAAAACCTGAACTTAGGCCCAGCATAGTAATGATGCATTAGAATCACTACCTAAATATATAAGCAGAATTGGGAGCAATGATTAAATCCAAGAGCAGTCCTCATTCAGAGACTTGCTGTCAGTCTGACAGCAAATCCTAAATACAATGTGCTGAGGGACAAGGCTATGCTTCTCTCCTTGGCCCAAGTCTTACACTTCTTACAATGCATGGAATTGCAATACACTTTTTTCCTTTGCATACCCATGTCAAATGGAAGGCTCTGGTGTTCGTGTGACTTACTGTATTAGAGGCAGACTTAGAAATTTCACCTAACAAAAATTAGATCAGATTTATCCAAGTGATATCTCCTGTCCTAGATACACCCATGGGACAGTTCCATCTGGCCTCCTGCCTTTCCTCTGAAGGAAGGAGACCTGTACAAGCTACTCCAGCTGCCAAATCTGTCTTCCAGCAGACACCGAATGCTGAAGGCTCAAATTGCTGCTGCTAAATCAGAGTATGAAGTGATGGTAAAGCTGGATAAAGACATTACACCTTTTGTGAGGGCATTATTTGGGATAAAGAGAAAAGCCACTGCCACCCTGACATAGCTTTATTCAGTTCATCCAGGTTGTACACTCATTACTCTACCTGTCCTACTATCTTCACCACTTTTCATTCTGATTTATTCATGTTGCAAGGTTCTGAAATAGGAGTATTTTGTCACCATGTATTACCCAACACAGTGAAGCACAGTTTTTGCTCAATGTCCTTTAGTATTACTGCAGTGCAAATAAATAATGAAGGTTGCATTCAAAAGTAATTTAACAGATACAGCAGTGACAGACACATGTGTCTGGCTTACATAACTAAGTTTGTTATGTACACTGAACATCTTCTACTCCAGTATCACTGCAATGCACCCATTAGATCCATGCTGATACAACCTGCTGCAATAAAGTTCAGCTCCAGTGTGACACAGCATCTAAAATATCCTGCATGTCAGCTTTTTGGGGGCAGACAGAATGTGCCTCTGTTGAGACAGTATGTACTAAATAGTATCTTGCTCCTTGGAAGCAGTTTTTTCAGGTTTCTCCTCTCACCTATTTTATTAAATAAACTATTTTATTATAGGAGAAAGAAACTCATACGTAAATTAATTTACAATTAATTACAATTAAGTAATTGTGGGCACAAATGCTAGGCCGGGAAGTCACATATTTCACTCTTCCCTATACCTGCCTTTCATATATCCTGTAGAGACAATAAATGAAACAGAAAAAGCTCTGATATGTCAATATCATTGTTTACATTCTTTTACTCTTTTGTTACAAAACATTTCAGGTAAGAAGTGTGTGGTTTTTTCTTTCCAAGTCCAAAACCTTTAGTTATTATAATTTGAAGAAATGGGAAAGAAAATAAAGTTTAGGAAAGCTGGAAGGAAAACTTGAGCTACATTAGAGTGTTATAATTTCCTAGGGTCTGTGCTTCAATTCATTAATTGGAACTAGTTGTTTCTGGCTGTTTTTCCTATAGACTTGTCAGTCTCTCTTAAGCTATCTGACCACAAAAGCAAATATTTACATGACCTTTTTGCATGTTGGTGCTTTCCATACACTATAAAAGGCAAGATAGGAAAAATTCTTTAAGATGACTGAATACATTAAAGTTATACTCAGCCTTAACATGAAATGCTCTTCCCAGGGAGTTCTTCTCCCATGAACTAAACTGAAATTCTTGCTGACTTCATTAGGCTTAAATCATGCCCTAAGGAATCAGAGGGCAGTGCCACTACTAGCAAATCACTAATTTCTCATATAAAGTCTATGGCCATTCACACATCTTCTGTCTGATTTTACATGCCTATTTTAATTTTTTAGCTCATAAACAGTAAGTAACAATTAATTACCTCCAATATAAAAGTCTATCTTTAGCATTTATATTTTTCTCTGTGTATCTTACAGTATCTTGCATACACATGAACAGAGAGTTATTTCTACTGCCAGCTGAAAAGCAATGATCTGCCTCTTTGCAAAGGTTTTGCTTTGAGGGCAATTGTCACTGTGGTCCTGACTTTCTTTTTTAGCAGGCTTTAGAAATATCTGCAAGAAATGCTATAAAAGATTAAGGCATTATGATTATACTCAGTAAAGGCATTTCCATATAAGGTGGCAGCAAACTAATTAATCAGACACTAAAATCTGTGCCTGCCAAGACTTGGGTTTGGGGGCTAATAAATAATAATCAGAATACTCCATGATTGCTTAAGACCCTCCTCATGCCAATCCTTAAGCATTTGTATAATTTTACTCCTTTATGTAATCCCTCCAAATGCAAATAAAATGCAAATGTTGGCAGGCTCAGACATTTCTGAAGAGGCCTTTTCACACCACCTAACTTCAGGCACAGGTTTACCAGCAGGGAGCCCAGTTATCCTTTGCTCCTCATCCTTCTGGACTGGAGCGGCCGGGCACCCTGGCTGGGGCATCCAAAAAAGATGATTGCAGCATTTGAGCTATAAAGCTTCATCATCCTCAGTCACTACTGAAACCCAAGTATTTGTGCCTTTACGGAAAGCCCCCTGTACCATGTCCTCCCTCCATCCAGCGCTGCAGGTGCAGCCCGGTCCTGCAGGAGCACCAGCAGCTGTGGCTGCAGTGGGAGGTGCTGATCCCAGCCTGCCCTGCCGGGCTCTGAGCCTTCACAGGGACTGCCCCGGTCACTCCAGCACCACACAGGATGCCAGTGCCTGCCCTTACAAAGGATGCTGCCCTGCTTGGACAGACGTTCACGTGAGAGACCACGAGTGAGTGTTTTTGTCAGCCTTCATTTCCCTGAGGAGGTGCTGGAGCAGGGACAGCAGCGAGCTGCAGAGCGGGCACAGGCGGCTGCTGGCGCAACCTCGCTGCATGCCTGGCAGGTTCTGCTTCCTCCAGGCAAATTGCAACTGAAGTTTGCTGAAAGCTTTTGAGCACTTTCCAGGTTTCAGCTGATTCTCACTGACAGTTTTGCTAGATAATTTTTTTCCCACCGTTATCGCACTGGAAAAGCTCCCAGATTTCAAATACATATTTTTAAAATACATTTAATTTTCTCTTGCAGAGTGAATTCATTTATTTTAATATCTTGCTTTGTCTCCAGGCTGCACAATGGTGAAGCAAGTGTTGATTTCTAGTTTTCTTAGCCAAGAAAGATCTTAATTTCAAAAGCTATGGCTGAAATTTTAAATGGGCCCACAATAGAAATACTGTTTTCTAGGTCAACTCCATGTGAATACCATGTCCTGTTAGATTAGTCCTGACTGACAAACCCATGATAGTGAGGTAGCCAAACTGCATTTGTGTTATTCCTTCTCAGGCTCCGTGTTAATTCAGACCACAGTTTGAAAACAAACTGACTCATATATAGCCAGTAAAATAGGAACCCACAGAACAATTAGAATTTCAAAAAGAAAACATCAGATTTTTAAAATGCATTGAGATATACATTGTAAAATTAATAGAAGTTCACAAAAGTTCATTATTCTCCTTGCTGAAATTATGTTTGCTGTGAATCAAAACATAATTTTTATTTAAATTCTATTAAACTAATAAATATGGAAAGGGAGGTGATGATACACAGATTTTTTAAAATCATATGAATAGAAGAACGTTCATGACTCTTTTGAAACTGAAGTTGTAAACAGTTTCCTTTCCTGTTTTTTAAAAATCAACATTCCCCATTTATAGTTGGAAATAAAAAGGACCACAGCATGCAAAGCATCTCAAAAGTAAAATTTCAGAACATTGCTGATGGCATTGTTAGAACGCAGTGGCAGAAGGGATCAAAAAGGACATAATTATAAAAGAAATGCACATAATATTAGCAATAATAATAATATAAATATAAATCTGAACTATTTTGGAATACTCTTCATCTTTTAAAACAAATTAATTGGTTCCTGGAACTACTTGAAAAAGACAGATTGTGGGGTGATCACAATATATTACCTCCTATTTGGCTAGTATGATGATCCCTTAAGCCATACACATATCTGTGAGCCCTCCTGCAATACAGAGAGAAAAGGCTTGTTTTGTTAATTTCAAATCTAAAAACTATCAACTGAAAAGCTTCATATTCCATTGCTTCCCTGTTGTTAGTTTTCTTTTTTCTTTCTCCTGCATTTGGCCAGTTCATGATGGGATAAGCTGGGACCTTGTCTCTGGCACATGAAAGACAGGTGTTCTGCAGGGTCTGAAATCCTGGCCTTTAAATAAAATAGGGTATCTTCATGTGTCTGTCCTCCATTAGGGCCTGGACAACACATTTCAATACACGCAAGAGACACTAAAAAAGAGTTTAAGAACTAAATACTTAACAGTGAACTTACGGTCCTCCCATCTTAGCAAAGATACTATTGAACTGCAAAATTGCACGGCAGCAATGATAATCAAGTGTGCAGGATGGCTTCTGGATGAGCAACAAGTTATAGCAGCACTTCTCAGCTGGAGAAGAAAAGACCTGAGGGAAACAACAGGCCAAAGAAATCAGATATGGCCTGGGGGAAGCAGATAGCAATCCGATGTTTGCTGTCACTTCCAACACAAGGACTAAGGGGCATAACTTAGAGCTGATAAACAAATACAAGACAAAGCAACAGGAAAGCAGTGGGTGGACAGTCAACCAACAGAAACTTGCTGCCAAAGTTGAAGATGCACTGTGGAGGATGTGAAAAATTTACATGGGAATCAAAGGTGGACTGAACAAATACCTGGAGGAGACATCTCTTGATGGGTATTACACCGGTAGAAACCATAACCAGGAAATCCCTCAGCTGAAGATACCTTGAGGCTGAGAACACTTGAGGGAAGGACCACACATACACACACAGAGGACAGGGAGTGATTCAGGACAGCCAGCACAGGCAAGTCCTGTCTGACCAAGCCAGTGGCCTTCTACAGCAGTGGACAAGGGAAGGGCTACAGATGCCCTTCATATGGACTTCTGTAAAGCCTTTGACATGGTCCCCACAACATCCTTCTCTCTAAGTTAGAGAGAGATAGATTTGATGAGTGGACTGTTAGATGGATAATTAAGTGGCTGGATGGTCGCTTCCAGAGGGTAGTGGTCAATGGCTCAGAGTCCAAATGGACATCAGGGACAAGTGGTGTCCCTCGGGGTCTGTATGAGCACCAGTGTTACTTAATGTCTTAAAAAATTACATAGATGAAGGGATTGAGTGCACCCTCAGCAAATTTGCAGACGACACCCAGCTGTGTGGCGCTGTTGACATGCCTGAGGAGCAGGATGCCATCCAGAGGGACCTGGACAACCTCAAGAAGTGAGAATGTGGGAATCTGATGTGACTTAACAAGACCAAATGCAAGGTGCCCTGAGTCAGGGCACCCCCCGGTATCAACACAGGTTGGGAGATGGACAGAGTGAGAGCAGCCCTGCCCAGAGGGGCTTGGGGGTGCTGATGGATGAGAGGCTGGACATGACCCAGCCACGGGCACTCACAGCCCAGAGAGCCAAACGTGCACTGGGCTGCATCAAAGGCAGCGTGGGCAGCTGGTCAAGGGAGGGGATTCTGCCCTTCTGCTCTCCTGAGTTACCACCAGACAGCAGCTGCAGTGCTGCTTCCAGCTCTGGGGTCCTCAGCCCACACAGTGGGGCCGGACTGTGAGTTCCAAAGGCTCAACCACTTAACACCACGTTGAAGCAAACACAAGTTTTACAGAAAATCCTGGGGTGAAGAAAGCCATACTGAGGATGCCCTAGGCAGCAGTGACTTATAGGCAGTATAGTATAGTAAAAATAATAGTGCATGTGTAGTAAACATACATGTGCTCCTAAAAACACCTCAAAAGCAAAAAGTCTTATCTAGGTTGAAGTATCACAAATTTCTCCTCCGAAAGCCCAACACATTGGTGGCCCAGCAGGCTGTGAGAGGGCAGCCATTTGTGAGCTGACATGGACAAGGATCAGCTCCTTGTTTCCAGTCCCACTGCTCTTCACTTTTCAGCTCTGGGAGAGTAAGGGACCCCTTCCAGCCCTGTCTTCTTCACTTGTTGTGTTTGTCAGATATCATAATACTCTTGACAGAAACTGTCTTAGATTATTGAGGGACGAGTAAACCACTGTGACAAGCTTACAACCATGGTATGATTTACAGTCCAGTCTTCAATTTATGTCACTCTCTGTATTGGGAGACGAGCCTAGAGGAAAGCAGCATTCCAGTTTATTACCTATGAGCAAAACCTGCCTTCCTCAGCAATCCACAAATGAGTTACGTGCCTTCCCACAACGCTTTAACTGCCCTCTGGTGTCTTCCCTCAAAAGAACAGCCTTTACTCCTACCATCCATCAGCTGAGCCGAGTCTCTGAGACAAAATTCACCATCATAAAAGGAGCTCTGGTTCACAGCTGGGCTGAATTCAGTCCTGAGATAAAGGAAGAATGCAAGAAGCAGAGCTGTCCACCTGTGCTGACACATCTCTCGTGTCACTGTGCAGACACGAAGGGCACTGGCCCAAAGTAAAGGGCATCTCCATCAGCATATCCATTCAAATCCTCAGCCTGGAAAGCTGCCATCACACAAATACAAACCTTTTCAGTAAGATGGATCACTAAGGCAATAATATCTCTAGGTTTCTTTCAACTAAGTCTGGCTTTGAAGAGATGACAAAGTGAAAAAGCCTGTGTCTGCTGTCTGAAAATGAGGGTACAGTCTTGTATTAAGTTCATCACCAAATATTGTGCAGGCTTGGCAGGAAGTGTTTGCAACAGTGGGTTTTAACCATTACTCAGCATTTCATGTAAGGGCCTGCATCTCTCTCCTTGCATGTCTACTATGCTCCCATAACACTTTCAGATCTTATGAAAGTAATTTCACGATTCACCCAAGTTACTCGGTATCCCATACCAAGTTCATTTCCAAAGAACAACCTGACATGAAAAACAACGTGCTACCAAAGTCTTTACTTTTTCAACCACAAACTGTTTTAAATCCACAAATGGAAAACACAGACTAAAGACAGAATGGAGAAGGACTGGAGCAGGCTCTTACCCAGTGATCTTTCCTTTGTTTGGTTTGCTGACCGCACAACGGGAAGACTTGCCCGCGTGCGGCTGCCCCTCGAAAAGGGGGTCGGAGAATCACCTTCAGACATGGCCTCTAAGGAATCAGCAGATGCTTCAGAGAGGTGTTCTGTGTGGTCACCCAAATTGGGCTGTGGGCTCTGGGACGGCTTCGGGCTTCTTGTCTGCAAAACAGAGTATTTCTTTATTAGTCACTTGAAAACAGAGTGGGGCAGGAAAAAAAATTCAAAGAGAAGAAGGAAGGAGTCCAAACTTCCTCAAGTACTGGTATGCTGGAGGTCACTTCTGTGTAGATTATTTAGGAAAAGTGTCCTTGGACATTTTGCTGCAGTTTTTGTATATCCACATTGCAAATTTTATTGCTAACAAGGCCCTGAGGATAAGACATGTGCTGAGGAGATGTACAGTAATGCCATTCTCCTTGTCCACACACATACGCACACTTCAATTTTATAAAATCTGCTAAGAAAAATCCTCTGAAAAGCAATACTGTAATGGAGTTGTAAAACTATCAATTTCAGTGTCTTCTGCTGTGGCATCTATGCAAGATCCAGGTCATGCAGCATAACCAAAATAGCCATCCAACATTTCTAGTTGAAATCACAAACAATTACTTTTTTTTTTTGTCTTGCACCAGCATAAATCAGAATTGTCTTCATTAACTGACCAAATTAATTATGACCTTTACTGAGAAATCATACTAGTAAATTGATAAACACCATTGCTGGGAAAAACCCCAACTCTTTCAGCAGGGGAGAGATATGGTTTCATTTATGCACTTCTATCAACTCTTCACCGTAGGATCTGCCTAATAAAAACACACTCAATAGGAAATAAAATGTCCTGAACATTTTCTGCAAACTATAAATGACATTAAAAGCCCTTTCCACAAAAAGGAGTTGCTTTGAGAAGCATACCCAATACTGTAGTAAAACCCCCTCACAATCACATGTACTATTACTCTGGAAGAATAATTTCCTGGTGTCTCTCAATCAAACCATATCACAACAAACGGGAACATACAAAGCAGAAATTCAAAGCAAAGCAAGCTTACTAGGTTCCAAACCCAGTATGTAAATATGAATTTCATAGACATCTATAATCAGCACCAGGCACGAGGCAACTTTAAAACTATACGTTTTTCTCTCCCCTATCATTAAAGGTCAGATGCTATTACGTAAAAATTCCCCTGTATCAAAATCAACTTCAACTCTAGGTTTGAAGATGCTGTCAAGATCCAAAAAAGATTATGCTTCCTTCTGGAAACTAAGCTAACTAATCTTGCTGACATGTGTTCCTTTCAGTGGTTTTTCAAGTGAAATGAGGAAAACTCATTTCAGCAATAGCATGCATCACATAATATTCCTTATGTGACTTTGAATATATGAAGAACTTCAACTTTTATTACATTTTCATTATCTGGCTGTAGAGGGCTGTTCTTGCCAAGTTTTGCAGTTGCTCACAAATTAAAATTATTATAGATACCTCACAAGAAAGTAAATCCTCCAAAACTTCTCACTTTCTAAATGCAAATATTAAAATAATAAGTACTATCCAATGTCCTGCAATGAAATTGTTCAAGAGCATTGAATTTTATGCAACACTTAAAGCTAACAACATTTGTTCCAAAGTATGCTTTGAAGTGCCTCTGACATGGTCACCACTAGTCTGCAGGTTGTAAATACAGGGACTTGTGCCAGGAGAGTTACAGAGGTGACAAGTGACCTGCAAACACAGAAAAGAACCTGGTAAGTCAGTACTTCTCCATTCAACTTTCCAAAATGGCTTGTGAACCATCACTGCTGAACTATTTTGTTTACGCAGGCATATTACAGAATTACCAAGCCAAGACATTACAGCTCTGTAGTTCCTTGTAGTGATTAAAAATTTATCTGTATAAATCCATTAATAGGGAGCTAGAAGGCATATAATTCTCCCTTTCTAGAAAACCATGACTAAATAAACAAGATTTAAAAAAAAATAAAATAAAGGCAACAAAATCAACCTACAAAAGATCCTTAATTTCAGAGTTTTTTGGGAAGGAGATTGCTTTTGTTTCTTTAAGAAAATATATACTGGTAAAATGAAAATATGTATCAAGCTTATTTTCCTTTGCTTTTGCTTATTTTTTTTCTCTCCAATTTATAATAAAATAACCCCCAAATGTCATTTGAGACATGCAGTTGCACGTATATTGTTCACTGATAATACGAACAGATGTATATTTGAGCAGTAAGGGGACACTTCATTACCAAAATCAACAGACACAGGTTTAGCTGAGCAGTTGCCCAGCGTGGCCTGTGAATGCACAGATGGAGTCAACCTCAGTGATGCTGTGTTTCTCTGGTTGTCCCTGGGGAAATGCTCTAGGACCTCAGACAGCATCCCAGATCCCCACAGATGACATGGTGTCATTCCTGTAGCTAAATCTCCTGGGTATTATCCTGAGAAATTATCCTGAGATAATTTTCTCCACAGCAACCCTCATGGTGCTGTAGTTTGTACTGGTGGCTGGAAAGGTGTTGATAGCACACCACTGTTTCTGCTACTGTTGAGCAGGGCATGCACAGCAGGAAGGCTCTCTCCAACATTCCCTCACTCACCCAGGAGGTTGTGGGTGAGCAAGATCTTGGCAGAGGAAATAGTCAGAAGGGCTGACCCAAAGGAATATTCCATACCACTTGACGACTGTTCAGCAATAAAAGCTAAGAAAAAGGAGGAGGAAAGAGAGCATTTGTGTTACTTCATTCATCCTATGGAGCAACTGATACATGAACTGGAGCCTGAAACCTCACTTCCTGGGAAGGTCCTGGGCATCACCTGGTGATGGGGAACAGAGAATACTTTGTTTACCTTTGCTTCCACATGTGGCCTTTGCTTTTTCTTTACTAAACTGCATTTATCTGAACCCATGACACTTCTCCATCTTATTTTCTCCCCTTCATTCCAGCAGAGGAGGAGGAATGGAGTGGCTTGGTGCATAGCTGGAGTTCAGCCAGGGTCAACCCACCACACTAAAAAAGATCCTTTTTTGGCATTTCTCACCATCAATATTGCAGCTTTCTGAAGCAATCCAGAGGCACATCTGCTCAGATACAAAGCCCATTCCTCTTAATCCACCAGCTCAAATCCATAGGACTTCCACTCTAGTAAGTGGAGTGACACAAACATAAAGCCAATGCAAGCTATAAATGAGATCCACCAAATACACACATGAAGTCTATGAAAGGTTTCAAGTTACTTGTCATGCTAAACTTCTGTAAACACTACATTCCAGGATTCCGAATTTTAAGCAGATTCTAAAAAAAATTCTCAAACTCAGCAACGACAGTGGGCATTCAAGAGAGATATGAGTGCAGATCTGATAGGAAAGCATTTTTATTATTGGCAACAAGCACGAAGCTTGATGCTGCTTAATAATCAAGTGAATTCCTAGGTATGACTTCTTAGGAAAACCAACCCATGCGGTGGGGAAGGAACCAGCAACATTTACAGAGCTGTAGCTACAAGTATTTGTAAAGATTTTTGAAGAAAGCAGTGCAGAAATGTTCAGCACGATCCAACCTTGTAATAATTATTCAGGATGTTGATTCTAATATCAAATAAGAAAAATAAGACAAATGTCAAATAAATACTTAATAAGTAGTGCCATATGTAATTTTTTTCTGCTGAATGTTCACTAGTATTAAAATGTTTAAAATAATACTTCAGCAAGTGTCATTTTAAGGATTTCCAGGAACTAGCATACAGTACAAGCTTTTACAAAATAAATGTTGACCCCAATAGTCAATGTTTCAAGACGCAACAGAAGACCCAGCTAGAGTCATAGTCTAGACTGCTGCTGAGTGAGAATGGTGGTGTAGCAAAAAAAACCCTGGAATATCTAACAGAGAAGAAAACTCAAGATATACCCACTAAAGAACAGCATTATCCAAAATTAAAACGTGTAAATAGATACTCCACAGAGGCAGACAAATGCAAGGAAATGCTGGCACATTCCAAGGCACCTCGGAGATAAATGCCAGAAAACAGAAGGAGGTTCAGAACCAGGCAGCAGGTCTCTCTCCCCCCTCTGCCAAGACCAGTCAGGTCACATTTCCTCAGCCAGCCATGGTCTTTCCCCCCAAGCTGTATGTTAGGAGGCATTTCCCTGCAAGTTTCTCTGTGCAATAGGGCTCATCTTTCAGCCAGCTGAGTAGAGCTGACCCTCCTTAAGGACTTCTCTTATAAAAGATGTTGTCTGTGCTAGTTCTGGGTTACAAGATCATCAGAAAGGATAGGCCAAAATAAGGATGGACAATTCTGGTGCAAACTTACATGTAATTACACAGTGCTTTTTGATGGCCCTTTCACTTAGGGTATACTATTTTATTTACAAGGATATAGATCCTTGTAACCTTTTCAGGGCATATATTTAAGTATAGCACATGGAACTAGTAATTACAGAAGACCCAGTATCTTCCAACCACTCTTGGAATTTGACAAAGAATTAAAACTGTAGTTAATCATGCTGCATGACAGACACCTGTCTGCTACAGCTTGGCAAAAGAATGCACTTTTAATACATCTGCTTTAGTCCTTTCACTGACTCAGAAAAAAATAAAGAAAAAAAAAGTGCAAGGTTCTTTAAACACAGTAAAATTGCAAACAATTAGGAATGAAGTCTGAAAGTACCTGAATAACAAAAATTGAGATACTGCCAATGTAATGAGCAGTCATGGAGTACCAGAGATTTTCATCAAGTTCTCTGCATGCCTCTGCCTCTGGTCCTCTGCTCACATTTGTCCACACTAATCCTCTTATGCTTTTGTTCTATATGGTTTTATGCTTCTGCTCTTCATAGTGTTCTTCTATGCTCATTTCCAGTTATTTTTTTATACTAATCTATATAACAGAAACCTTTTTTTCCTCTTTTCCTTTCTCCTGCAAATTTGCTTCACACATTTCCACAGACAAAACAGAACTCAGAAAAAAAAATTGCATAACCTGAAGAAAGTTTTAATTTCACCCCTTGATCAATTCCCACTTTTTATTTCTTGTCTCCAGGAACTTCCTTAGCCCTTATCTTGACAGTAACTATTCAGGAGAATAATTTTACTTGTCTTGGAAGTTGCTAGCACTCCTGGCAATGTACAAATGGTAAACAAAGACACCAAAATTAAAACAGAGGTAGCAAAATATATTTTCCCAATCATTTTTCCACTCTAAAGAACAGAGCATAGGCAGGCCCCCTCCCCCCACATTTAAGAGTCTTCTTGACATTTCAACTAGAGAGGAAAATTAGCAGAAAAAATGGAAGCCTACTCTTCTTGACCTTCAAGTAAACTACTTGTCCTGTGACATGTGCCAAAGATGGATACAGGACATGTGACAGACTGCAAACAGGCATCTAAACAGGTTGTGTTTCATGTATGATGAGTTTATTAACTCTGAAGTATTGTCACAGCACATGTGGCATCACGTTTGTGTCAGATCCACATTATTGTTGTCTGAAGGATGGATCTGCTTTTTCCACAGATAGAGAGTCTTTGGGTTTCCATACTGATGCAACAACAGGGTTTTACTTGTCTGGACATGCTATTAGTGACATCTTACTGTTGAAGAGAAGGCAAATACTACCCATATTACCTCGTTTTTAAGCATTTTCCATGTTTTCCACAGCACTTTCTCAGAAAAGGTAAATGCTGTATAAACTGAAGTTCATATTACCTCTTTGCAATTGATATATTTGGATACTCTGTCTCACTGGGGGAGTTGGGGGTGGGGAGATGACTCAGCAGCTGAATGCAACATTAAACCATCTCTCATGACAAGCTCACTTCTGTGCTTTTGTGCTTTTTCACCATTACAAAATGTAAAAATTGATGGCATCTTTCTTTGGGATGCCATCAGCTGGAAATGGTACCATGCCAGGAGCAGGCACATGCCAGCATCTGTGTTCTCCAGAGCTGTAGATAGTGGAGGGCAGCTGCCCACATACAGTTCCAGTAGGTGTTAGTTACACTCTTCTCTGATGCCTGCTCATGGACTAGCACGTCTCAAGCTTTCATTTCTCTATTTCGAACCCAAACTTTTCACTACTTTCTGCTGAATCAACAACAACGAGTTACAAAGCCGGTTCTTTCTCACAAGCATCTCGGTTTGGTAGCAATACGGATTTCTGTGGTACAAATGGCTAGAATTATTCTCCTTTGATAAGGAGAAAGCCTGTGCCTGAGGCATAGGGTGGCTGCCCACCACCCCTAGCACTGAAGCAAGGTACCCCACTTGCCTGGAGCCTCCTCGGCTTGGAGGCATGTTCTGCTTCTCTGCAGCACTGCCGGCCTCTTCCTGCCGCCGGCGCTCCCGGGGGAAGCCTGAGCTCGCCATCCTCACACAGCAGCGATGCCAGCAGAACACAAGTGACAGAGCCCGCCCCTGGCCACCTGCCGTGCGGTCATTGAGCACAGCACCGAGTTCGGTGCACTGTGAACCCGAGGTACTGCCCCAGAGCAGATCTTCACATGCTCCGAGAACGGCAGGAAACAGACCCTGAAGAACTTTTCCAAGTAAGGTAGAAGAAAGCATTCCTCCTCCCTCCCGTGGTGAAGGAGAAGGAGGGGAAGATAACCCAGTCATCAGCACCAGTAATGCTCAGCCACAGCCACGCACTGCTCGTCACTGTGACAGGGTCTGGATGCTCCAAAGAGTGGCCATTTTACTCAATTTATTGAATCTATTTGAAGGCAAAACTCCTCTCTGCTTATGACAGGATCTTTATCACCACTCTGTATTCACGGATGCTGACCCCAGCTTCTTCCACCTAGAGGAAAAAAACCCATGCCTAATGATGTGACAGAGTTTATCTGCCATATTTTTAGGTTGTAATGATATTTAAATCATCCTAAAAATCTGCACGTTTTCCCACGAGCCTTGCTAGCTCCTGTTGGTGGCCAGCTGCATGCTCCCTGCTGTGGCAAGCTGCCAAAACTAATTTTTTTTTAATCCTGAGTGCTGTGAATCACCGAGCAGGATATCCACAGGCTGTTCCCCCTTGGCAAGACCATGGCTTGCTCTTCAGCTGGTTCATCCCCAGAGTTAGCAAAAAAAGCTTTTCATGAAACTCTGTTATAAATGACAAACATAAACCAACATTTTTAAACTTTTTTTAACTGTAACCACCTAGATAAATTGAAACCTGTTTTTCAGGAAAGCTGTGTGTCTATGGTAAAGATATTCATTAGGAGCAATAAAAGCTGTAGGTGCTCAGCACTTACGCTGCCAGACCTCTTATTCAGATGTTTAATTGCAGGAACTTGCATTTGAAAATGCTGCCCTAAGGAACTCAACAGCCTGTCTAAGAGCAGCTTAATTGGTCCAGACAAGTCCAGACTGAAATATGCAACATGCTGTGGCATCTCTTTGGAATACGTGTAATATCAGAAAACCCCAAGCCATCCACATTAAAGTGTAAAAATATTTCGCAGCATGTTTCTGTCCTGATCCAAGGTTTTCTTTTTCTACAAATGCCTGAGATTTGAGGGTAGAAATTGAAGTAAAACAACAGAGAAAACGATTAGTCACTCGCTAATAAAAAGCAAAAGTCATACTTAATGAAAGAAATCTTCAAAATAAAATTATTTATCTCTCTGCTTTACTCTAATCCTTTGTCATGTGCAGAATTTACTCACATATGGGAGTGAAATTAAAAAAAGCCACGGATCACCTCACTATTTTTCCCTGCAAAGGCTTCTATGGGTCCATCAATTTTCCTCAGAGCAAAATTTTGTCTTTCACAGTCTGTCATATTCTTGCATCACAGCTTCAGTTTATTATTACTTTGTTTAAATAAGTTATCCATAAATTCCAGCCTGGACATCAGCATCTGTCTTAATTAAAACCTTATGGCAGTTTCGGTTGGAAGCTATTTTTCTTTTCCCTCCTGAAAAACTCTACCGTGAAGTATTCACAACCCAGCACGACCCTTTGTTCCATCCAGGAGATGGCTGCGTTTCATCAGCACTGGGTGAGGTAACTCCTACCTACACAATCCCCAAAATCGCCATGAGAACTGTGAAGATTAAAAGGGATGATTTAAACAAAAACTGTCATTATGCTGATTAAAGGGGAAAGATCTTTACATGCTTAAAACCACATGCAAAAACTAAGGGGGGGAAGAATATATACCAGATGCCTAAACGTACCTAGGGGATAGTGAGTTCTGATTCAAGAAGATTATTTACCCATCCCTGTTCCTCCCACACACGTCCCTAAGGAAAACAGGAGGAGGGTCTGTTTCTGCGTTTCCCAAAGCAAAGGAACACAGTGCAGCCATCCTGGAAAAACCTGTTTTTCTGTGTTTCTACAAGCCGAGAAGCGCTGTGCATCAACATACTATTTTAAAAATACCCGAAGAAAAGGCGCACGGCCCCGAGGGCCGGGGAGCGGGGTCAGCGCGCAGGGCGCGGCCGCCAGCGCCCAGCGGGAGCGACCAGAGGCCGGGAGAGGCAGCGCTGCCCCGCGCAGCACACACGCACACGCCACCCACTTATTTTAGCCTCTACTCGTGGAAGCAAACGTGTGGAAGCACTTACTAGAGCTTGTTGCTCTGGCACCTGGGAGAGTTAGGGGGCTGCCGCAGGAGAGAGGCTGTAGAAGCCTCCGCTGTCCCTCTCTCCCAACTTGTCACCTTGCTCTTCTGTTTCCCTCCTTCGAGGCCACCTTGGCCTTACCGCTCTCCACGCCTCAGCCTCTCCCGCCCTTCCCTGTGCTCGGTGTGTTTATTGGCCTCCTTAAATCCTGACGGGGGAAACACAAATCAGGTGCAGATGAGGCGCTGCCACTCTGCCTGCTCCGAGTCCTCCCTCCTGGCTCCCTCCGCGGTTATCTCGGTGCTTTTATAATTGTGCTGTTGACCACGGCAGAAACCAAGCAGGGGCACCTTGCACGTGTGTATCTGTACACATTCACTGCCTCCCTGGGGGAAAAAGGTAGCGGTTGTAGACATCCATTCTGTATGGCGTCACAAGCCATTTGAAATGGAAGAGAAGCTCAACGGGATGAAAGGTGAGATACAGGTGATGTCAGAGGTACACACTGTGCACCTAAGATAATTCTGAAAGTTGCAGAACTAAGATTTTTCGCATGTTCAATACAAAAATATTTACTGCTCTGCCCACAGAGGTGTCCTTAATTTTGCAGCAAGACTTTTACCACCTAAGCCAGTTCCAGGTATGTATAAATAGAAATATAAAGCTGGAATTGGGCCAGTGTTTAGGAATCACTTACTTATCTAGGATCTCCCACTGAATTTTGGTGGATTTCAAAGCTTCATGTCTATCATGCCGTTAAAGGAAAAGTCAGAATCAAAAAAATTGTCAGAGGATGCACATGCATCACACTGCCATATGCAATTAATCTATATGCATAATACTCCATTGCTGTGAAATACAGAGAGACAAAGCATGCAGATTCATATTTATTTGAGAACTTTAGTTGTGAAGCAAGACACACAATTAAAGGGTAACGAACTCAATTCACAGCAGAGTGCAGAAAAAAGAAAGTACAGTACTAACTCTCTGAGAGGATTCAATTTTCATCATGTACCTTTGAATGTCAAGTTCTGAATGAAGGGAGACCAACATGCACTGCAAAACCTGTGGATCAAAGAGAGAAAAGAAGGGGAGGGGGAGAGATAATTGTTAACAGGAAAAGAAAAAGGAGAACAATAGAAATTTAAAAAGAATAATGTGTACGTACTGGAAGTATAGAGAAGAGAAGAGTACTGAAAAACAATGAAGGAAATGCACATGTGGCAGACAACAATACACTCTATCAATACTTAATATGCAATATTCTTAGAACTCTTGCTGAACTCAGTTCAGATATGCTACATGTGGTTGTATGTCAAAGAAACAAAGAATGTTCTAATACAAGAGTTAATGACTGAAAGCTGAGCCATAGAGATTCATATATATATATATATAAACCATAACTGACAAATAACAAAACATTTCTTCCTGAGAAATGATACAACTCTTGGCTGGAGTTAGCAGCAGTCATTACACTTTCGTGTTCGTTTCACACTTACTACAGGGACATGGAATCCTTCAAGCAGAACTTAGAAATACTGTGTAACTCATGAGTAACCACAACTTTAAAAAGAATAAGAGTAACTATGGTATGAATAAGAAGTCTTTGCCAATCATATCTCTCTTTACTATTCTACCTCTGATCTTCAACTCTACAGAATGTGAGAATTTGCTAATAGGGGTTTAATGGCCAAAAAATCCCCAACCATTTTTTTCCTCCAACACATGAACGAGATGCTAATTGGAGGAGAAATTGCCTACTGCTGTTTGAGTTCACTGAGGTGGAGGTCCTGTATTTTCCTTAATCTTCATTTGCCTGTGGGTGGAGGCAAGGGAGATTTTTGTAGAGTGCTCTAAAAAACCTTCTCTAAGCAATCGATTCCTCCTTTAACAGAGTAAGGCTCCCACAACAACCGCTGCTTCCCAGTTCAGAACATGCAGCTATTCATACCAGGCAAAGAAATGCAACTGCTTTGACAACAAGGACGTCATTGTTAAAGAATCTTATTTAACAAGTAATTATAATGCCAACATCACAATTAAGAGAGTAATTCAAAAAATCTTTTGAATTTTACAAACCCAGAGGATATGAGCATGTGAGAGCTGATTCTGGGGATGAGATAAGCAACTTATAAGTATCCTACGATTTTTCATGCTTTTGTCCGTTGGATACTTTGGAAGGGCAGGCCCATTTTATTTTAAGGAGAACAATAGTTCATTTTTCTCCCTATGATAGCTGCATAATTTCGAATTGTTCAAGTAAAATGTGATTTTTACAAATAAGCTATTTATGCAAACACAGTACAAATTAAATGTAGCCTTCCGGCAACAACTGGAAACATTCCAGTTCCAAACCACAAAGACAAAACAGTCTGTTGCTAATGTCTCGGTAATACTGAAACTGTATTGGGATTTTCATGTTTTTACAATGTCACCACCCCACACATGCAAACCTGAGAAACCCTCTTTGGCTTATTAAACAATTCTGTTTAAAAAGAAAAAAATAAAGAAAAGGATTGTATAAGACCAAGTCTCTTCTCAATGCCAAATAGACAAGACTTCCAAGGGAAAAAAAATCATCCTGCATGTTTGCTTGACATTCAGGCATCATTACACATCAAGACCACACATCAGAAGGGACATTACTCTGCCCAGTTGCAGCATTAAAAGTGTGCAACAGTCACCTTTCCTAAAGCCATTGCATAGGATCACCTTGAGCTACTTGGTTTCCTCAAACCTTGTCACCTCATGGAGGATTACAATTGTGTTACTTTCTCTGGACATTCCTAGTCCCAAAGGAAGTGAAACATCAGTTCTGACCTAAGGGAGGGTAAGGAAATGAGCATGCTTGAGGAAACCTGCAACACTTCTCACCCTCAATCCAGAGAAATCCCTAACTCTTGCCCTCCTCTCATCACAACACCGTATTTATTTTAAAGCCAGTAGATAAACAAAGATAAGCAGTTAAAATACATTAAATTAGTCCACCTTAGGTCCAGAAGTCTCTCCCTCCTCCTGCAGGAATCGATTTGAAATCCTACGGATATGATGCCAGATTAGGAGCTAGTGTTCTCTGAATAAACAGTGTCTTGCAGGAAAAAAAAGAACCACACACAAATCCAGAACCACAACAGCAGTGCAGCAGGAGGCTTCTTCAAATCCTGCATACAGTACCACCATGAGACTAACAAGGCATCCATGGTGTTACGTAGCAAACTTCAGATCTCTTAAAGAAGATCCAGACATGCCAGTGTGGGAGAAATATAATTAAGACCATTACTGCAGCCCACGTAAAGACCTTATTATGGATGAAATTTGAAGACATTTGGGTCTGAATCCAAACCTGAAGCATGGCTTCCTTTGGATCTTTCCAAAATATTTCTTAACAGTCTGCATTTCTATCCAAACTCAACACCACACTGATGCCTTCATCAGCACTCCACTAACCTCAGGGGTATTTAAAGATGGAAACCAATAATGATCTCTTTTTCCCTCGACTTCTAGATTGTAGAGGAGTATGATTTTTTCCACCTATTGGCATGCATATGGATATACTGTATATACAGTCCACAATGATGGGAAATGAATCCAAAGAGAGCTTTGCAATTTCCAAATGCAGCAAGGGCTGTGATCTCTCAACTCCAGGAACAGGTTTCTGGGACAATCCCCTGTCTTCTGCTTCCCTCACCAACTCTGTCATTGTTCCAGAGAGATGAGGCATCAAAACAAATAGCCAGCATGAGGAGAGAAACAGGATGTTGGAGCAAATCCCACAGAAGATTAAAAAACCCTGAACTTGACTTACTAAGAAATAAAGAACTGTAGAGTGCAGAACACTCAACTAACGTGCTCTGAGCAACCTCTGCTGGCCAGCAGATAGGATCCTGTGCCTTCTCCTAAATGGAGTTGTACAAAGCCTGTGATTTCATTTTCATCTATGAGTGCAGATGGCTTGAATGAACATTACTTGACCAGCTCAAACAGTGCAAGGAAAACCTGTGAAAGGTGGGCCTGTCACATCCTAGAGATGGAAAAAAGACACTTTCTGTTAACCAAACACCCTCAGAGCACAGAGGCTCCTGTTGAAACTAGTGCTATGTTTTTATGAGTTGTGGAAGCAAATAGAATACAAGAGGCACCAACGCTTGTACATGTTGGACTGGCATGCAAAGAAACAGATTAATACAGGCAGGCGGACATATAAAAGTAATACATAAAAAATCAACAGAGGAGCATAAGTAGTTTCCTCTGGAAAAAAAGTGGAAAATACTAGAGGCCAAGAAGAGTAGAAGCTGAGGCTGGAACACAATACACAACTAAGAAACTGTTGCAGTGTCACTACTGGCAGGTATGAGCAGGAAGGGGTGTTACATTTGAGAAAATTTTGGGACCCAGACATCATTGTAATGAGAAGAGTACCAGAGACAAAGGAAACAGCTGCAAAACATGTTGCTTTTGAACTTTAAACCTAAATGGAACAAGTGGTAGCCCTGGAAAAGGGTGTAGAAGGCTGAGAGTCATAGGAGGAAAGCAAAGTTTTCCAGGAATGTGCTGAATGTCATCAAACGAAGACATAAGAAAAGTCTGGTGAATACCACTTGTAAGGTAGTGCCCAATGGAATATGCAGCAGCTTAGGGAGGACAAGGATTAATACCTTGAGGCTGACTGACTGTATTAGTCATTATCCCAGGGCCCTCGAAACAAGGGTGAATGAACTGCAAGTCTGCCTTGTGGGATCTGCTTGCTAAGCAGATCAAAGGAACGTATTCACCATTTTAAGCAGGATCAGACCTGTTGAACACTGAAATTCTAAGTCTCCAGAGGAAAACACAGATGCTTGAGACATTTGTGTTGATGATTTAGTAGGAGACATCTGTCCCCCTGAGTCAGTCTGAAATAATGTCACAGAAGGGTGTTAGGAGCACAATGTGCTCCCTCCCCAGGAATGCAGCACTGCTGCTCTGGCTGGCAGTGACATACAAGCTGAAATGCCTTTTCACTGGCAGTACTGCAAAAGAGGAGCACTTTAAGTTTTCCCCCCTTTTTTTTTTAGTCTGTGTAATATGCCCTTGATTTATGCTTCTGATGGATTTCAAAAGGGAAGTCCTTACAAAAGCAGAATACATTGAACACATCACATCTATCATGGTCACCCAGGAAGACGACACTGTTGTTGAGGAAAAAAAGCAGCTAAAATCAGAGAAAAGCAGGAGTACAGAATGAAGCAAAGTGGGGCTAAGCCAGGACCCCAGGACATTAGGATGACAATTAGCGTTCCTTAGGTTTACAGTCTCTGGGTGAAATCCTGCAGAGACATGCAATCAGCTGAAGCTGCAGGGAAATGATAATGAGAACACAAAGGGCTTGAGATGAGTATGTAGATGATGATATACAACTAAATGAGATGCTGACTCATAAGTCCTCTAAAACAGCTTGAAACTGAAGGAAGGAAATGAGGATTAACTGCCTATTTCCTGTGCGCAATGGTTTTGTGGGGAGGATGTGAGAAAATGGTGTTTCTCAACAATGCTGGGATGGGAAAAAGTGAGGATAGTAACAAGCTGGGATCAGGCCAAAGAGGTTCTTCCAACAGAAATGTTAAGCACACAAGTATCTGTCAAAGAAGGGAAGGGGTGAAGTCTTTTATCACATGAAAACACAGTCAATGTACAGGATCAACTGCAGGCGATCTACGATCTACGCGGCAGCCCTTAAACAACTGCGGGGGTGAGGGGTGACACACGTGGTGATGGCCAATGACAAATGGTTCTAAAGGAAGCATGGAAACAAAAAAAAACCTGGCGAAATTCAAACCAGGAATGCACTCTGAGAGATAGCAAAGGAAGAGGTCTGCACAAAACATTATGACTTCTTATGTTTCAAGATTTACATTTTCCAGGACACTCTACATCTACATATCCCTCAAACTGCATACGCTCTTTGGCTCAATCTCATGGAAAATTACAGCTGAAAATGACATATGTTAACCAGGCAAACTATTTTGGATTTGATTTCCAAACAACAAAAACAAAAAAGAAGGGTCTTCTCTTCATTGTTGATTTCATCTTCCTCACATCATCTTCCTTTTTGGAAAAAAAATAGCTAAAACCTTGTGTTTCATTTTAGTGAGGATTAAAGCAATTATTTTATATAATTTCACATAATATATATAGTAAATGTTAAAAGCAAACACCCA
This sequence comes from Irena cyanogastra, assembly GCA_013397155.1. Lineage (NCBI taxonomy): Eukaryota > Metazoa > Chordata > Aves > Passeriformes > Irenidae > Irena > Irena cyanogastra. The sequence goes on along the minus strand of VWZV01009824.1, from coordinate 328,807 downwards.
GAATGAGAAAAAAAAATCTCAAAAGAATTCAGATAATATAGTAGTCCAAATGATACTTTTTAAGAGATATAAAATATTTACACCTTTGAAGTAAAAAATAGTCTGGTATTCAGGGGCTCAAAATTTCTCCAGGTTCACATAGCCTTTTCTGTTTTCTTGTCTCTCCACCGATGTAGAGATGCTGTGTTGAAATACCTTATTTTTGCACTGCCTCAACATAAATACAATATTGTATCTCTACTGCAGTTCCCGTGCAATAGCAAAGGAAAATGTAACTTCTTGTTCACCTTAGATGACTTTTAAATCTAGTGGTTTTTAAGCAAGAACCTGCAGGTTATTGTATATTTCAGTCTTGGCTTTATACTTAAAGTATATAATTAAACACATAATTAGGAATAATCATAGAAGAAATCCATGAGACTCTTTTCATTAATGAAGTTAGGCATGAATAGATTGTTTGGTTGTTCTTGAGCCCTAGCACCTACAGGGGTAGGGGCTTATCAGACCCTTCTGTTCCCACATTTCATATAAAAGTAACCAAGACAATACATAAAAGCTATTATTCCTGTATTTGTGATTTGTCTGTCTCCCACTACAGAGTTTAAGTATCACTATGCAGTGCAACATACAAACCCAAACTGGTTGGTGCAGGCTGAAGAAAATATGATGACTGGTCCTAATGTCTCTGAGGTAATCTGAACTTGATTTGAATCCATGAACCTGAACTTGAATCACTCCTTTGTGATGCAAAACTCTGTATGCAAAAAGCTTTCATTGTACAGACCTGGAAAACTGAAAAAACATTGGCTGAAGATCTCAAACATGGTTGCCTAATGAGGCTTACGAGTTTACAAGGAGGTAGCTCCCTGTGCCTCCTACTAATTCTGGTAAGATTTGCATGAAAGACACCAATTTGCAGTTAGTGGTTTTCAGCCAATGACATGTAATATCTGAGATAGCCAACAATTTAAATATGGATTCAGAGACTAAACTTTACTAAGTAAGTGTCAAGAATATTGTTTACATTTTTTCCGTATTTGTCCCACTGTTGGAAATTGGGAAAATTAGAAAAATGCGGTGTTTTGGTTTCCAACAGTGTATCTCTCCTATTATTCACTCCCTTCCTCCTATCATTATCATCTCTTCTTGGAATCACAATATATTGCCGAAGATAAACAACAAAAAATATTATAAATCTTTATAAAGAAATAAAGAAACAATGATGACCTAAGAAGGAAAAGATTTTCACAAGCTGTCTCCAGTATTTTGAAAAGTAAGAATAATAGAGAAAATGGGATGTTTAAAGAACATAGCTGTTTCTCTCTCTCATTTTTCTGCAGTATTTTTCTCCCAACTTTATTTAAACAACTGGCTGACCTGGTTATTCATACAACAACCATCGCCGAAAAGCACAGTATGGTGTATGCAAGAACAACTGATGGTCTACTGAGAACAGCATCCTCTGAAAGGCAGAAAAATGCATGGACTTGTCATCTTTCATTGCTCAGACTTAATTGTAATGTTTCTTTAATAAGTTTTTGCTTTTGGATTTCATTTTGGCCTTCAGTATTGATTAAATGTACCTAATTTTTTAGTCTCTGATCTGCTCATCCATTTAAACCTTATAAAAACTACTCAAAGTGATAAAAAATTGGATTACTTCCCATTCAAAATTATGAGGTTAAAGGAGTTGCTCCCCCACCCCAAAAGAAAAAAAAAAGGTATTTACTCAAAAGACAGTATAAACAAAAATGTCTACACACATTTTTTTCACCTTATTGCTGTGTACCTCCAGAAGACAAAACAACTTTAATGGACAGGCTTGCTAATAACTTAAAGCCCACAACTCCAAATGATGGTCTCAGCCAAGAACCACCATTTTAACTACGGCCCTGGCCAGCTTTAGGGAAGGGTTTATGCAGTAGAGTACCAGCCTGTCAGGATTCCTGGGACTGCACCCAGGCTGAGCTTTTCTGCTCAGCTTTTATGGAAAACCAAAACCTACTTAATTTATATGCTTCAAAGCTCCTAATTTCCTTTAAGAAAGTAAGTTGTAGAGCAGAAACAATTTAAAGAACACTCATCAAGGGTAACCTGGGTAAGAAGAATCAATGGAGAACTGCAGCGGCAGCCTCACATTTTGGCAAGTCTTACCAAGTATTTCTCAATATACTAAAGCATTCTTAGAAAACTTAATTAGAATTCCCTTGACATTCCCAGAGAAATGGGTCAATAACTTTGGTCCAATCCTAGTTTTCTATGGTCTGAGAGTTAACAAGCTTTGGTTCCCATTTCAGTCATAAAACCACTTTTCCTGTCCTTGGCCCACCATGTACAATAGAACTCACAGCACCTTTTTAGCCTACATGGCTTCTGCAATAATTAACTCATGAACAGTTTCCAGCCCACTGCAGGGAAAACTGTTACAGAAAAGTATTACATTTATACACCACATTAAGTTTGCTCTTAACCTCTTGTAAGGATCACTGTCTTAGCACAGTAGGAAGGTTTTGCTAAGCACAGTCTCCTACATTTTCTCTTAGAGCACCCAAAACTTTGAACTACAACATCAAACATAAAAAGCCCACCTGTTTTATGATTAACTGAATTTATTATCTTCCACCCTTTCTTAAACACATACTTGTCATCTACACAATTACAAGAGAACTATGAGCTCAGAAATGCCTTTGTGCAGCATACACCAGCTTACAATTGAATAGTTACAGAGTAATTAGAGTGGAATGCAGGAGAATAAGTCAGTCTCACTATTTCATAATAGCAGTTATCTCATATAAGTGAGACAGATAAATATCAAGTACATATAATGTTATACACAAACAGTGTGATTCTGCAAGGTCCAAGTGATTCCTGTTTCTGATGCAAGCAGATATCACTGCTATGATGCTAGGGGCTAATTATCTCCAGCCAACTTTAGACTGTGGAAAATTATTGTGATGTGACTATTGCAGGGCAACACTTGAAGTTTTCATTGATAAGGATATTTACATATTAATTTAATTTTCTGATTTATATATAGATAGTCAAATACTATATATTGTTCAGAAGTCCTCACTGCAATACGTTTTATTACATACTTCAAAACTTTCTTCTTAAAATTATCTTCTCACACTTAAGGCATACAATGTAAACCCAATAATAAACAAACCATAACATCAGCCCATTAATCAGACATGTCAGTTTAAATATATCCTATTTGGGAACAAAACCAAATGCTACTGGCTTTATAAACCTTTCAGAGCAGGGAACAAAGCTAGAGTTGGATTTCAAGAGCTGATGTCATCATTGTTCACAAGCCAACTCAGGGCTCTAAAACAGAAAAGAATCTACAGTATATAAAGTGGTTTCCAACTTGTAAGGGGCCAGGCCCCTCACCAGTGGATAATAATCTGCAGTAGAGTTTAGGTTTTTTTCCTGAGGACAACCTGGGGGAGGAGATCTAACACATTCATGCAGAACATATTGTGCAATTCTGTATTCTTATGTGCTATAAAGAGAAATGCCTTCCTAAAATCTCATTACTTTTATTGTGCATATCTTCTCTTAAAATGCCTAAACATTTCACAGGTTGGGATCTTTACACAGAATATCTTTGCTCCTCAAAAACCTTTTTAGCTACAGTGCTAGCACCACTTTTAAATAACAAAGTATCAAAAATTAGGAGAAAACAAGCTTAATATCCCTGAAGGTCTTCAAGGACAGGCTGGATGGAGTTCTGAGCCACCTGCTTAGTGGAAAATGTTCCTACCCATGGCGGGGGGTTGGAACCAGATGATCTTTAAGGTCCCTTCCAACACAAACCATTCCATGACCCAATAGATATCTTTTCCGCACATCAGAGAGAGGTGCAGTGATGGGAGCATGTACATTTGAATTTTCTCTTTCATGATTTAGTTTTCTTTTAGCACATACACACATTTTAGAACACAGTATCCTTAGAACTGCTGAAAATTTACCAAATCAAATCTTAAAACTTTGAAATAAAGTAAACTTTAGTAGACAAAACCAGATGAGCAGTACATAGCTTCTTCTGCTCTTTTGTGATTATTCAATGACCTCACATTATTCAGTGCCTTCCCTCTCCTAAATTCAGCAAAAGAAAATGTTATCTGTTCAAACAAAAAAGGGTATACACAAATATTTGAAAAAAGTGTTTCAGTTTCTTCTAATTACATGGCACAGCCTCAAACAGCCAATAAATACTGTAGACAGAACATAATGTAGATTTGCACTTGAGATTATGCATTGCCTGGTTACTGATACTGTTGAGAGCATGTCTCATGAGTTAGAGGCATGCACACAAAAGGAATCCTGACTCCACAGAAGCTCATGGGATGTGTTTTACTACAGGCATTCCCACAGGTTATTGTCTTTAAGCCTCAAAAACAGATTTGAAAGATTCAACATGAAGAAAGAATGGGTTCTAATGTATTGTTCTTGAAGTAATCTGAGACTAATCTGCTTTCCAACAGGAGAGTCTGTAGAACCCAGAAGGAAAACATACTGGCAGTTGTCTTTTAAGATGTGTCTGAACACGGGTGAAGGTGCCTAGTCTTGTGAAAATAAATGTGTTCATAGACTCTACAGATATTCCATTGTAGCTTTGCTCCTGTCTGATGTTTGCTGTCTGTCTTGGTGTTATCTTGGAAACTAGAAAATAATTCCTATTTTGGCCATGGAGGAATACTTGCTTTTTTTTGGTCTCTGTTCCTCATCCTTCACTTGTCTGTTTTTAAGATGGAAATATAACTTGTTTCTTCAAACAGCAGTGAATTGTATACTGTCTATTTACAATCATCAAGGTCTTCTATTCCCTGACCCAGCTGTTAGCAAGCAAAGCTCTGTGATGGTAGGTTACAGCATCTAAGTGTGCACTGCAGAGGTGCATATTTTCCCTTCAGTGTCCTCAAGAGATTATCTTCTGGCTTGCACTTCTATCAATTCTGATTTAGAGAAATCATGACCCTGAGATACACTCAGCAGTACTATTCTATTCAGCATGCTGTTCACAACATAAAGTGATGACAGGCATTGTTGTTCCCAGAAATAATACACAGGTTGACCAACAGAGATCTTATTCTCATCCACTCAGAAAGGAGATGCAAAGATGGTTTAGGTGGGAGATAATAGTTGTATGACAAATATTCCATACTATAGGATTTCATATTTGGTTGCTGCAGAAGACAGACTGAGAAACTTTTTTTTCTTTTAAACCTGAAGGTTCTGGGTAATGTAATTCAAAATTGAAGAGGTACTCTGATTTGATGAACTTAAAAGGAAATACTAAGTTCTTAGGAAGACATGAACATATTGAAGACTTCTATTCACACTGACGGTGTTACTCTATTATCCCTTTAACCCTCTTGAAAGAGTTCCCATCCTCAACCATTTTTCTCTAGTTATTGAAATTATCACAATTATCATTATTTCTCTGTTTCTAAAGTCGAACAGAAAACCCAGTCTGACAATGAAGGTGGATTAAGGAGAATTCTGTGAAAGCAGATGTTGCAGGGAGTTCACTGAAGGTTAGGTAGTGTAAGAAAGCCAAGTGGAAAAAAAAAATCTAGTGGATGATCATATCTACCCTGACATGCATTGACTAAGCTTTCAGTTCTGTTTATCTCAGGAACTGAATAAATGGCCAGTAATTTCAATAGTGTCCAATAAGGCAAGGGTGAAAGTTGTACAACAGTGCTGAAAGAAATAAGATGATATTTAATTTTTCTGAAGGAACACTGAATTCTAAAAAGAAATAATAATTTGATTATTTCAGAGCTATTAATAGAAAATTTTATGTCACATATCTTTCTGCCAGAGCTCTAACAGAAGAAAGTAGAGCACAACAAAAGAACCCAGTAGCAGCAATACCTAGATGTCTCTTCTGATTCACTGGTGTAATTCAAGAAATTGATGATTCCACAGACCCTTTGGGAATGTGAACCAAGGGACTGTTTGTTGATGTTATAAGCAATGGAAAGAATAGATTCTTTCCCAATATCGATTACTTTTTCTTATAAATTTCATTTAAAGCTCCCTGTCTGGAAAACTGAAAGCTTTAAAGATATTTCTCAAAGAGGAATTTTAGGTACTAAATGGTAATAATTGTTAGGACAGCATTTTGCTGAATTTCAGAACTCAAAGGTCTGAAGTTTAAATGCATGTGGCTACTTACAGGACATAGAGATAAGTCAGCATCAGATTACATGATTTATATATTTGTGGCCTAAAAACCTATAAAAATGCCTTTTTTCATTGAAAAGATAGTCCCTTCTTTAGTAAAGGTTTGACTAATCATAGTGCATAGAGCTCCCCAACAGTATTGCTCGTGCTGACCTTTACAAAGATAGCTTCTGTGCTGAAGGAAAACAGAAATTGCTCTCCTAAGAGGAACAAGAGAAAGGCAGACAGTAGAAAAATATTAAGAAAAAAAACCATAGGTGAACAACATCCAGAAAAGTGCTTCTAAATTAACTAGATATTCTTATATTTTCTTTCTGGAAAGCAAATTAAAATTTAAAAAAAATATGTTTATGTGGCCTAAGAGTACAAAAAAACTCACACATGTTTTCAAAAGCATTCTGTAGACAATTCTAATTCAGTCTAGTTAACAGAACCCTCCTGTCTTGTTTGCATGAAATACCTAAAGGAAACTGAACAAAAACTATTGTGAAACTGTGCAGCCCTCTTTTTATGGCTTGGTAAATACTAGACAAATAATGATAACATATGGTCTAGAAAGAATCCTTATTAGATAGCATTTAAAATGAGGAGAGGGGAAGAGGAACAAAACAGTACTCACCCTTTGAGACCTTTCTTCTGAGGATCTACAAGAGATGCCAGCTTACAGATCCTGGTCTGCAACTCCAGCTGCACCATTTATTGTGCAAGGACTGAGACAGATGTGATAACATGGCCCAAGAAACCGGTAGAACAGTTTGCAAACTCCTGTTACTTTGTCAAACATATACTCCAAGCAAGCAGACAAACAAACAGAAAAATCCTACCAAATGTTAACCTTCACAAGGTGAACAAACCACTTTTCAGACGAGCTCTCAAACTCTGGACCACGCATTAATAGGTGGGAAATGCCTGGTTTTGGCTGCAGGGATGATAAAGACGAGCAGCTATCAGCCTCTTTGAACGTCCTTGGCTCCTTGAAGCAGAGGCCATAAAAGCCATGTTATGACTCAGATAAGCTGGCTACAGACCTCTCCTAGATTGCCCCACACTGGGCAGTCTGAAGGAGCAAGGAGCAGTGGGAGCTCCAGCCACACAACCTTCACTTGCCTGGCATTTCCTGTAGAGCAGCCTATGCTCAAATCTGTGGGCAAATCCCCAAGCAGCACTTTTGCTAGTTCTCAGGCTACCTGATCCATGTTGGTGCTGGGCAGACCACCAAGAGAAACGAGAACCTCTGGCCCACAGCACAGCAGCTCTTCCAGTCATGGCCCCTGTGATGGCACCTCAGCTACACTTGCATGCATTACTGCACTGAAGCCTGGGATGGCTCATGGGTGAAAAATCTGTATGGCAGTCTGTGGGACAGACTGAGCTTCATTTGATTCACATGCAAGGAGAAGGAAAGTGAGTCGCATGTGAAGAGCCAGGTCTCTCATTCTCTAGACTGCCACAAACCATCAATGTAACACAGCTAGGAACACCTGATGGACCTTACCATCCTTCACATATATCTCACAAATATGATCTTTTCTGAGTGCTTTTAGTATTTGCCTTTTTGCCTAAAAGCAATAATAAAGCAGTATTTTAGAAGTGTATCGCAAGATATTAAAGCACTTGACAAATCCTTCTAAATATCTGATATTTTGGGGTAAAATAAGGTACATCTCTTCCACAGGCAAAATTGATGAGACCACAAAGAAGGGAAAGCCAGTAACTATGTAAACTGAAAAATCTTCATGGTGGGTATGGAGTAGTGGGATCAGGAAGGGCAACTCTTCCTTTGGTCAATGTAATTTGCAAAGGTTTCTTTGCCAGAAGTGGGTCTTCCACTTCTTTATCATGGGAAGTGAAATAGCAATAAAAGTAAACTGATAAAGACCTGCAAAAAATGCTATGCAAATTGCTGCAAGTAGAGTCACAACCTACCACTTTAGAGTGCTGCATTCCTAATGCCTGAATCTGCTATTTCACAACATCCTGTATTAACAGCAAAGCACGTGTCCAAATTTCATCTCTCCATTCTGTGCATAGTCTTTCAAGACAAGGCTTAACTCATTAGAATTAAGAAAAATCCCAGAGACAATTTATATTGCCTTCATCTGTTGGAAAAATAGAAACTTCACATGAAATCTTCTATCAGTGATTGGGAAAAAAACTCTAGGAGGCAGAAATGGGATAGAATGCTTCTAGACTTTGTTACAGTTCAAAATTGGCCAATTCAAAGAATAATTTCTAAAGCAACAGACCATGCTTTATCTCTTTTCCAATTACTATTTCTTGGTTAGTAAATACGACCTCCTTAGCAAGTACTACAGCTTTCCTAAGGCACTGCACTTTCAAAAAATTTGAATTTTAGTAAACTTACTGGGAAAAGAAGCACATTTCCGTACAAAAGTATAAAAGGTTTGCCAATTATGTTTCAGGCAATCATTCCTTGTTAACTGGAGTGGGGCAGAGGAGCGCACAAAAATGCTTACTGTGAAGAACATACTTTGCTGGAAGGAAGAAGTCAGCTATTCATATAGTCAAATTCACTGGTACAAAGCTGAAGCCTAAAGCACTGATGTTGTATTTCTATAAGCTGCAAACAAAAGCTTGGAACTCTGAAAATAAGTAGCTTTAACAGTCTGACTTCTAAAACAAAGAGTCCTCAAAATGGTGTTAATTATTAATTATTAGTTTGATGCCATGGAGACAAATAATAATGTCCTCTTATTCCCAGGCTTTGCTTAGAATTTTCAGTGGTTGTTTTGTTTCTGACAAAGAGGTCTCACACTAGTCAAGCAGTCAAATTCTGCTAGCCTAAGTCATTAATCCTGCAGTAAATCTCTGTGAATTTCCAGCATTGAAAACAAACAAACAAAAACAGAGTCAGAGTGCTCACAAGAAATTTCCAACTATGTTTGAGTAGGTGGAGGCACAGCTGGTGGTGTCAGATGTTTAGGGGATTTCTTCCGTGTATTTTTTCTTCCCAGTTTTAGATCTGTATTTTCATCACTCACTGTTATCTTCATATTCTTCCCTGTATTTTTTTCAGCTGGTGATTCTTATGGCCATGTCTTACCCCTACAATACTGTGAAGCCATGCAAAGTGAACACGTCACATGTGACTTGTGCATTCCCCACAGATCGCTGTGACAAGGAGTGAGGTTTGCCACAGAAAGTAGCTCAGTGTCACACAGCCTGTGAGAGTGACCCTGATTTTCAAAGCAAACTGCTACTTTCCCTAGGGATTCACCTTTTGCTGGTAAATGATGCCCTCATGCCAGCCCTGAGGACAAGAATACACAATACCCAGTGTTCCACACTTGGCAATACTCTGTCACCACTGTGGAGGCACATGGTGAACCCTGGGAGCAAAGTGTCTGGGGAGGGAGATGCCCTTAAAAACTTCATGCCTGCTGCTGAATGCACAGGGTCACACACAGAAGTTATACAAGAGGGAGGGAGCTCAGCTAGTTTTGTCTGGTGAGCTCTTCCAGAAGTGTTTGTGAGAAGGCCCCCTAATTTGTAAAATTTTCAACAAGATGAAGGAGACACAGAGCACAGTGCTAATAATACTGCTGAAATACTTCACATCTTCAGCAAGGCTGAATTATTCTGCACTGTGTCCCTCAAATGGTCTGAAACCTTCCATGTTTATACAATACCAGATACCCCTTCAGGCAAAGAGCACTCCACATTTCAAAGCAAAGTCAAATACCAAAAAATTATTCATTTGGAACAACGGCAAAAGTTCAGACATGTTACTGAGCAGATTTCACTGAAGGCTCTAATGATCTAATCTGGGTGACTTAATTGCATTTGGCTTTGAAACCAAAGCCCAGTGCCCAAAAAGGAGAGGGTTTTTCTGCAGAGCAGTAGCAGCTCCCAGCTGGAAGAGGAACTGAAGTGAGAAAGGATCCCCACAGCCCCCACTTCTCTTAGCAGAAGCTCCACTGTCATAACAAGATCATCTGGAATTGCAAGCACAAACAACATGCCTATTTTTGGAAGTACACTTGATCTATTGCACATGTGGAGATCTGAACACCTTTTGAGAGGGAGAAAATTATGAGGTTATGAACATTTGCACAACAATTTGTTTAACAGTTCAGAAAACTCATGAATAATAATCTGGGCTAACCTTTTAGTAATCACTTTCTTCCTGCTGTATAAAATACATTGTTTGAAAACCATCATCACTGCTATCTTTTTTTCCATGCTCCCTCTTCCCCGATATGTATCTTGTAATTACATTGCAACTGTGCTCTGAAGGATGACCTGAAGACAACTTATGAAAATTCTCTTTGTAAATCTGTAAACAAAAAAGAAATATAAAACCACTATGGCCCAAACAACCCTTTCCATTGATTAAGGTGTAGAGTAGCACTGCTTTTATTTTAATTCAAAGGGTTTCAACAGTTCTTTGTTCATATGACTATTTCTCCAGTCTGCTATCCTATTATTGGAAAGACTTCATCTCCAAGTGTGACAGAGAAGCAGAAAAGCTAGTATCCCACAACCTGTTATTACCAATTTTCTGATTTTTTAAAAAGGTGAAAATTAGAAATGCTCACATTCCTGTTGAAAATTAAAACACACAAACCAAGAATCAGTTAAAAGCAAGCCACTAGTCTGAACACAGGAAATGGGGCTAATCCAAATTAATTCCTATTAGAATAAAGCACATATTAAAAAAAAACAAAAACAAACAAAAAAACCCCAAAAATAGCAACAGAAACAACAAAAGTAACAAATCAAAACTAAAAAAAAAAAACCCTAACCAATAGTTAGGGATAGTTTTTCTTATGCAAAAACATGAGCTCCAAAGAGTGTGCATTGTCTTGATTTTGACCTGTTTGGAACTTGACTAAAGTTGGGAAATTCTGCTTACTCTGATGAATAATTTTAGGCTATTAACTAGAAGGCTTCTCCGGGTCTTCACAATTCAACATTCTTTTCAAACTGGGGAAAGAAGAACTGGAAAAAAAAATTAGGAGTAATTCCTTCAATTTCAGCTTGGTAAGCAGTGTCATCTTCCTGGCCTTGTTCAAGAGTTCCCTGCTCCTACAAACTCCAAGGCCATGAAGGCCCTCTCACTGCAAGTCATCTTGAGAAGTCAGGAGTGGTTGAATATGCACTAACAGCTCTGCAGTTTTTCTGAAGTCCATGCTTCACGTGCCCCAGTCCCCAGGATCTCGCATGGCCCATGTTCTTTCTCTGCTCGTCTGTCTTGGCACCTGGCTGCACTGGAAGCTGCTTCATCCTTTTGAGTTAATAGGTGGATGCAGATCATTTTGTACTAAGAAAATTGTTCACTATTTCCCTATCTTGTACCATCTGCTAACTTATCCCACCAGCTGATATTACTGTTTTCTTCCAGCTGAAGCCCCAGAAAACACCACAGTCTATCACGAGCAAAACTTTCCAAAATCACTGGATACACTGAAAATGAGCGTCACCAGCCTAAAAAACTAAGTGAAGTTGCATCACAGCTCTTCCATTCTATCCAAATTTTCTGGAAGACTGTTTCAATTAATATTGAAATAGTCTAAACCAACATTTAATCTCAATGTTCAGCTCATAAAACGATGTAAAAAATTTGTTATGTCTCTATCATTAAAAAGCCCTCAAATTACAAAGGCTGTGGGAAGAAAACTTTCTAACCTGAGCAGCAGTTAATATAAGTAAATTCCTCAGACCAGATATCTGGAGAACAAGACTAAATTAGAGAAAGGAGCATAATTCTGTACCTTTAAAATGGAACAAAAGAAGAAAAAAATGAATGCATACTGCAGTAATGAAACAAAATAAAACTAAAAACCCCAACACAAGTAAGCAAAGAAAAAATAAAAAGAAAGACAAAGAGAAAGATAAGCAGTAGAATATTTGCTCTCAAGAATAATGGTTTTTGGCTAATAATACAGGTTATCTTTCAAAAATACAAAACATGACACATCTATGTAGGGTGATCAGACTTCAGACATGTTTCCTGGAGCTGATCTAGAAACAATAAGGTTAAGACTTGAAAAAATGTGATGAAAAAGAAAAATACATTTTTTCGCTGCAAAGCAACTGGAAATGTCCAAATGAAAAGAACAGATAATGGAGGAGAAAATATTTGAAGGTAAAATGTAAACCACAACTGTTGGCGTCAAATGAGAATAAACAAACTTGCCCTTAATGCCCCCTGCCAGGATGTACCCCTACCAAAAATGCAATTCTTCTTTTATCCATTTCTAGAGGGACTAATTAACCAGATTAATCACAATAATCTCTACCACATCAGCAAAGATGCACAGTTCACATTACTAGACTAGGGAAAGATCTCTGAATATCTGCTGTTGTAAAGGAAGTGTGTAAATCCATGTGCATACATACTCAGATGAAACTGCTATACCTGCCTGTTGGATCATTAACAACAGAAGTTTTACTGGCAGAATACAAAACAAAAATTGCAGAACATAAACATATAAACACTGTGTCCTAAAGCCTGAACAGCTGCTTTTGACAGCCTAAAGGCCAAAGCTTTGAACTCAGATTCATGTGGAGCACAGGCATGAGATGTGTCTGTCGGAATTTCATATGTAGACATGGTCTGCACAGATCTGTCCATTCAGTGTATTGGTATATAACCAGTGTATATAATGAGGTATGATTACATTACTAAATACCCTCAGTTTTTAATGGTTTTCCCTTGTGAATCATCTCTAATTTGACAGGCACTCACTGTGAGCTTTTTACCTTAGTTTCTTTGCCACAACTATCACCAAGAAACCTTTGAAAGATGTCTCTCTGATGAACTAGGAAAATAAAATATTAACAGATGAAGTTTCTTGACCAAAGAAAGTTTAGCCTGTTGACAGATACTCAGTCTGTTTGCTGTTGAATTCAGTCACACTAGAAGGTGGATCATTAAGCATAAATCCATATCTGAGTTTATAATGATCTCTTTTCTATCTCAATGCAGAGCAGGTCAGGTACTATCTTTTTTAACCTGTTTCAGAAAAAATAATGAATGGGGAAGATAAAAGAACTGCTGCAAGTTTCTGAATAGAACTTTCTTCTTCAGATCAACATTTGAAAATCATTCCCAGCTGTTAAATCTGAATTCTTAATTGTACGCAAGAGGCTGAGGAGAAAATAATCAGCAGATGCAGCTACAGTTTGTCATATCTGTGATTATCTATTCGCTTCATGATTTACAGTTTTCAACTACTTCTGGAGAGACTGGCACCAAGTTTATTCTTCCAATACTGCTGTGTAGTGCACAAATATTTAATTATAGGCTCCCTCACATTTGCTGTGGAATAATTCTTCAGTGCAGAATGCTATATTTCAATTCCTGGACCTTATAGTCTCAAAAATTAAAAAAAAAATAAAAATTAGGGATTCATGGTGGCAATTCCATGATGCTAAAAGCCCAGCCCCACTCCCTGTGCTGCTCTGGCCCCTAAACACCTGCTTTTCCCAGAAATTCAAGTAAATCTAGCCAGAAGGAAAACAAAAAAGGAAAGAAGTAGATGCATGGAGAAGACAGGATGGTGGGGGGAAAGCAAACAGCAGTTGGGGTTATCCCTTTTTTTTGACATGACGTTATGTATTCCATCTGCATACCCCAGGTCTCAGACAAGTCTGTAAAGTTATCTCTACATGTGCTTCAACACGTTGGTTGAGGGAAGCGATTTACAAAGAATTCAAGCCTGAGCACTTCTCCATTTACAGCCTTTAATCACAATGTCTTCCAAGCATGTTCACCTGGGTGCTAGGAATAACATGGGGCTTCCAGGTGTGCTGAGGTGCACCGGGACCTCCTCACGTCTGGTGAAGCCTGTGTGCAGACAGTGAGGGTGACAGCATGGGCTCTCAAGCTCACAAATGTGTTAGCAATTTACAGTATAGGTCTGTGGCACTTTCATGTCAGAGAGGCAAGAAAAATGGATATTTAACCCAGAAAATTCTGTGGCTCCGTAACACAGAAGCCATTACAATATAGATGAGATCTGGAATCCATTAAAAGACATAATGGAAAATAAAAGCTAAACACATAAATAACTCATCCACTTGGAATTTCTTTTAAAAATATTGAAAAGCATTAGACACAACCAAGATTAAGTGTCTGTAAAATATCTTTTTAAGAGAAACATTTTTTTCACCAGGGCATATGAGAACAAAGCAACATCTAAAACCTCAACAAAGTGAAGCTTTATTAGTTCTGCCTAGAAATTTTAGGCTCCAGCCTTAACTTTGTTCCTCCAGGATGTGGTTGGGAACTATAGCGGTTTACTTGGGACTTTATCTATTATGGCAAAATATTCATTGATGGCTAAAGATGGCCAGGCATTGAAGTATTGAACCTTTCAAAACCAAGGGCTAAATTTCAAGGGTGCACTGAGTATACACTGGACCATGGGAGTTCCCCCTCAATGACCAAATATCATGTATTGTTGAAGACAAGGTCTCTTTAAAACAGATGGGTCAGTGGTATGGAAATGGTTCTGTACAGACTGAAACTTTTTAACCCTTAACCATAACCAGGCAATGCAAAATTAGTTCCAGCATGCTGTATTTTATGCAGGAGAACTTACATCTCATAAAACAAAAGTCTTTTCTTGTTAAATTATTCTAATGGTCACTCAGCTATCTTTTGGAAGCTATCAGAATGAGAAATGTACATATACAGAAATTCTGTACTTATACAATGGCACTGATTCAATTAAACCTTTAGCTATTATTTTATCTGAAACAGTTACATATGGAAAGCAGATGAAGCAAGCTGAAATTATTTTTTAAGCTAAAATCCTAATTTAAAAAGTATATATTCTGTAGAAATACATCTTCTGTTAAATATACCTTTGTTCTTCAGTGAACTGTGGAATATTTCTGTGATCCTGTATACATTCTATGAGCACTAAACTAGGGCAGAAATCTCTAGAACTACTTAAATAACCACATATATAAGTTCACCCAAAGGCACTTTGTTTATAATAATTTATGGTTTTAACATTTCCAGACTACACAGAAGTGGTGGGTTAACATACCAGCATGGCTGTGGACTTCAGACATTTAAAACAAACACTGGGTAATGACCCTGCAGTGTGGCAGTGACTGCAAGTATGAAAGGGCCACACAGCAAGTGGCATTCCCCTCTGCAAGTACTCAGGCACTGGCTAAAGAGAAGATGACTTAGAATATCTCTGATAATTGCACCTTAAAATTAAAAAAAATTAAGAACCTTATGATCGTGGATATATGGCAGAAGGGCAGAGTAAACAAACACTCCCTAACCAAAGGGACTGATTGTTTCTAGCAGTGGTGGGTCCCTGGCTCTCTGGATAGCAGAAGACAGGATCCTGACCTGGCTTCTCCAGCAGCTGCATCTAACACCAGACCTGCTGAACCAAGGGCTTGATCACTGGGCAAGGAAGAGCGCTCAGTCACGGCAGTAATTTTGAACAGGATCCCATTTTCTAGACCTCTAGACATTGATGTATGCTCTGAAGAAAAAAAAAGCCACAAAGTAATAATTAAGAAAACCTCTTCTGTTCTCTTAGCAAATGGAATGTTGGACAATTCAGCCTGGGGGCTCCTGAGTTGGAAAGGCTTGCCCTGGAGTGGCAGGCTGGCATGGGCAGCACAGGGCAGACAGCTAGGCTGGGAAGGGTGTGTTGAATTCTCCCACACTTCCCTGATTCACAAAAAGTCCACGGCTCTGCCCTTGGGAAGCAGCATGCTGTGACATGGGGTGGGGGGCAGGCAGCAGGGCAGCCCCTCATTCTGCCTTGTGCTGTTGAAGCATCAGCAGAGAAAGCAGAGGGGCTGAAACTGCAGCTCAGAGTAAAATATCTCAGACCAGGACACCAGGATACCTTCAGCTTCTGCTGGATTGGCACCAGTGCAGGCAGAGAAGACCAATCCAGGCTGCGAGGTACATCTGGCTGCCATCAGGGGACAGGGAAGGGGAAACAACAGCAATCATCTTCCAGATGAGACAAGGGCTTCCAGTCTGAGATGGGCTCTAAGAAAACACCTGAGTTCAGAGGAACAGCTAGTCTCCTGAGCAGAAGAAGGAACAAACCAGAGTCCTTTTCTACAGCAATACTGGGTGATTGGGGCAAGGTAAAAACGTGAAGTACACTGAAGCAAAAACCCTCTGCAGGTACAAAAATGAGTAAAACACACATACTGCAAAGAGGACAACCTGCTCCCCAGGAGATGCAAAGTATCTGGCTCAACAAAAGTACCCGAAGTTCCTAAAATAGTTATTTTAGTTTAACTACGAGGTGAGCTTGTCCTTCCAGTACAAAAGTTTCCACGATGCAAAAGGTCCCATGCTGAACTTGACCTGAACCCCACGTCTCTAACAGCAGAGAAAAAAAGATGCAAGATTTAGCAAGTCCTTTGAAGCATTTAGTGTCTGTTCTCCACCATAAAAGATACTTTAGTAGATTTGACAGGATTTTTAAGGGTGGCAGATCATCTATCTACCAGGGTCTGACAACTCTCCAATTCGTTCCAGTGAGGATGCAGAGGTGTTTGAGGAGCTCAGGCGCTGCAGCACAGCAGGCTCTGCTGATCGAGGACTGCTAAGTTGAAGGAGTGCCAGGAGTGAACCACAGGAGACAAAACAGTTGCTGTGAACAAACTCCTAAGTACACACTTGAAAGTCTTCAACTTCTGCTGCTTGATCTTATTTTTTGAAAAATGAAAAAAAAATAGTTTCACAATCCCAACAGTTCTTCTATAAATAATGAGATGAAAGAAGAATATATAACGATAAGCACTTAAATATTTGCCTCATAAGCCATTAGTGAGGAAATGCAGCACTATGAAAACAATAGGTCTGCACACCAGCAGTATTATCCTGCTCCCTGTGCCAAAGAATGCAGACTTGCTGAACAACTGAATCCATGGTGCCACAGTGCATTTCATGCACTGGTAAGAGACCACTAACCTGCACAGGACTGTCCTAAAAACAGGTATGATGTCCACATGTAAGGAAGCACTTTCAGAATAACACCATGATGGGGTGACATTAACTATAAAACATTTGTTCTCCTAAGCAGCCCAGGAAGGATGAATGAATGAAGGCTGTGGACTCAGTAAAAGCAGGTTCAGTACAGCTATAACAACCCTCTGGCCAGTGACAAGTTGTGCCTCCATTTCCTCACTTCAAAATAAAACTTACTTCCCAATCTACAGGGATATTGTAAAACTGCAATTCTTCATTGGCTATGACAACTGTCAAAAACCTTTAAGGATATAATAAATTACATTACTTATTATATGATTATTGATATGCCTTGCCATCAGTTAAAGAGTTTTGCTTAGGAGTAAGCTGAATTTTTTCCACCTTGCATAATTAAGGAAATCTGTGAGACCTTTGCTGGTTCTGCCACCAACAAATTACAATCTTTAAGTTAATAGTTTAAAAATGTTTTTAAAAACATGAAGCAACAACAGACCATGAACTCCCAACACTATGTTGCAACCAGTGAATACAATATACAAAGGGAATTCAAAGTAAGAGTAGGGAAGCAGCATTACTCCTCTATGTGACCGTGACAGGACCATAAAATAATGCAAGCGTAGTTCTGGAGTGTGTGTATTTCAAAAGTAATGCTGAAAAATTTCAGCACATTCAGAAAAGAAGTATAAAATTCTGAATTATGGATGATGCCAGAGAAGTTCTCTCTTCAGGCTTTGTTCAAAAGAATATGAAAAAGTGATAATATGGGTACCTATGAGAAATTTCTGATAAAAGAGTACACTTCAATTCAGAAGAAAAAGTATGTGAGACAGGAAAAAAAAGTTATTATAGCAATCAGTTTGGTCCTAAAGTGTAGAGATGTGCATTTTCTAATATTAAGGTAGATTTCTGGAGGTGAAACCTAAATTTTAGTTGATGGAAAGAGTTGGGACTTCAGCAGGACAAAAATCAGAAACACAAGATTAACTTTCATATTATTAAAGTGAGCTTTAAGAGCTAATATTTGCTCATATATTATTTTGTTACTTATTATTAATTCTAGTTACCATGGTATTAAAAAAAAGAAGATCATAATGGAAAAGGTAGAGGATATAGGGGCGTCCAACAGTTTAACTAAGGTGTTTAGCAAGAAACAGATGAAAGTCCATACATTATTTATGTTTTTCAAGAACATTATTTAATGTTATTTAAAAGTATCTAACAATGCAAGAGTTGCATATTCCACTGAGCATCGAGAGAAAAAACATCACAAAGAAGGATGCTGGGTCAGCTGCCAGTTGGCCACTATTTGGGTTTGCTGTGATTATGATTTACAGGTAGGGCCATATCCACCTTCTCAGCTGGTATCAGAGCACCAGCTTTCTGCCTGAATTTAGCTCCAGTGAGAACTAGTGACACATCAAAAAAGCATTTAACAAATGCTCTGAGTCTATGCATTTTCTCTTTAATTCACAGCAGCTAAGAATTCCCCTCACCAGTTGGGCTCAGCAGCTTTCTGCCACAAGATAAGGCCCTGAATAGGTTTGAATCTGGTTTTGTGATGCAAGATTATACTGAGAGTAATCTTAATGGAAATGTCCAAGTGAAGCAAAGCAGGTATTTCCTTTGCACCTGCATCATGCAAACAAGCTTCAATGCAAATAGATCAAAACAAGAGCTAAAACTTGTTTTTGTTAGAAATCAGTCAGGCATTGATGAGACAGAAGTTTGTTTTGAATGCAGTTGTTTAAAGTTATCTGTGTTTTAACAGTGCTGTGGTTGCAAACTGAGCTACCTCGCTGCTGTTCCAGTGGCTGTGTCATTAACAGATAAACTCCTTAGACCTTCTATCTCCTGGCAGAGAAGACAGTGCCACCTGCAAATACACAATTACAGCAATTGCCACTCAACAGCACACAATAATCATCCATTCATGTTCCAATTTAGTAATGAAACCTATGGGAAAAAGCATTCTTTTTTGGGAAAAACATTTTCATCTTTCCAGATGGCGTACACAGTGAAAACCCCAGAAAGGAAAAGTTGTCTTGTTCTGTCCCCTACATCACTCCAGTAAAACCAAGTTGGTTTTAATCAGGACTGCAGAAATCCAGCTAAAGT
Source organism: Irena cyanogastra (assembly GCA_013397155.1). Lineage (NCBI taxonomy): Eukaryota > Metazoa > Chordata > Aves > Passeriformes > Irenidae > Irena > Irena cyanogastra. The sequence goes on along the minus strand of VWZV01009824.1, from coordinate 309,540 downwards.
CAGGGACTGAATGAAGTAATGTCTCATAGCATTTTCTCTAAAAGACTATCCTGCATGAAAAAGTAACGAGGGATCAACAGAGTTCATGCTGAAAGGTCAAAAATAATGATTACTGTGTAAGCAATATAGCTCACAAACATCTGTATCCATGATACACACTGTCTTTAATTGGTGTGTTGATATGACCTGCCTTCAGTTTTATGAGCTTTCAGTTTTCCCCTACAATAGCCACAACGAGAACATTAAATCTCCAAACAACCCAGCTCTTGTAATCCTGACAACAGTACAGCTTAGCTCCAGATGCATCAATGTCTAATTGCCACAAATACATACTTGTTTTTATCATCACTGGCAGTCCACAGTCCTATCACCATCTATGAAACAGGGAACTGAAAACACAGCCGTGAGAAACCTTGGAGCTGACTCAGCTGTTCCAGGAACTCAACACAGAAATTTCCAAATCACTATACATCCTGCCTGCTGAGCTCCTACAGAGAGGATAAAGGGAGTCAAAACGTTAGAAATGTCTGTGTTTCATCTCACCCAGATGAGTGGCTTATGCACACCAGAGCAACTCCAAGACGTGATGAGCAGAGTGCAGCACACAGCACACGCTGTTCTCTGGTGAGCCATACACAGCCAGGCTCAAGGACCTTATAAAAGATGCAAGTTTAAAAAAAGTTCCTGGAGTTGCTTATATGAGCAGTAGATACCACATACAAACTGTGCTATTTACTCCCCTGGAACACAAGAGCTACTGAATTCAGCAAAAAAGAAGCAGCAAATAACCAATGCTGTTCATCTCCACTCTTAATACTGGTTAGAGAACAAATAATAGTATTTTCCTGATAGTGCACTTTTCCTTTTAAATTTTCCAAAACTGAAGAGGCAAAACAGTATATGATCAGAGAGTTGTTTCAGAAACATGTACACTGCTTACAGTGAAATATTTCCCCAGTAATTAAGCAGCACAAAGAAAAAGATAAGACTGATTGATTAACACTACAGATGAATAGAAGCACTGTTTCCTCCTTCTTTAAAGCTGTGAAGTTTAACAAATATTACTCTCTGAATGAGGCAAGAGGACTATTTTTAATGTTCTGCCTTTATTCAACACCCTTAGTCTGCCAGGCACCCACAGGCTTCTCCCAAGGCAGCAGCAGGTGCCCAGTGGAGATGGCCAGAGAACTGGGAGGGCAGTACAGAAGTGTTTCATTCGGAAACAGAAAACAGAATACACAGTCTCATAAAAACCTGCTTTCTTCTGAACCTACTTGATCACTATCACACTCAAGAGTATCTGGGAAGTAGCTCTGCTCTGGCACGCATGGTCCCTTCAAGGACTCCCTGTACCAAATTATTTTGACTGTCATGTCAGTATTTTTCTTATTTAAGCCTCCCATGCGCTAGTGTGGTATGACAAGAAAGATACCACCATTTCTGTAACATCATTAGAGTCACCATTTTCAGCACTGCCAACATGTTTGTTTTAAAAGAAGTTTCTTTATCCTCACCTTTTATTTGTATTCAGGAAAGTTTTACTGTCATTATTAGAAGATGATACATAGACTTTGAAGAGTCTGAAATATTTTTTTAAACTAAAACTGTAATTTATGAATTAAATAAACAAATAGTCTGCACTATACTTTTCTAGGCTGTCATTACTCCTGTTTCTTCCTTCAACTATCCAACACAAGCACCCCACACAGTACATATTAAACACATTCTTTCCTTTGAAGGAAAGAGCACAGGATAAACATGAGAATGGTACAAATACATATACAGGAAAAAATGTAAATCAAAAAATGAATGACGAAATATATGAGTGAAAAATTTATAAATTAATTATAAATTCCCATCCTGAGAAAAATTGCTAGGAAAATAACAGTACCAATAAGCAGAAGAAGCAGGACCACAGCACGGTCACCACCTTCACTGCCCAGGTTATCAACAGCAGCCCCAAACCCAAACGCTCCCAATGCCAGAAGCCTCCTCTTGCCCCCCCAGGGCACTCAACCCCTGGGAGGCTCCAGGCGGGTATTTTAAATGGCTACAGTGTCATTAAAGCCCACACTAACAATCATAAACCCCATTAACACTGCTAAACAACGAAGATCGTAAGAGCAGCAGGAGGGAAGAAACAACTGCTTTGACTACAAGGCAGGTTCGTGGCCACTGAACCAGTGACCTGGCCAGGGCACACAGACATTTCATGGCTCGCAGGCTGGCCCAGTGACAGAGCTCTTCTCTGCCTCAGCAAGGCCAGGATTTCACCTCACCATGACTTCTGCTTTTCTGGTAATCATCTCTCTCTTTTACTTTCGGAAATAGATGAGGCATGCTGCGAAAAGTAGCATAACAAAATGATGACCAGACAACTTTTCCAGCATCAGCATTTTATTAGAGGGGTTTGTTTGCCAGCTTATTTTTACAGGAGCTCAAGAGGCCTGACTGCATATTTGAGAGGCTGAGCTCTGTTCCAGTTTTTAATGACAAAATGCCAAAGTTTAACATGCAATGCCAAACATTCCAGAAACCTCCTGCACAACAGCCACTTTAAATGATGTCTTACTTTTCCTGCTTTGTGAGGCATACACAGTAGCAAAAATGTTCTCCTCCCTGCTTCCTTAAAAATGTAACACACAGTAATGACAGCTACCACTTCAACATAAGAAAGCAAAAAAGCAGCCTCCAGCTTTTCAATCCTGTGATGTGCAAAGCTAAAGATTTGTACCAAGTCACACATCTGACCTTTTAAGTACATTAGCATGTACTGTGTATACAGACATGCTAAACATCAACCCCCCCCATTCATATATACAGGGATTTGTTTCTTATGTTGTGCAGTGGATGATTTGCAAAACACGGGAAGTGTTTCCCCCAAATCTGCTTTAAATAGCCAGAAAATCACTGTAAAATTAGTATGTCAAACAGGAATTGAGAAATAACAATAAAACCCCTTATGAATGAGGCCAAAATCAAACAAAAAATGTTGAAATATAATATAATGTATTTGTACTGCACTGTTAAGAGATGGTCTCCAACTGGGGATTAGGTCTCATTGTTCACAGTACTGTATACAGGCACTGAAAAGCATGAAGTGGGCAGCAAAATCCACTCTAAAGCCACAATAATTAAAATGTGTGGTCAAAGAAAAAATGTTAATGCACAAAAAGCTTGCAAAAAGGAAAGAGACATGCCATTATGGTTGGTTCAGTAAGGTAGCAATTAGCATTCCAGCTGCCCAGCCACTCGTGAGTGCTGTACAGGCAACCTGACAGAGCTGAGTTAAAACAACACTTTGAAAGAGGGTGTGTAACTGACTTGGAGGAGACCCTAATAAAAATGAGAGAGGCATGTGGGAGTTTGAAAACGATGATGTAGCCTAGGGCCTTTCAGCACCTCTCCTGTAATTGTCAGTGCAACTGTCATAATGAAGCACTATCATCCACAGCAGAATAAAGTAATTGCTTCTGAACCTGAAACACAGTGGCCAAAACCACTAAAATAAGGTTACCTTAGAACAACCCCACACCACAGGCCCCACAAAATCTTTGTGGATTGAGAAGCTCATCTAAAGAAAAATTCACTTGATGCCTTTCTAATGGTTGTGTTATATTGCCATCACTTAGAAGAATCCCCCCAATTCATTCCCCCAAACAAATGTATTAACCTTTTTTTTTAGTTATTGAAAATATACCAAACCAGAATGCAGATTTTCTGTTTAAGTGCAACTAGGAAAAAAGGAACACGAGTGGGGGATATCAGTGAGAAACTGCAAGCTATTGGAAAACTGAGGAATTTGAGTCTGTTTAGGTAGAGGGATATATGGGTTATAAGAGAAATTAAAAGCCTCTCGTTTATGTAACGGTTTCCACTTAAACGATGCTTTTTTCCTTCATTAAAAAAAAAAGTCCAAGGAAACAGAAGTAATGACTGTTATGTCTGATATTTCATATATTCCATCCAAGAATATATGCACCTCTCACATTCCTCTTGCACACAAATTTAATTTCTTTTATCCCCACTTAGTAGAAATTTACCTTCTCAGTGTTTACCCAGACAAGGCAGAAGACACCACGTATTAGGACTGCCTGCAGTTTCAACAGGGTGTAACTACTTGATGTCCTCACAAACACACCTTGAAAGAACACTCACAACCACAGGGCAAGATGAAGGCAAGTTCTGATACATATTGACAGATGTAAAAATAATTTATGAATGGACATAAGGTTATATACATATATACATACAAGCATATGTCACAAGACATTGTTTACAATGTCTTGCAAAGGCTTATTAAGAGTAATTTCTTAAGGCAGGTGTGCAATATGGAGAACACACTGCAATCAATTTTACTTTACTCACTTTTGTTTTATGGGACAGTCTGACATGTTCAATTACTTCATTTCACTATAGAACTCAAAGCAGACACAAGATCCTAAGCAGTACCATGCACAGAGCTCACTTTTGCAGTGTGATTGAGTTAGGAACTCCTAAAGCAGACTCTGTGATTATAAACCACTCAACAAAAAAAGCCCACCTAAATTATAAGCTATTATAAGTAAACGAGTTACCTGTATTTTTTGATCAAACACATTTAAACTATTTTACAATAAACTTTTTTTTTCCCCTTCTGTCCCTCCCTAACAGGAACAGATTATGATGATTATATCCAAGATTTATTATTCAAGTTCTAATTTGTTGATGATAACACACAAAAGTCTTCCTAAATTATGGCCAAGAAAAACAGCCCTGCCCACATAATAATGCAAGGCATTACTTCACACATCTGGAAGAATTTCAGAGTTTCTACTTCTGTAGTTCTTGAAGATCCATTATGGTAGAATATCCAGCTATGCAGTATCTGGTACCAGCTACTTTTATAAAGCTTTTGTAGCTTTATAAAGTTACTTGCACTCCTTTTTTGTAAATTTTTAAATGCCTTTGTTCTTGACACTCACACGATTACTAAAATCATCTTTCCAATTAATTTTAAAATCCAAATGTGTTTAAAGCCTTTTCTAGGCTTTAAAGTGGCACAAGCTTCTTATGAAATCATCTTTCTTTCTCTGAAAAAGCTTTTCAAACAATCCCTTATCAGAGATGGTTTCTTACATTCAGTTAGGTTTTCTTGCTTGTTGCAAAGGCTGCTGGGCACACTGACATGCTTATACAAGTTCTGTACTGCACGAAAGCTTTATACATGGCATCCACAAGCATCTGAAAGCACCTATGTTAAAAGCAGACAGGGACAAATGCACACAGATATTTAAATAGGTTTTGCCACCTTATCCATGTTGTTAACCATGTTTAAACTAAAATTCACCACATGCAATTCTGGGAAGCTCACATGTTCATTTATACACTGATTATTTTTGCAATATGCTGACGCCACAAAGTAGTAATGTAACACTACACTTAAAGTGTACACAACAGTGTAACCCAAGCTCTTAGTTTGCTCCACAGTTGCACTGGGCAGAAATGCAGTTTCATGCTTGAAGCTCAAGAAAGAAGTAGCAAGAGTCTTCAAACATTTGGTTTTGTGCTTGTGCTGGTGACTCCAAGCACAGCACTACTGCAAAGGTCCTTGTGCATCTGGCTGTTTTCAGTGAAAACTGACTGACTGATGCAGAAAATGTGATTACAGGGTTTTATATGAAAACAAGATTAATGCAGAAGTCACAGTGAACAGTGATTTAGTAATTTAATGTTATAATATAAAATGTAAGTATATGGTATATTTTCAGTTAGCTGTATTTACATGAGCTTCTCTTTATGGTCAGTCTACTCTCAACACAGCATGAAGGACATCAGGACACAAACAGAGACACACTAAAGTGTACAAGTAAGTAACCTTACCTCGGGGGTGTAGTGGTAAACACTTCCAGGTTCACCAGCTTCTATGGAAGTGCTGTGGTTCACTGCCAAAAGAATTCTTACCTTACAGGTAATGTCTGTGCTGGTCGCAGAACACCCAAGTCCAACTAATTTTTTTTACACTGTTTGAGTAATTGCAAATAAGGTAATTTTACTGGAGATAATGAATATAGAACTGACTGCCAGCAGCAGCAGCTGAACCCAACAATGGATGAAGGTGGAATCAGACAAAGCTCAGACAAGACACGAGCCACGATCACACCTGGCTTCCAGGAAGACAACTTGAGGGCCAGGCTCCACCAGGGAATTTCTCTTTCACAAACAGTAACAATGCTTTATTCTCCCCAGAAACCTGACAAGAGTAAACTTGAATGATTTCACTTCCAAGGCAAACAAGGAGCATGCCTCTTCTTTAACACACCCTAGTTATAAAAAGAAAATTCTCGTGATAATAGCCATGTGGTGATAACTCATGGTTATTACCAGGGTTTTGTCATTTCAAAACTTCTCATTTCCTTAAAATATCAGAGTAGATAAAATATAAAAGGCTCATTTGTTTAGCACAGCAGTGGATAATGTTCACTACGGAAGGCAAAGTAATCCCTCTGTTGCTGTGGTCCACAAACTCCTGTGGTAATTGGCTAAAAGGCTCCTGGCAACTCTTCCTCTGGAAAGGAAACTATTCTCCTTGTACCTGCAGGGCAGAAACAGTTGATGTGAACAGTGCCCACTTCTCTTTAGGTTGGTGGTTGGTTTTTTTTTTTGGGTTGTTCCCAAAATAAAATAGGTATTAAATACTGAACAGGATGGAAGACCTTAGAGGCAGGAGCTAGTCTCTGGAGGAGTCACCATATAAGCACTAAATGACTCTCTCAACTGCTGCTTGCAGGCAACAAACCCTTCTCTTGGGAGCAAATAGCACATAGAACCCTTCTCCTGACAAACACAGATTGGAAGGGTGGCATGGTGTAAGCAGACTGAGCTACACATGAATCCTACCCACCAAACAGAAATAAAAGACTCTCCTATAGAAAAGAAAATAAATAATACGGGAGTAAACTTTTTAACTGAATTCTTCTTTTCATTGGTAACATATCACTGTAATGTAATTTCTGAATACTCCCAGTACATCATTCTTTCCTACCCTAATTTCAGCCACACTAGAACCATGAGCACAATTTACAAGAAAACAGAACAGCTATGAATTTTCTCCTCATTCCTTTAACCTGCTGGTCAGCCAGGTGTCTGCTTGCCACTGCATTGCCCTTGTATTGTGACATATAAGAATGAACACATTTATGCTCAAATCTAACAGACAAGAAGTGCTCATAGATCAGTCCCCAGTGCATGAAATCCGTCTGCAACCTTCTAAAGAACATTCAATTTCTCACATCTACTGAAAATGAAGGCTTTTTTTTATTCAGATGGCAGTTCAATGTCTTCCTGTCTCTCCTTAACTTTGCAGAAACTCACACGTGCCTAACTTCAAGAAAACTGCCTAACATTTGTAGTACTATAGTACTAGTGCCTTTCAAGATAAATTCATGTACAGGAGCCTGCAAAATGAAATCTTTAGGTAAGACCAAGAAAAAAATGTAGAGTGAATGAAAAAGTCTGTATAAAGGAGTTGCTAAACCCTTAAAAAAAAAAAAAAAATAGCCAGCACATTAGTAGCCAATTTTGTGCCTCTTGCACATCCACAAATACTTTTGAAGGCAATGAAAATACAGGTACAAACGCAATAAGAGGTACAGACAGAGCAAACACCTTACCTTTTCCCAGCTCATAAGCCCCAGCTTTAAGCCACAGTAAAGGAACACAACACTACACATCAATTTAATGACCATAACTGAGCACAAAAGTATCTATGCAGGTTTCTGTATTGTTTTATATCTCCAAGGACATAAACTTAATTCCCACTCATGTATGGTAATGCAATATATAATAATATAATTTTCTTCAAGAAATAAGCTGTTATCACTGTACACTAAGAAATATTTAACTTATAAACTATTTTCTCTTCACTTGCTTCCAACTAGTGCAGGTGAAACTCGCATGCCTTTTGTAAAGGGCAGAAAAAGCTGCAAATTGATTTTGGTTACTGATTTTCTATTACTAGATGCCTCTTAAATAAACAATCAGCCACTTTGGCAAAGACCATTGTGTTGCCACCATTCAGTGAAGGGGTTCAAGTCACATGAAAAAAAACTGTCCGGGGGGAAAAAAAGAATTCTGCAATGGACGCAGCTCTGGAACTTTTTCTGCCTTTCACTTATGTCCTTTGTCCCCTAACCCACCAGGACAGAGTAAGACTCACTGCACTCCCTGCACAGGAAGGACAGCCCCAGCTGCAGCTGCTCTACAGCAATGTCTGTGCCACAGGCAGCCAGCTGCTGGCACTGCTGCCTCTGCTCCCTTCCCAAGGCAGCTTGGGGCAGTGCAAATTGGGACTACCTCCTCTGCCCAGTGACCTTTAGGATAGGTATTCTCATTTCACACTAAAATAAAATCATCCAAGGCCATTTTGCAGACAAAAAGATACATACCCAATCATGTGAGCTTTCTCCTCCTAGGAAATGAGTCTAAAAGCCAAACACACCAGTGCACCTGCCAAGCCTGTGGGCTGCAGGCAGGGCAGTGAAAACAGAGAAGTGGCTTTAGGGGGCAGATGAAAAAAAGGGGATGGCTGATGCTGACAGAGAAATCCAGCTGAGTACATGTTAGTATTGCCCCAGGAGCTGATCACATCAGTGACTGGGGGAGAAACAGGAAATCCTAAATTACTTACTTTGCTAGTAAATTAAGATTCTTAAAAACATTACCAAAGAAATCCTGGAGCTATTGAAGTCAAGACGTGCTATGACATCAATGTCAATGCACTTACAATTTCATCCTCCTCTGTACAAGGATACCAGCATGAGATTTATTATTACAGTCTGGATTACAAGATTTTATTGGGTGTATTGGCTTTCATTTAAAGTCTGATTTAAATATAGAAAATAAGTGACTCTGTATTATGTTTCCATGAATTTTAGTTCATGATATAGCATTTTGGCACAGGACCATGGACTTTACTCTGTCTCTAATTAGGTCTGCAGAACACTCACTTACTTAAATGGGATCTACTCATGTGTCTCTGGAGAAGCAAGTGAAACAAACGGTTACCTCGTGTCTGAATAAATATTTTTGCTATTAGTGAAAGAGCTTCAGCAGTGATTCCTTGGGAAGGGCAAAAATGAAGGATTACATCCTGAACTAATCTAAGAGTGAAGATATATTATTTATGGCTCAGCTGATCTAACAGCTCAGCATAGCTGGAAAGGGGGGCAAATCCTCAGTTTTTCTGCCCCAAATTTATTTCTGCCCCCTCTTCCCCCTCTTTATATCCCCATCTTCTTCCCTATGCATAAGGTGAAACAATTTATCTTATTCCCCAACACCACAATAATTTTGTCCTGTTTCTGCAAATCTTCAACTAGTGTGTGGGAAAGAAAAAAAAAAGGATAGTCAATTGTAAGATCAATACAGATATAACATGTAACTTTACACTAAATTATCCTTGCTGCTGTAAAAATTAATGGAAATTACCTACTTATACTTACTGGATAAATGGCTGGCCTAAGGTTAAGAAAGAGGAATCTGGAACCCTTCATCTTCCAGCTGGAACTTGCATGGTTCAGTGAAACCTGGGCCTTTCTCCTTCAATAATGCATTTTCATAGCTTTTAAGAAAGCAAAATCTGGAGAGCTCTGTAGGAGCACCACTCCTCACCATGGGGATCTTCACCTCTGCACCCCAAGTGGGGACTGCATGGCACCCCACGGACCCTGGCGTGTTACCCAGACTTGTGTGCTGGGTGACAGAGGCAAGTGACAAAGGCAAAAGAAGGTCAGTGTCTCATGCTTCACAGCAGAAGTTAAAAAAACTCTCAGCTGAGAAAAGAATATAATGTTATGATACAGGCACGTGAAATTGATGGAAAATTCACCCAAACCCACCTGTAAAACTATGTTCCATTAGTGATTTCCCCATCAGCATTATCTGCACAGATGTATGGGCTGAAGCATTTCCAACAGCAAGTACAAATGCTGAGGGAAAACACTGTATCTAACCTTTTATGCCAAATCCAGCCTATAATTAATTTTGCATAGTTTTGACAGCTTAATTCTGCAAATTCCCCAGATCACATTTCAGATCAGGACTGACAGAAAAAATGTGCAATTCTTCTGGAGGTGTGTGAACTCCTGCCCTGGCGAGGCAGCCAATCTGTGTGACAACACCAGCACTTGGGCAGCGTCACCAGCTGGGGGGGCAACATGGTCCTGTGCAAGTCACGCCACAGGCAGACTGGGTTTTGAGGCAGAAGGTTGGCAAGGCAGCCTCTAGAGCACTGATGGTTCTCCTGTCACCCAGCCCTATCCTCTCAATCAACCAGTCATGTGTTTACTAAGGAGGATGGCACCAGGACAGCTCACCTGGAAAGGCCACGGGAGCACACCAGCAAAACTATTTTTGCTGGATTATCACATTTCTGTTCCTGACTCACAGATATTCATTACAGGTTAAGGATCTTCCCTGAACTGTCACTTTGAGCACAAGAAATCAAAATATCTCACACCTTTCTCTTCTTCCCATGTCATGGGTTGCAGTTACTACATAGACACATATCCTTCAGGACATATTTTCCCTATCCTTCAAGTCTACCAATGCCATGAAATTCTCCACTGATTGATTGCAGCTGTTTGTGAAAGAGTCGCATCACTGTTCGGTCAGAATTTGAACATTGTCATTCTGTTTCAATGGATGGATAAAATTATGACCATAGTCCAAATCCAACACTGGGCTTCCCATGAAATTCATGAGCTCTGGACTGGCATTACATTAAATTCCAGTGTGAAAAGTATTTTCTGTTTCAAACAGTCTCAGCATTTGATCACAGGCTGATTAGACATTAACATAAAAAACCCACCATAAAATCGACATTTTCAAAAATATCATTGCAATTGTGTCAATTTCTGTTCTAAATTAATACAATTATTTAAACAAGCAAACTGTAGCACAAAACTGTTAGCTGCTACTGCCAACCAGCAAGTGCTATCTGACCTATTAATCAATTACCTAGATAAAGGTAAAAGAGTCTCAAGTTTCAATTATATATTAAGAAAGTTTAATTAAAAAAAATCAATTTATATGCAAGACAAAGTTGCACTGCAGGCATGAAAAAGTATAATATTTTAGATAATTGGTTTTGGGAAAAAATACAAATTACAAAAATATCTCCAAAAGAAAGTGTCTTTAATTGCATATAAAGTAGTTTATGATTATTTCCTGTAATTAAAGTCAAGATTTGCTGGGACTAAGCCTTTTTGCAGATGAGTAAGGTATTTTTGATTCACACAATCCTCACTAAACCAGAAAAGCAGAGTAGTTTGCTGTATTTAAATGCATGATCACAGATTTTGCTTTTCATGTGTTATTTAAATCCAGCCCAAATGTAATTACAAGCATTTTTGTAAGATCTGAAAGGGCCACGACAAGGCTGACCAGATGGCCTCTTCCTTGCCAGCACTGGCCCTGGTCAGAAAAGCCAGGTTTACTCTGGGTTTCCCTCCCACACAGTGTGGTGCCTGCAGTGGGACAGACACAGGATAAGAAGACAGAAGGGACTCTCCGTGTCCCTGGGGGTGGTGGTCCCACGGAGCCACCTCTGTGACACTGCAGGCTGCCCTGGGCTGTGGAGCAGCCCCAGGTCCTGCCTGCACTGCTGCTCTGCTCCCTCAGGACCTCCACAAACTGCCTGGTCTTTGACTCTGCAGTTTTTAAGAGTGGATTACAGGCTACTTGGGATTCAGCTTCTTGGGAGTCAGCTTCTAAAACCTGGTTTAAGAGTACATTCTGGTGAGATCTGAATGAAACATAGGGGACAGGGGACATAGATGAGATATATTTTTAACTAGTGTGGAGTAATCTAAGTCACAGTGGGCAAGCTTCTCAGTGGCCATCTGAGCTAATATGTTTGAGGACTTGCCTGGTTTGAAGGCAGAATCCTTTCTTTCATTTTACCTGCTTCCAAGATCATTGGCAAGTCATGGCCTGTTTTTATTCTCTTAATAGAGATCTATTTGTTGCACTTAAGCTAAAGTGTTAAAATTTATATTGCACTTTAATTTCTTAAGAACAACACGAATAAGAACCTTCTACTTCTCTCTAATGCTGTCAGTGTTCTGATATTCCTCTTCCTTTCCACATAGTCTCTGATGAGTAAAACAAATTGAGATAATCCTGTGATCTCTCAGTGAACAAGAACTCCAAAAGAGGAGGAAGTGACCCTGTTTTCTCTGCCTAGCATCCTCCCAAACTTCCTGTCAGTATCCTGGGGACATAGTGCACTCAACTGCTACACAGATCAACTATCTCAAACATGACTCCAGAAGAAGAGTAGACCTTAAAATCTAAACACCAGGGGAAGGAGAGCATATCTTCAGCATCTGTGTGTGAGAGAGATCAAGTTCCAAATCCTTCCAGGCACCTCTGTGGCAAGTGAAAGGATCTTCCCTCAGGCCTGCATTAGCACTGGAGCATTTCTAGACAGTGGCAAGATGTCTGATCCTCACTCAGCAATACTATCCTTCTTTACCAACACTTAGAAGAGACACTGAATTTCCCCTTAAAAAGAGCAATATCAAAGAATCTATTCCACATTGAGATATGCAGACAAACAGGAGAACAGGATCAGCAAGTTCAGAAGTGTCATGTACAGGCACTTCCACCAGACTAAATTTCTTGAAGAAAGGGAAAAGCAAAGTTCCCTGTCACAGGGCTGAGTGACAGAGCTTGCCTGCCCTCTGTCTTAAATCATCCCCATTTGTGCTTCTGCTCCACATATCCTCACTTCCATGTCTGCATCCTTTCTCAGACAAAGGCATGCTCTGGAAAGGTTCTCAGCAGCTGCAGAGAAGAGGGAATGAGGGTGTTCCCAGCCAGAGCAAGAGGCAGTGACCTGCCATTCTAGCACACAGGTTTGCAAATCAAATGTGACATGAGGAAATGCAGGGCACAGTTTCATAACAACAGCTCAGCACTGCACCAAGGCAGCCAGCAAGACAATAGGGATGCATAACTCAGTTTCTGACCTGCCTTTTTATTTCCACCCTGCAGTTATCACCTTCCTGTTTCCAACAGTAGCAGGTAACAGAGGTTTACTTGCTTCACCCTGGATCATGGCAATATGCAGAAATATGTCCAAGCCTCTCATTTTTGACCAAATAATCTGACTCCAAATCATCTGACTCCAAATCATCTGACTCCATATTTACCCCCTGCAAACTGAAAAGCTAGCAAAGCCACAGGACATGGTATACAATATACCATTTCACCTTGCAAATGCTCAGAGGCACAAGGACAAAGACAGAATGCCTTTGGGAGCTGCCTGAGGAGCTAGCACATGATTGAGAGCGTGGCCAGGAAAATGATTAAATTTAATTTGTTTTAACCTCAGCTTCCATATGAAGGTGAATGTTTTTCCTGAAAAAGTTTGCGTTTGTATTTGCTGTGTACAACAGTCACACCTCATGGGGAAGGTGCATGTATGGCATTTCCTACTACACAAAGGAGGAATTTCCCTTTGTGCAGTGAAGTATTCCAGTCGAAGCTGCAACCTTTACCTATTTTCTCTGTTACAAAGACTTTTCCATCAATAAAGTATGTTAAAAATCAGGTAAAAAAATGTTTGTAACCCCCTCTCTACAATTTAACGTATAATTTGCTACATGTCTTTCTTATGCTTTTTTTTCCCCCAAGGCTTGCTCCCCAGAGACCTGCTCCTCCAGCAACGTGCCTGAGGGACTGGTTGGAGCCTTACTCTCTTACTGAGGAGCCAGAAATCAAGCAAGGCCACCTGTCCCTGTCCTCTCCTTCTCCCAGAGAAACTCCTCAGGACAACTGAGCCACAAACAGCAGAGTACCTTTCTTCTCAGACAGCAGGAAGAAAGCAGTTTTAAACCTGGGTGTCTTTCCATTCCTTCTCTCTGAGCCTAATTTTCTGTCCAAAACACTCCTCACTCCATGCCACTGAATCTGTAAAACTTTATCTCTCTCAGCCCTTCCTTCTGTGCTAAAGCTTTACAGTTTATGTCGTGGGAGAGCTGTGTTGATGGGATGGCCAGCTTGTCCGAGGAGCAAGCTCCAGGTCCACAAGGCCCCAGAAAGTCTTGCAAAAAGGAGAGGAATGTGCTTCCTTCATTCTGTTCTTCTAGAAAAGGGAAATACCTCTGCCTCACTGGGGACATGAGTAAGTCTTCCTTCTGTTAATCCAGTAAAAGCTAGCCAAAAGGATGCTGCTTGGCCCAGGAATGAGATTGGAGCTTTAGTGTTGGTAATCAAACAGTGATGGAAGTAAGATGATGTACTCGGGCACGAACAGTGCACTCAAATGGCAACATTCACAAGAGCTTAAACAAGAGTTCCAAGACCTGGAATTGCAATGGATTCTTTTTATTTTTGTAAACCTATGAGCTCTTTTCTTTCTCCCTCACATCTTACTGCACTCATCTTTAAATCTTGCCAAAGTCTTCTTTGGTTGACCTTTCTTCTGAGGCAATCTCAGGAAAAAAAGAAGCTCTGGGTTAGAAAGTATTAATTAAAGAGCCTCATGGTGGCAAAAAAAATGCAGCAAGTCTGTTTTCAAGTTGGAATTACAAGAAACCATGTGAGACTCACACTGAGAATCAAATTTGCATGTATCTTAAACACAGGTGAAAACTGACTGCTTCTGGATGTAATTACATTACAATTAAAACAAAAAATCTAACTAAACTAAGCTACTAAGCTATATACCTGACTATTGCAATTCTACCTATTTTCATCTTTTTAAAGGCTTGACACAATATTCTTAATCACTATAAGCCAATACCCCTAGTTACTCCCCACTGGCCACAAAACCTCCAGGAAAGGGAAGCAGAAAGGCACTTGGCCACAAAACCTCAAAAGCAGCTCAGACACACTCCTCTGCCTTGTTCTCAGGGCTTACAAATATACTTCAATCAAAGTTCATGAGTAAGCAGGCTATGAAACACAAATTTACTCTTTCTGCTCTTCAGCTAAAATAAATTCTAAGGGTTTAAAGTCCTCATACTACCCTTATCAACCACTATCAAATGAAGATTTAGTTTTGAGTAAGTCTATAGAAAGAAAGAGATCATAGGTCACAACTAAACTCTTTACCTAGTTCATTTGGGTTCTAATGATGTTTTGTAATCAAAGCAACACAGAGTGACAAAGTGCTGAAAACCAGCAGAGAGACACTAATAGCATGTCCCAGAATAAAGATCTTCACCCCCATAAATAAGTATCCAAATGTACACATATCTTGGACAGCAATCTTGCTGACCAGTCAAGAATACTTAGTTACAAAATGTTATCTATTGCATATGTATGCATTCTTTGGGGAGAAATAGAAGTCAGACCATCAAATTCTGTTAGCATTAAAAATATCCTTTTCTGTAATGTTAACTTACTCTAAATTGAATTTATAATAAATACAGCCCACTTTATAAATCAGTATCAAGACATCTCTTTCAAGAGATGTCAACTAAGGAAAAGTGGTTTACAATGATTGGGTTACCTATTACTGCTGTGGATTTAGAGTTACGTTTTCTTCTGAAAAAAACCCAAAACAATCCAAATCAACCAACCAACCAAAAAGCTGAAGTATGGACCAAAGGTACAACATGTGAGCGAGAGGATAAATAAGATGAAACACAAAGGAAAATTTTCCCTACGTGTTCTGTCTAATGACTTCATTTATCACATGCACAACTTTCTAAGAAAAAGTGCAAATTCTAAGTCAACAGCATTTCTTTAAAGGCAATCTGTACTATGTTCAGCAAAGCTCAAATTTAATAGTATGGTGAACTGTAACTCATGTTCTTGTGCTGCTCTGATCTGCTCTAGCCTTCTGACATTGAAGTTTCACAAGTTCAAGCTCAATTTAGCAGGACAAGTTCATCCTATGTAAGATGATACAAGCTGCATGTTACTAAGTAGGTGACAAGTTTAACTTAACATGACACAAGGATGGATGTGGATGGAAAATTCTCTATGCTGCACTCCTGCCTCCCAATCCTCAGACCTCCATACCTGGCACAAAGCAAGGAGGCTGCATACAAACAGACCTTTATTTGTACTGCAGACCAGCTACTGAAAAAGCCTGAAAAACTACACACCCAAGTCAGGGAAGGAGAAGGTAAAAGAACCCTCAAGAAACAATTCAAACAATAGCATGGTGAAGGAGAAATTACTGACAAGAAAACAATTTTCTAGGAATAAGGAAAACTATTTTAAGCAGGATATTGGGGAGCAACTGGAGAAAGGCAGCCTGGAGAGGTTTGGAGAGCTGGAGACTTTCTGGGCTCAGTGCTTATGGCAGGGGACTCAAAGTTGTCACTTTTTTCTTCCCCAAACCTGGTTCTTCTCATGGTGTTATGGGATAGTTCATCCTTGTCACTCGGGGTTACTGTGGCCTAGAGATTATTTCAGGAATAAGAAGGACTAGACCAAGGGTCCAGCTACCCCAGTAGCCCATTTACACCATCAGCTTGACATAGGTACCCAGAAAATTGATTTAGAACAGTGACGCAAACCGCGATGCTGCTCCAGAACTCACTCTCAGTCCCTAGAAATTTGCAGTTCTGTAATTTCCTGGTTTTTCTTCCCTCCATCACATCTCATTCAGTCATCTAACTTCTCACTGCACTGACTTGTCCCTAGAGCCACTCCCTAACTCAGATCATTGCTTTCCTAAAAACCTTGTCCCCCTGTCCTGTTACACCATTTTGTTGTTGGAGACATCTGGACGACTATTCAACTTGTGTGAGCATAAGGAAAAAGAATACAGATTTTTTTTCACTTCAAAATACCAAAACATTTCCAAAATAAATACTCTACAGACTAACAGTCTAATTCTGGTGTTCACAGAAGCTCAGTCTTTTGGATTACTATAGCCACTGTCCCCTTGTGCCTCAGTAAAGCAAATCAAGTGAAGCTATAGTGAAGCTATATTTGTGTTAAGCTGTATTTCCCACATCCTAGACATAATATTTTCCTGATTATTCAAAGCTGTAAGAATACTCTCAGATCACCAACATAAGCCCTGTTGTAGCTTAGCATCTTTTTACTGTTCAGCAAGCTTCAAGATTGTAGAAAATGTTAAGCTACCAGATGTCAAGCCTCTTTCAACTCTGCACTGGACAAAAACATTCCATTTTAAAGACCAACTTATATCAGGTACTCAACCACAAATACTTAGCCTCAAAGTTTTTACAAGAGAGTGGTCACTATGTAACTGCAACTTAATGAATTTGTATCTTATATATTTGAACTGCATTTTTATATATAGATTTTTTTAAGGAATTCAATTGTAGAGATTCAAATGTCCGATAAATCCCACCTTTCAAACACAAGACATCAACTGACAACATCAGCAATTCTGATACTGTTGTACCTAAATATCAAGCATCTTACTTCACAGTGGTCTCAAGCATCTACCTCATAGCAGAGGTCATTAAACATGTTTGTAATAACCATTATTTTTACACCCACACATAATATATAGGTAGATAATGTGTAGCTAGTTCTTACCTATAATAAAAGCTTTCACATGAGGCTATGCTTTAGGTACACTTTAATGATTTATTTTACTTCAAAGATTTCTAAGGGTCAAAAGTTCTATGAATAATCATGGTTCTTATCTGGTCTTTATGCAGCTTTTCTGTGAGTTATTTGCCCAGTTTTAGAATACTTGCATATTCTTATCTGGTTTATATTAGGACAAACAGAAGCACAACCAGCCCCCAATCAACATTAGAAACCACAATGGTTTAAAGTAATGGTCTTTCATTGCAAGCAGCTGTTTACTAATAAACATCTACATGAGAAGCCTTTGAAGGACAGGCTGTAGGAGAAAAAAACAGTACTTTAATTAAAAAGAAAAAAAGAAGACATGTAACTAAAAGCACTTCTGAACAGAAAACATAAGTCTTTCTGGCATCCTTCCCAGCTAACATTTGATTCTATGCCCTACGTGATATTCTATATATCCTCATACTTGAACTACACTAAACATATTTTGCTTCTTCCTTCTACTGGTTTTTGCACTACTCCTACGACGGTGCCACTGTGAAAAGGAAATGCACCATACAGTGGTTTATGCTTTCTATTTGTAACCTGATTGAGGAAGCTGTTAAAAAAATTATCTAAAAGTCCTTAGGTATCTCAATATTATTCATGCAACAGGGCAGGATCTGCAGTAAGAATTCTGCATTTTGAACTGAGTTTTGCATGCTTTGTGTTGCCCCATAACATGTGGTTTTTTCAGCCTTGATCCTAAGCTCTAAAAATTGTTATTTCTTTAATTAGCTAACATCATGACAATATCCATATCTGTTTATTAAGCACTGTGCAAACAAGAAGTTAGATGGCTCCTTCCTCACAGAGCTCAAACTTTAAGAAAATGAAGTAAAAGATAGCAATGCACTAATTACAATTTTTTTGAAGACAAAACTATTCAAACACTGATCTTCCCTAACACTAACCCAGGGCACCTACACTGTAGATTCCCACAGGGTGTGTTTTAAGTGTAAGCTTATCACCTTTAAAAATCAGTGGGCATTTTTAAGACACATGTCATCTGATCCATTTTAGACAGCTCCTTCATGGTGAGCACAGAACTGAGATTCCATTCCCAAGGGGAGCCTCTATTAATTAGTGAGAGTGCTTGTGCTAAGCAGCCATGCAGCTGCACCCTGTTAGCCCACTAAGATGCCATGGCAGGCACAGGTCTCACAGAGGAATGTGTCAGTCGGCAAGAGGGATTTAAAGGCAGAAAATCTTAAGGAGCAAACTTATTCAAGCAGCTTGTACAGGGCTTAACGGGTCCATAAAAGAAAGCAAAAGAAGCAAGCAGAGAAACATGCTGCAAAACAAAGGAAAAAGTGTAATGGAGCGAGCAACAGTAAATGAACTCTCACAATTAGCTTGCTGGAAATAATACTTGGCAGTGGAACTGAGAACTTCAGAGAAATGTCTAGTGCTACACCCTGTCCATAAAGAGAAAACAAAAGAAATCCACCAGGAAATTGTTCATATTTCACTAAGCCATCCATATAAAAGCAAAAAAATATGCTCACAAATATTATCTAAATTACTTTAACATACAGAGCTTATGCATGTCATCAATGATCTGAACTTGCTGTGAGCTGCCCTGCTACCTGGGGGAATCATACTAATCCTGTAAATCCTGAAAAATTGTTTAAATAACTGCAAACTCCCAAACATCTCATCATGTGAAAAAATCAGTGTCATCCTTCCTCATTCAAGTGTCTCTTCTCAGTGTAAGTACACAGCTGCCCAAAAGGATCAAGTTTCATCTTCCTAAGCCATTGCAGTTGTGATGGATCCCATACTGAAGCCTATAAACAGCCTTAGGTACATCATTGGTTACAAACTGGTACATTTCCTAACCAACATCATTAAAAGACAAGGCAGTTCACTGAACTTGGAAAACAGTAAGAAATTACTCTCCAGAGTGCAACATCTGGTATAAAGGAGGAGAAAAACACTGTTTTTCAAGAGCAAGACATTTAAGAATTGGAGGCTAAACCAAAACCCATTAATCTATCTCCACCCCCATGTTCAAAATGAAAAACAGGAAAAATACCCTTTGGTGCTTCACATTAAGAAGATACAAATCCGAGATGTCTTCCATCTGTTTTGTTTGCTCTTTTTTAATAAAAAAATCATCCTGTACTTTTTTTCCCCTCTGCTTTCAGTAGAAATCCTGAAGGATATTTTCAAATCTGTAATTCTAAGGTTTTTACACTGTTCTCATCCCATTTTATTTGGTTGCCTATCAAATTTAACTATTCTGCCTTAGTGAAGCAGTATCTGAGCTTTTCAGATATTATTAAAATTACCCTGACTAATTTTACATGTATCACAAATCTAGCTGAATTTAGGGAGCCAGGTGAGGAGATATTTCCTCTGTGCTCCTGTAATAAACTCTTGACTTCCCTGGCACATTTGTGAATAGTCCATGGCCTTTCCAAGCCCCTGCTGTCCCCAGAAGCTGCCAGCAGACACAGACCCCCAGAGAGTGACAGCACTGGCCATGACCCCTCTGCCTCACCCTACAGGACTGGCACAAGGAAATTGGGTGGAATTGGACATACTGGCAATTTCCTTTCACTGGACAAATTCCTGCTGCCTTATTGGAGCTTATGGCTCATCTGCACAGCCAGAGGAATGAGTCAAAATCCCACCTGCAATTCTTTGGAATGCTGGGGAGGCTCCTTAACTCTCATTGCACAAACACTGCTGCACACACTTTCAGTTACCTACTCATCTTGGACGAAGAGCTAAGACTAAAGTTTGTCTTTCCTGGGGCCAAGAAGTGTTTGAAGCTAGCAGATGGTTATTCTTTTTCCCATCTAAATGTATCCCTGTTGTACTCTGAAGAGCCACCTTTGGCTCAATTCTGTCTGGATAATATTTTGTTCTATTTCTCCTTCTATTTTTCAGAGAAAGCCTTCATGCCCTGGCTTACCAGCTGAATGAGTTCTAGCTAACTTCACAAAACATAAAATAGTTTCTGTAATAGATGCTACTGTCTCTACATATTAAAACTGATTATAAAGCTTGTCACCACTTTTAAGGGACATAAAAATGCTTTTAAAATCCTTGTGTGCCAATGTCAAATTCTCTGTGATTCATACAACTTAAAGCCTTAAATTTTGGATATTCATGACTGCAAACCAAGGCAGAAAGTGGATTTAACACTTGGGTTTGTTTTCCTAAAATAATGTCTGCCTTCATTTTAAACCAGCATCATATTCTAATACCAATCTCTTTCAATTCTCTACCAGTGGTAGGTGTGGTGGAACATGTCTTTGCTTTTTTTTTTAAGATTTTGAGTGAAATTTTGATGTTCATTTAAATGAGGAGTATTAGTTTCCTCAACTTTCAGCAAAGAAAAGAATTAAAAGTAAACACCTTCTAAGACTTGTTTCCCACAGTTGAAATTTCCTTATGCACAGCTGAGTAAATCATGTCTCTCCATCCAGGTAAAAACATGATTGCACATGTTAACTTAAATAGCAAAACTCTAACTGCTCCTCAGCATCTTGCCAACTTTCAATGCAAGTGGTGGGAGAGTTGTATCAATCTTATTAGAAAGAGGAAAATATTTTCAAGGTCTCAAGTCAAATGTTCTATTGTTTCACTCTTGCAACACAACAGCACAGAGACACTCCTTCAAATAATATTTCCAGTATTTAAAAGAATTACATGGACTTTTAAAGTGGCATGAACTCTTGTTCCCAGCATCTTATTGTCCAAACAGCTTTATGCAGTGAAAATGCTTAACTGGCAGCAATCACCAATCTGCTCTGTAGCATACACAGGGCCAAAGTCCCCTCCTCTCCAAGCCTGAATACAAGAGACTTCCACAAAAATGCTGTGGGAGAAAGCTTTCCCATGGGAAAGGTCATGTGGTGATTCCACTGACCCTGGCCACTGGCACGAGATGACTGAGGGACACTGAAGGTCACTGCTACCCCGACACACTTGGCTGATGGCACAGGCTGTCCCTGACATTTCCCCAGACTCATTCGTGCTTCCACAGCCATCCCTCCTCTCCACAGGCTCCCCAGCCTCACCACAGTGACGGGAGGAAGGAATCTTTTGGTATTTTATGAAGGAAATAGCTTAAAAGCACCATTTATATACAAATATGAGATTGCGTTAATTCAAATATACAACACGCACACATTTCAGAGAAATATTTGGTAGCTGGCCTCACATCAGTGCTCTCTGGCAGGAGGGAGCCATGCAAGCCAAGCACAAGTCCTGGAAAGAAAGGGTACACCACAGACAATGCTGATCCCTTCAGACCATGGAGAAATGGTCAGAAGCCTCCAGAGATGACAAAACTGAGGCTTGACCAAGTGGTGGAACAAAGTGCAGGGCGAGTATTTGCAGAGAGGAGGATCAGTGAACATTGTGCTGGGTTTGTAACAACAGCAGAGGCAAGGAGATGGAGGACAAACACTCAAGCATTAGAGCTTGCTTCTCCAAGAGCTCTACAAACCGAGTCCCCCAGTTAACATGTAATTAACATGTAATTAACATGTCATTTTAAAGGTCTTCCATAAGTGTAGTGTTATTCCCAGTGCTTATACTGGCACTAGCAATCCACAGCTTGAGAACTACAGGCAGAAATTATGACAACCTAGGTCAAGCATCGAGAAATACTGGAAGCACATTTTTCATCAGTCACAAACCTCTGTACACAGCCTGGGGACTTTGTTGAGAACATGACCCAAGCTCAGGAAAGTACAGACAGAAATCCAGTACTGTGCAACATATGTCAGGGTGCATTTTGGTGCTGTTTTCATCAGTAATTAATTGGCTGACTCCATCATCCACACCCTACAGGTGTGTTGTAGCTGTCAGCAAAGCTCAAAAAGCCTGTGAGAAATAATACTCAGCCCCACCAAGAAC
This sequence comes from Irena cyanogastra, assembly GCA_013397155.1. NCBI lineage: Eukaryota > Metazoa > Chordata > Aves > Passeriformes > Irenidae > Irena > Irena cyanogastra. The sequence continues at coordinate 287,106 of VWZV01009824.1, read as the reverse complement.
TCTAACAAAAGCAACTGTACACTTGAATCATTAGCACATACTCTGGATGCTTTGTTTTCCTTTAAATTATTTATACCACGACAGATGGAGAACTGAAAGTGACATGTAGACTAGACTTCTATTCTATATAACAAAGCATCCACTTCTTTTAAAAGAGAGAAACTACAAGTTCAAATTAATATTAAAGGGAGCTTAATGTACTCCTGGTATAAAGAAATGTTTTGGATCACAATTATCTGGGAAACAAAATATAACTTCTATCCTTTTGAAAATTTCAGTTCAGAGACTGCTTCTTTTTGTGGGGGCTTGAGGAACAACGTTTTGGGAGCAGAGCTTAAGAGATTCAGTTTAACAAAGTGATGAATAATGTTAATGAATGAACTCCTATGCTCACAAACTTAGTTCTTGACTCATCTACGTAAATGTGGCACACTCTTCATCTGAAACTGATACAAATTTTCAGTCTATATATTAAAGTAGGTACTCCTCATGAAAAAGGAACATTCAAAGCATTTCAGTATTCTTCCTTTTGGCTGACACAAAATTTCCTCACAGCATTTCAGAAATTCTATTTCCAAAATTAGGAAATACCAGTAAAGGAAAGAGCTTTTTTTTTTTTTTTAATGCAATAAATAAATAAATAGAGCAAATTAAAGTTTAAAAAGGTACCTGCAAGAAAATTGAGATTGATTTGCTTTATTCAGACTGAAATTTCAGGGGAAAAAAAACCAGGAAAATGCTCTGAATTCTTGGCAATTGCATTTCTTTTCTATCAATTCCCTTCCTCTGCATTTAAACACCAGTAAAAGACCACAGAGACAAATTTTTCTGCTTGTTTTGTTGAGCCAATGCAGCCGACAGTGATATTGCAAACCGCTGGGGGTCACCCACACAAACCTGGATGGCCCACTACTGCAGCATGGGGAAAAATTAGACCTCCTCTTTATTACTGTCAAGCTTTCGACAGCTTAATGCAATAGCAGGATACCTACAAATGCAGACTGTCTAGACTATAAACTGGATAGAGGCAGGTTTTTTTTTAATTTAGGCTATTATCAATTTTTATTACGAATTTGGATTTCTCAAAACAGAAGCAAGATCTAACAAGAAAGAAGGAAAGAGGCACTAAAAGAACACAGAGCTAGATTAGCTACTTTACAATTGACAGTACTACCAATTTATCCCTCACTTGACTGGAAATTGTAAATTACAAAAACTTCAATTTTTGCTGGTGGTTTCAATAAATAAATTACATATTCTTGTGTACACATATTTTAAGGTAAATACAGTTAAGATGGTTTCTGGAACTATTAGGTCAAACCCCAAACTATCCAAACAGTGGAATGAAGACCACAGAATGGGTCAGGTTGGAAGGGGCCACAGTGGTCATCTGGTCCAACCTCCCTGCTCAAGAAGGGTCATCCCAGAGCACCTTGCACAGGATTGCCTCCAGGCAGTTCTGGAGTAGCTCCAGTAAAGGAGATTCCACAGCCTCTCTGGGCAATCTGTTCCCATCCTCAGTCTCCCACACAGTAAAGAATTTCTTCAGGTGGAAAAATCTTCCTGTCCCTCCATTTCTGCCGGTTGCCTCTTGCCCTGTTGTTTGGCACCACTGAGAAGAGACTGGATCCATCTCCTTGGCATCCTCCCTTCAGGTACTTATAGGCAGTACTGAGGTTCCCCCCTCCCCAGAATGCCACACCTACCTTCAGCTGGGCTACACACAACCCAGCTGCAGCCTGAATTCCCCAGGCACAGACACACAGACCTCCTGAACATCATTTAGGGAATTACCATTTTCTGGTTTTCTGATTCCTACAGGGAATCCTTCCCAGCTACTAGAATTAAACTGCTCAGCACCAGCAGCTTTGAGCAGCACTCAGTCACCTCAGTCACCGGGTTCAAAATGCTCCCCTCCTGCTGCAATCAGCTTTGGGGCACAGCTTTGGTCCCCTTAATCCCTTCTAAAACTGTGTGTGCCTTTATGACAGAGCCATGTTATGCCCTATTACACTACATGTACAATATATTTCTTTACCTCATTTTTTTTACATTCTGCTATGATTACAAGAGCAGATCAAGAACTATTTTCTGCTTAGAGATTTCCCATATTACTTTAACACAACCCTTGTACTTTTCTTGTTTCTGACCTGAGTCCTAACAGAAATTTCTTATTCTCAGACTGTGTCACTATGTTCTTATTCTTCCTTGGAAAACTCATTCTGATTTTTGTCACCACTTTCTCTCAGACAGACTCCCATTCCTCATTCTCCTGTACTCACAAATTATTATCAAATGGTGCAAAGTCCATTTTTAGGTATACTTCTATCCATTGTGGAACCTTGCTCCAGTGAAGGGGTTTTTTTTTTATCTCCTCCCTACTTCAAAATAATTTCGTTGTGGATTATTTCTCAATTGCTTCAAGGTGTGCTGTAGTCTTGCCCATGTTCAGAAAAATCTACTGTAGCCAGATCCATTACTTGCAAGTGACAGTACATGAAGAATCAATGAGGGACTTTGGTGGTACCTTACAAAGCATCAGTTTCAGGGCAGACCAAGCCTGGGATCTCTAACACTGCCAAAACTCTTACTGCTATAAGCAAGAATTTTCCCAAGGAATAATTGAGGTGAAATTCAAAGTTTTGGTCAAAGTAGAAAACTCCTCTGAATTAAGTGCATCTAAGGCTTGGAAATTTTTGTGGTGGCAATCACACAGGCCTTTCTTGTGCTTGTTTATGATAGCTGTATATGGGTATCCTGCCTGGGATAACAATAACATATATATTAATATTCTAATTGTAAATGGCAAATACTATTTACCCTAACTCTACTTTAATTTTATTCACTGATTCTTTTTCTTGTAATATTTTGCTTACTACTCTTATTTTTATCTTAAATTTTCAAGTAACCTAAATTTTTAATATTAAAGCAATTTTTTTTCTAAAACAGCTCATTCTTATTGCAGTCCTATATTAAAAAGCAGCTGGGTCAAACTCAGTTTCATATGAAGAGCGCTTGAAACATTAAAATTGCATGAATAGCCAAGAGTCTCAGTTGCATAACCAGGGCCAAGGAGCAGCCAATAAGTCTCTGCCAATCACCCCTATTCATCAGCACAAAACTTTTGTTTGACTAAAGCATATCAGCTAGAAAAGCAACCTGTCATAGTTCAAAGATTTAGAGAGATGAAGAACCTCTTGCCTCCCTTGATAATTTGCCAGAATAATGAATCATTTCTATATGAAAAATACTGTGCATTACTCCTGATTTGAATCTGCCCAGCTCTCCAGCTATAACCTTCAGTTTCTGATTTTTATTGCTGTTCTAGAAAGCCAACATAAACTCAGTATATTTTATCCTGCTTCCAGAGAATTACATTTCTTAATCAAGCAGGATCTCTATTTTGATTGGGTCAATGGATAAAAAAATCACCATTGTCAGAGAGAAACAATTTCATGAGATCTCAAATCTTTTGGATGTCCTTCTGCAATGCTCCCATGGTTCAATATCCCTTCTACAGCAGGCACTCCTGTCACAATGCACATCCAGAGGTAAGGCTATCTTTGAGTCCTAATCACTGTCTTCCTGGAAAATAACTCCTTCTCCTTTTATGATAGCATCACACTAGGAACTCTTGTGAAAACAGAAACATCAAAAGCTCCTTACATCCCTTCCAGACTTACTATTTTCCAGGGTGCAGTTTATGTTGTTCCTGGAAATTCCATCTGGAGAAGTGGTGGAAACTCCTTCACTGGCAATATTCAAGACTCAGCTTGATAGGTGTGGGTAATCTAATCGAAATCTCTGCTTTCCACAGCAGTTCAGATGCTCCCCAGAGGTCCTTTTCAACTTGGGCATTACTATGACACACAATCACACATTTGCTCAAATGCAGTTACTCCATTCTCCATTGCAGTTTTCAAAAGCTGAAGCAAAACTTTACAAAGTCATCTGATCTTGTGGGTTTATAATGCCACTGCTGGTTCTTTCGATACCAACTTGGTATCTTCTTTTAAAGTCTTAACCTGTGAAAAGTTTTACCCATGTAGTATTGCAGTGTATTAAACACTTACATACATCATGTATTTACACCATGCTCATGACCATTAATTGGCTCTACTCTTTAGCCCTAAAAAGTGACTCTGCAGGCTGCTGCAGGTTTCTGCACCACCACAGCAGACTCACAGCAAGAACTCTGAGCAGAGCACACATTTCTCTGTGCACAAACACTGTGCACATTTCCTAAGGTGGTTACTTGGGTCTGACAGTTCATTACCTCTGGCTTTATCTCTCAACCCAAAGGATATGTTTACACATCTGACTAAAATCTTTCCTTGCCTGCTTTATCTGTAATTTTCTTTGTAAAATCACCATTCTCTTACTTGTCGCTCTTCACATCTTTACAGAAATGCTTGCCAAACTTCTTTGTCTATTTTATTGATGAAATACTGAGGAAACAAAAGATAATGTCATATTAAAATATGCTCTCTGGCTGGGATACACCCTGGTTTTGTAACAAGACACTGTGTACCTACTAGGACAATATGCCATACTCCTATGGCAAAAGATTGTATTGCAATTGCTGGCAGCTTAAGCAGAATGAATTTCTTCACCAAAGTCCAGATCCCATTAAAAAGAAAAACTTCTATAAAAGCTGCCTGTCAATATATTCCCAAGAACTGTTTCAAGATATGATATTTAACATTCTTCCATATGAAAAGTCTTAACTTCTAGCTACATTTACCTCCTCCCAAATGAACCCATTTCACCACAAATTTACAAAAAATATAAAATAAGATTGAATACCAAACTCAAGCTGTCAAACCAGGTGAGAGCACTTCATTACTAAACTTTGAAGAAATCAATGGATTTCTTCAAATATTAAATGTCACCTGTGCTAGTTCCAAGGGCCAGCAATTCTCAAGGCAAATTTAATTTTCCTTGAAATTTCTGCATGGAAAAATCCAGAGTATAAACCCGTCCCTGCCTGTGTCTACAGGTAAATCATATTCTTGATTTCAGTTTTCAATGAGGAGGTGTAGAAACTGTGCTGGTATCACTGAGCAGGCCTAAAACCATGCCAGATGGCCTGTTCTGGTAGTCCAGCCCCACTGGAGGCTAATACACCTCTGGCTACTCTACCAGGGGCTGAGGCTGGGAAGAATCTGTATTTTTTTGATCTTTCATCATTCAGATAATTTCCTGCTACAATAATCTTCTCTTTCCAGCTATCAAGACAAAAATCCCTAAGCATTTACTACTAGTAGTCTTTCTGTAAAGGTCACTGTACTCTACAAATTATTTATGATAACCTGTAATGTAAGAGGGAAGACAAAAAAATACCCTGCAAAAGAAAAAAAAAAGCAAAGCAACTGCATCATGGTTTACTCTAATTTTGTTTATCTAATGCTGTGGCTGAACAAACTCTCAGAAGCTTTTTGGTCTGCAAAATAGTATCTGCAAATCTTTAAACAATGTGCTTCTTAATGATTGGATTAATTCAAACTGTTCAAATCCCCTTAGACAAGACTGCACTGCTTTCAAGTGAAGTAGCAAGGCAGTGTGTCAGAGAAATAAATAAAGATTTTGTCCTGTTGACTCTCAGCCTACCAAGCATGGAGAAAGGGGCAAAAGGCCTTGTTATGTGGCCTGTGATCTTATCCCTTATCCTTTTTGACCAGCACAAACTGCCAGGAAAGAAATAGCTCTGCTGATAAGAAGGAATACCTCCCTCTCTTTTAAGTGGAAGTATAGAAGCTGTTCTCCTTCAAGTCAAACAGAGCTCATAGTGCAGTATTTATTTAAGAAATTTTCTAATATGATGAAATATTAATTTGTTTTGGTTGTGTCTTTTTGGATTAGGCTGAGGAAAAGAAGTACAATTCCCACAATGTCTCCAGATCGCAGCATCACTTTTCTTTTGATCAGCACACTTTGGACTTACAGAAGCAAATTGCAATCATATTATCAGTCAAAAAATACTGTTGAAAAACAGCACTTGGATTAACATTTTAATCAGATGCTTTTGAAATCATCTTCAATGAACAGCAGTTAACTCAAACACCCACCTGGGACAGCTAAGTCAGTTTGATGTTTGTATATTCCTACTTACTACGACCTTCCAACAGGAAGAGCTTGGTTATTAAAAACCAACTGCCAGTGTATTTACATGGAGCTTTTAGGAAAGGCAATGGGGAAAAACAGTGCCTTTTTACATTGCTGACAACCAACTTCACTTCCATGGGGGTATTTCAGCATCATGCCTAAAGTTGTCTAAAGCAGGGGCCTTAATGAGAAACAACTGGTTGATCCTCTTCTTAGATGAGAACAAAGTGACAGGAGAGGTAAGAGAGATCGCATGGGCTGAGTCTGGGCAAATTTGTTCTTCGCAATGCTTCTTGGTGCCTGAGCTCTCAAGCAATCAAACAGCAGAGCTACGGTTATGACTGCTTACCTGTCTGTTATGAACAAGGAAACTGGAAATTCTCCCTTTATTTGTGAACCAAGGCAGTCTAGTCATGGAAAAGATAAACTATGTGCTTTTACTGTGCCTGATACCACAATGCGCTGTTAACCTTGCAGCTGGTGTCAGTCATTAGTTTTCAAAACGATTTTAATGGTTTTGCTCTTCAGTGCAACACCCAACACACAGAATGGACTCAAAGCAAAACATTCTCCTTGGCTCATCCAGGCTTTTCTTCCCCTTACTACTCTTATTCAACTTTTCCTCCCTCCTGGATTTCAGATAAAATTACTTAAATCTGTCTGTTGCAACAGAATGCCACCAGACTCAGCTTCTTTGCTGAATTCGGGTGAACAAATATAGGTGACTTTGTGGGTTGGCAGAGACAGCAATATGAAATCAGGCTGGCTGTTCTTGTTAAATGAGCAGTCAAACAGTATGTAAGATTAGGTTTCCAAACATAGCTCCCTGCCATACACTGAGGTAAGTAAAACCAGATCATCGCCCTCGTCTCAACTGAAAGTATCTGAAGGCAGAATGAACATTTTGAAATTATGACTGCATATTAAAAGACTTCTGAAAGATCACAGAACCCAGACATATAAGAAAGTTTTCAAACCACAGAGAAGATAAGCTGAAAAACAAAGCAGTAGTGGCTAGACAAACCTCACTTGAAAGGTTTGATAACTTTTGTCTGACTGCTTTTGCAGAAGCAGTTAGGAATTAGAAAAGCTATTCTGCTCTCAAAATCTAATACTGTGTTCTTAAAATTAAAAAGAAAAAAAGAAAGAGAGGCCAATGACAAAAGCACAGACATTTTGGCAGTATCCAGGGAAGTTTGAGAAGTGGCAGCAGAAAGCACAGATCAAAAAACCACGTAAGTTCTTTTATTGTGGAAAATACCTAGAATTCCATGTTTATCTTACCACAATAAGCTACTGAATGGTTATCTAAACTGCCCTTGTTTTGCCAGGCACTCAATACATCTGCAGGTTTTACCCCACATTAGTTTTAGTCTGGTGTGTTTAAAAGGCTACACAGCAACTCAATCTAATCTAGAAGTTTATGCACCCTCTTACAGTCATCACAGAGAGTGATCACCTTAAACAAAAAATCTCTTTGGTGTCGGTTCAGAATTACTTGCCCCAGTTGCTACACCTAAAATCACATTTCTGTGATACACCACAAAAAACCTCAGCCCGTTCTCTGACAGTACATCACAACAGGTATTGTGAGAAATCCACTAAAGTACATTAAAAAAACCCCAAGAGAGTTGGAGGGCGGTGAGAAGCATCTCACAAGGACCTGTCTGAGTACTTGTGAGTCTTTATTTTTTTTCCTTCATTTCCTTAGTTCTCCTTTTACAAACTGTGGAAAGTTTCCTTAAATTCCAAGCTGGCTTTGCCTATATACCACAGCAACAAAGAAATCTGTCTAACATATTATAAGTGGAACTATTCTTGGCAAAATAATGTCTCTTAGACAGGTTTAAGTCATGCAGAAACAAGACGGAACTTGTGAGTTCACGGTTTCTTTAAAACAAACCAATACATCCTGTCACAGCAGGAGGAAAAAAAGATATGTCAAACCCAAAACATTACAGCAGAAGGTAGAGAAGACTTGAGAAAAAAAGCAGCTCACTCATCTTCACTATTCAAGTATCTTCAGAGTAAAAGTCTACTGTTTTCTAACCCTTCAATTCAGAAGAGGCCCAAAAAGTTCAGAGCCCTGGAAGACTTCCAGCAAAAAGATTAAACCCTGCATATAAACATTCTCTATAATTAGAGAAGAAAGCATCTTGGTTTTTGGACAGCATATGACAAATTTTGAAACCATGAGATAAAATCAAATTGTATTTTAACGTGCTTCAAGAGCAACCTTTCTTCTGTAGACTGTCAGTTTCCCTCTTGAAAACATCTGATAACTACTGCAGTAATGGAACGTTTTTTGCACCTCTCAAAATCAACCTAGAACCAACATGTATGGACAACAGGATAATAATAATGAACACTCAAGAACATTCCTTCTTACAGGGAGCAATATTTTGAATATAAGAGCCTATCCAAAAGCTTCCACGCTCTCTTACACAAGCCCCTCAGAAGAAAGCCATAACTCTATCACGGCTGTACCTGGCTTGTAGGAGAATCATCAGAGGAGCAGCAAAGAGCTGAGAAATTCCTTTTTCTTCTCGGTTGTGCCACAGGAGCATGAGGGGTTGCCTCCTCCCCAAAAGCCATCCCCTCAGTAGCAGACTGTCACCAGCATGGAAGGGCAGGAGCAGGAGCAGCACAGGTCCCTCTTCCTCCTGGTGCAGCTTTTCCATAGGTGTGCACATGCGGCAGAGCCTCATCTGATGTGCAACTTCACTGCACATCCGGGTGTATGAATGAGTCATATATAGAAAACACTGGTTTCTCATGGTTGCATGCTCGCACACGGGTGGGGATTGAGCAAATACATTCGCACATGGGCTGGAAACCACCCTTCTGTTACAGGATTAATACCCAAGACCAAGGAGGTCACAACTTAGCTATGAAGGAAGACGGTAACACATGTACAGCAAGAAGACATGAAAGAGCAATCAAAGTAACACAAATAGTTAATGCTGTGGTGAAATATCTTGAATTAAGCTACAGCAACAACCAAGTACTATACATGACCTCTGCAGTGGTCCTGCATTACTGAAAGCCATTCACGGGCCTCATGAAGAAACCCGACTCCACGCGCTGGAGGGTTCCAGGCTCAGAGTGGGATGAAGCCAGTTGCTCAGGGCAGGATTAGGCCCCGTGGCCCGGAGCCCATGCAGCAGTGCCCGGCAGCTGCCGGGGGCGAGGGAGCCGCGAGCCTGGCGTGCCGGAGCGGGGCAGCAGCAGGTGCCCGCGCGGGAAGCTGCGGCTGCAACGTCCGGTGTGGAAAACACTTGGTAAAAATAAAACAGAAGGGAAGTACACTTGAGCCAGAAATTAAATGCTTGCATCTGATATCAGAGGAAGAGCACGTCGGTCAGACAATCTGCTGGGGGTTTGAGCCAACTGTACCCTGGTCAGCAGGAACATTTTATTGACATCAATACCAGCACCACGAGGGCCAAGAAAAACATTTTGTGATCCGCGCCTCCTTGCTCCACTCCATCCCACCCTTCTGTGATGTTCTGAAGGGAGAGGCTCTCCACTGACTTCCAGAAAGGTTTGATGCTGTTTCTATCACATTCCATTTAAATTCCCCAGTGGCAGACACTATACTAATTGCCTCTGGTAAAGCAGAGTCCCTGGTCTGTGTAGTGCAGAAATCCTCCTCTGTCCCACTCACCTGCGCAGGAGCATGCAAGAGGCTGGCAGAAGGCACCATCCTGCCTGTATTCCCAGTGCTGGACTTAGTATTAGCCAAAAAGATGGCAGCTTGGATTAGCAGCTGAAAACAAACTGGAAAAATAGAGATCCTCTAAAAAAGCCACAAATACTGCAGCAGTTACTGACAAATCATGGTAATTGCATTACTGTGGTGATCCCATTCTAAGAACACAGAGGCTCTCCCACATCCCTGGGTAGTAGACGTTGACATAGTGGTGTCTGTTTAATGCAAAGCTATTAAACAATTTTAATATGAAATAGCTTTCTTTAAACAATAAAGCTTGTGTGATATCCATAATGAAAGAGTGAAATTGGCACACAATATCTGTGAGGTTCTGGAGTGGGTTTTTCTTTATGGCCTTTTAGGGAAATATATAATAGATAGAAATGTAAGTAGATCAAGAATTTACTCAAATTATCACTTTTCTGTCAAAAAAAGAAACAAGAAAATAAACAGTTTGTTTTGATCGACAAGAAATTTTCTAAATGTTCTAATTTTTTGGGTACACTTTTTAAATGTAAGCATTTATGTTACATGTGCACTTCTAAATTATTTTTTACATTATCCTAAAAAATAATTCTTCCTTCCAAACAATATTTCCTCTCATTTAAATCAACCAACAAATGTCATGCAATGGTATATTTGTTCAGCCAATGGGAAATAAGTGATATTTCTTTTTACTTATCCTAATCAAAGTCAAATATTTGTTCCTTCTGTGAGTAGTTTGCTACTAATTACAACAGTCTGATGTACAGTATTTTGTGTTACTAAAAATAGGGCTACCAATTAATAAATGCAGCTAAAATTATGCTTTCAAAGCACAGTGGAGGAAAGCCCAAAGCTCATACATAAACATTGACAGCAGGTTGTTTCCAGACTTTAGACATCCACATACCCACAACATAGGTGCAAATTGGAAAAGTCTCTGCTTGTTCATCTGGCAGTAAGTGTATCTGAAATGAACATACTGAGTAGGATTTAAAATCAGAATCAACTTATTTCAAATTAAAAAAAACCTTTTAACTCCGTTCTTCCATTCTTTACATTTTCCTCTTGCTGTCTTCCTCCTTTCTTTAAGGACAGATATCTCACTCCAGACTGAAGAAATGTTTAGCTTCAATTAAAATTGAAGCAAAACTAGTTTTCCTCTTTTGAATGAAATAATTGCAATGAAGATCGTTTATTAAAGATATGTGTAAGAAATGTGTAAGAAACCCCTTAGAAGCTGAAATAGTCTTAAAACTTAATTGAGCCCTGGAATTTTCAGTCATGAGACATTAACACAGTCAAGAATTCAGCAGTACAAAACAGAACTGGACATTCATGTAGGTATCAGGAAGATCCAGTCTTACAACTAGCAAGAAGATAATTTTAGAAGATAAATCTCAAGATGTGGGACAAAATAATCTGTAACTGCTAAAGATCATAACATACATGATGGCTGATTATCCCACATCCACCACCTGACAGGTGTTAAGAAATTGCCCTTAAGAGGCAGAACTCATAGTGAAAAATATATTATTGGTCTTTTGGATTTTGCAATCCAAAGATAACCTAAGACAATAGCTTCTCTCTTCCTTTCCTTAATAACTAATTTTGAATTTTAGACTTTATTTTTTTTAAAGTGAAGTATGCCCATGGCAGTGTATTGATCAGCCAATGAAAATCTTTCCAAACAAATGACACTGTTCAGTGCTTACTCAGGCAGCAATCTCCTAGTGAATAACTGGAATCACTACAATCCCCTGCACAAGGGGCCACACAAAATGCAGTAGCACAAAAGGTACTAAATGGGAACAAAAATCCACAAGACCAAAAGAGGACCCTTCAAAAGATTCTTGACCAACCAAAAGTCCCTGCATTGACTTGCTATGTCAATTTGCAAAACTTGACACCACAGATTTTACTGAACTGGCACAATTACCACAACTGGGTAAATGTTAAAAACACGCATCTCAGGGGCAGCTGTCAGAGTCACAGGTGTTGGCCACAATTTTAACAATAGCACTGTTTTTTCTGGTGTACTCAACTCATCTGAAGAGAAAGGAAATTGGAACATATGTATATAAGTAATTGGCTTGTCTTATTTACTCTTCTCCTACTTAAGCCAAGAAAAGACATTTAAATTCCAGTGATTATGGTTAAACCAAACCAGTTAATCAGGTGACTTCAGTGCAATCTGCCTTTGTTAGAAAATCAACTGGAAAATGCTGTAAAGCAGCAGCAAGTCCAGAGATGCATTTACTTTGCCAATGACTGACATAAATATGTGCTCCCATCCCAACTGACAACGTGCAAATAGCACAAAAGTGCTTCCCAGTGAGAAGCTAACAAGACTATTCAGCTGTAACAAGAACAACCCAAGCATACTCACAACCATTTGCAGGGACATGGTTTTTGGACACAGCGCATTCACCGGTTCTGAGTCTAATCACGGCTCACCCAGGGAAGTTACACTGTCACTCAGCACTACCACAGCCCAACCTGCTGCCCTCACCCAACACCTCTGCCTGGCTGTGATCATCTGCCAGACAAATGCTCCTCACACCTTCTGTAGCACACCTCCAGAGCTGTGGCCAGGTGAGAACGCCTGCTCAAAACCAGCATGGCAAAAGTGTCTGCAGACCAGAGCTTGCAGGCCTTCATTATCACTTCTGCCACAAACTTATGGTGCTCTCATAAGTAAATGAGGGGCTCGAAATTCATTTTGGGATTTAGAGATCACTGACAAGCCCCACCTAGAATGGTGTCCTGAGGATGCCTCCCATGCTGTTCATCCCTGAGCTGGGCAGGAAGCAATGGGAGGTGCTCTGGTTTAAAAGCAGAGTTGGAAGAGGAAGGAGTGGCACAGCAGCCTTTGTGCAGACACTCCTCCCCAGCACTGCTGAAGGAGCCAGGGCTGCACTGAACCCATCCCCCACCTGCTGCCTGTTTCGGTGCAGCTTTTGGCACTCATCCACAGAGGCAACCCAGAAAGAACGAGGGCTAAACCGAGTATGTGCAAAAACACACCTATAAATGCCTCAGGACATTTTGGGCCAGAAAAGCTTAAGTTTCTGAAACCTAAGGAATCTCAGGTGTCTACAGTAACTGGGAGAGGTTTCCACGGGCAACACTTTTGAATGCAGCTGCCTGAAATATGCTTTGAGGGATACCAAAGTCCTAGATTCTTTACTGGATTTAACAATAGGTACTGGAACAAGATTACTGCAGGCATTTACTCAGTCAACTGAATACAAAGCATTCTAAAAATACTTTTCCTTGTCATAAAAATAGATTAGAAAAATACATGTACAAAATTCACATGAACAAAGGTAAGTACAAACAACTACCTGGGACTTCTGAGTTACAAACAATACACAGTATTTAAAATGCAGAGGCGTTGCCACAGAAAAAAAGTTACTAATCCTGTTGGGGCAAAGTAACTGCACTGGTGTGTGGTTTGCATGGGGGAGGGAAGGAAAAAGAAAAGGAATTGCTTTATTAGCCTTTTTGCAGCTTTGTTTTGTTTGCTTTTTCAAAAAAACCCCAGCTTTTCAAATTACTTTTAACTGATAGATATAAGTGAAGAAACTTACATTTATCAAAGCAAGTATTAACAATCTAGTTTACCTTCATTTAGTCCCAGAGATACCTTAGGGCTAGTAGTTTAATATGTACCTTAATAGGTTGCCTTACTTTTATAAACTAGAGGGTAAAATTGAAAGACTTTCCACTGAGACACTCTATTAGGAATATTCTTCTTCCTCAGCATTTTCACTTTGAGTGAACACAACGTAAATCCATTTTACTTTGCTAATGAACCAGCTCTTTGTTCATTTATCTATCAAGCTATTTATAAATATCTTGCAATCACAGCATTATCTGGGGGCTAAAGAGCATGTTTCAACTCAAAACAAATGGACATGTCATCTCATGTCCTTCTACAAACAAAAGCTAAGAGCTTGGAATCCAGCAGAGATTTAACCTCATAATCATGTTGCATATGTTCATTTTCATAGCTTTTCTTAGGCGCTTGTAACAGTGTAAAATACGAGCAGTCGCCCTTAACTTAGAGCAGCCCTGGAAAGCAATAAATTGTTGCACCAGATGTACACGAGACAGGGGACACGTGTGGACACTGGGGAGGGTCCCCCTTGCTCAGCGTGCTCTGCTGGGTCACACAGACTGCCAGGGACAGCGGGGAGCTGCTGCCCCACTCGGGCAGGGAAGTAGTGCCCATGGGTGGAGAGCAGGCAGGAACCCACAGAAATCTCCTCAAACAACTTCTGAAACTCTACCTTTCCCCAGCACAAAAAGCTACAACCTATGCCAACACAGCAGCAAGTTCTGGCTGCGTGAGGCTGACTTCTCAGATACAAACAGGCATTTTTTGGTGACACGTTAAGTACAGCAGTATGTGAACCAAATTGTAATTCAATGAAATCAATGTTCCCAACTAGAAAAGTTTGCAGCATATCCAGATTAAAATCACATTCTTCACATTTTAAAACTGAATGTAATTTTTAACTCTGTTTTTAAACTTGCACAGACCAAAGAAGTGTTCAAGCAGTATTAACATTAATTCAATTTCTCCCTACCCAATTCTATGGCATCAACCAGCAACAGTAATGAACGCAAAATATGCTGGTTCATTTTACATACTGTTGTTTGTACATAAGCAAGTACTAAATAACTAACACTCAGACTCTGGGAGAAAGGTTAAATTGAAATGAATTCTAAAAAGTTACCATTAATAACTCAGTTTCAAGATATAACTGGGTGTAAAAGCAAAAGAGTTGTGACTAAAAAAAATCAGTTTTTAAAGTGACTTCTTCGCTTGTAGTGCTTTAAATTCTTTCACTTTAAAAGTCACTACACATTCCAAAAAATGTTTATTTAACCTTGCCTAATCAAGCAACGCAGAATATCAGAAAACCTTTACACCCTGTTTCTTCACCTGGATTTAAACAATGTGCTTACCATATTCTGCAACCCCTGCATTCCCTAAATCCTACTGAGGATCTACATGGAAGTGAAGTTCCTCTCAAGTTTACATCTCTCTCAGTAGTCTTAGGCAGAACATGACGATTTTTCTCTTTTCACACTTTTAAGCTCAGGCTTGTTGCCACCCTTTCCCCCCCAGACCCACCCGTTTCCACTCCACACGGAGCGATCTGAACCAAGGGGATCTGCAGCCCCAGCGCTGCTCCGCTATCACATCCCGCCGTGCCAGCCATCCCTTACCTACTGCTCTTTGCTTGATCTGTCCTGACTGATGTGAGCATGAAAGCGGTTGTAACTAAGAACATGGGGTGTTTACTGTCCCTCCAGATAGACTGAAACTATCTCCTTTTGTTTATACCTCAAATCCCAAAGTCCCAACAGCTTTTCTGTTGCTTGACTTTCACCTCCAAATATGTTTACCCTCTACTAATGTACTTTTACCCAAGGGAAAAAAAATCTATTAAGAAGTGCTCAAATGTTACCTATTATATCAAAACATACACTCAAAGTCAGTTTAACCAACTGATACTGTGATTCATGTAAAAAACAAAAAGCTTCAGTATTTTAACAGATATCAAATCCTGGAATAAATGCTGTTATAATTTCAGGGTTCTATTTTAACAGTTAAAAGAAAGACATCTGGCAATAATCTACAAATAAATACAGTGTCTCCATTCTTAGTTTCTCCTTCAAAACACTACCTAGGAAATTTTTGCAGCATGATTCATATAATCAACATGATACATTACAATGCCTTTCAAATAATTCGGAATTCTTAGTTCATTCAATAAAGAACTCATTTTTGAAAGAGAAAAGGGAACATGCCCTGCCAGAAAACTCGCTTTATTGACTCAGCCCTGCTGCCAGCAGGAACATGGTGAAGCAAACTCCAGGATTTCAAAAGCATTTTTTCACGGCGAGGGCAGAAACAGAAAGAGGCTTATTTACCGAAATGTGAGATCCCGCAGGTGAGGCCAGAGACGGTCTGTAATCCTCTTCTTTTAGTTCCAAAAGTTTTAATTTATGATGAAGTCTGTAATAATCCTTTCAAGCTGCCAGGTAGAACGCACGCCATATCTCAGCCGTGTTTTCTTTCACCCTTTTGCAGAGTAACTTTGTTATTTGCATAAAGCTTAGTCCTGGCCTATGGGACTTTTTGAACATCTACATGTTAGATTAGCTGTCTTGACATGCTCTATCAAGCATGACATCATGGATCTCCATGGTAACCTTAGCCACACCTGCCCAGATGCCAGGGTTACCTGTCATATTCAGATCTAAATGAACGTAACAAAAACCCTAAGCCACCATTTTCTAGGCAATCAGCCCTGCAAAGGCACCGGAAGGATTTGAGTTTTGTTTTTAATTGACTGAAATCTAATTCCGTTTGCCGAGAAAATTTCTTCTTCACGGAGCACTGCCTGAAGCACTAGAGCTGCTCCTGACCCTTCCACACCTCCCAGCCTATTTCCTAGTCAAACAACAACTGAAGAAAGCTGTGGCAAACTTCTACCAGCTCACTTTCTTACCCCAGGCTCATGAGCTCCTGCTCAGAAAAACTTCTACGCATTCATTTTTGTTCTCTGCCCCTCAGAAAGGTTTTTTTAGAGGTGACTTGTAAAACAGGTTCACAGCAGGGATTACCCCCTCCCGTTGCCAGGTTAGCATTTTAACCTCTTAATTGCTAACTCCTTTTCATGTTTGCAGCTACAGACCCAGCTTTTACACTTGTTCCTGCTTTCCTTCTCTGCTGACCACCTAAGCAGGTGACCATGTCCTTCCATGAGCTCCAGAGCAGATGATTCACACTGTCTGAAACTGAAGACATCCCAGACTGTTTCCTTCTTGCTTTCTTTTTTTTTCTAACTTCCTTGGGGATTACATTCGCACCTTCCTTTCATTACCACAGGTGAGACATCCTCGGCAGAGGTAACGTATTTAAAGCTCCTGCAGAAACTTGCATTACCTAAAAAAAAAAAAAATTTGTTCCTCAACTTTACAGGCTTTCAGGTGGAGGGAGCTCTGGTGCCCAGCTGTGGACTTATCTTAGAAGGGGGAAAAGCTGCAATGTGAGGGCGAGCTGCTGCGCTGTGGGTCACAGAGCTGTGGCCACGTGTGCTGCATTCTCCTGTGCTGGGGCACACAAGGCACGTCTGCATCCCTCCAGGCTGCTGCAAAGTCATGCTCCAGTTTCTCACAGGCCAGCTTAGCTGCAGGCTATTTGCCTTGCTGCAATATCCCAAGCCCCTTGTGCAAATAAAGATGGCCTCAGCCTCTGTGAGCTTTCCTTTCCAGAACAGGGTATCACAAACAAGGCAACAAACCTTTGGAGGAGAAATGATCTGTGTGCACAGCTGGGAGGTTTCAGGTCATCACATTAGCTAACCATCAGTAATCCCTGCTGGCCTTTTACCTGGCCATGATTGTACTTCTGATTTGTGGCAGATTATCAGGAGCAGAAATGGGTCCTCAGGAGGCACATCCAGGGAGGTATTTATCTGAATAAATGAAGCCTGGAGGAAACCATTAGCACATAGTGGAAGATGCAGACAACATTCAGCTGCCCTTGCTGGTGGAAGTGATAGGTAGGATGTGACAGCACCAAATATTTTTTCTCTGATGTTTATTTCCTGCAAACAAGGAGTCAGTTTGCCGTACTCAGATAATGATGGCTAAAATGGACAAGAGAAGAACGTCCACAAAGAAGAAACCAGACAATTGCCAATCTTGATTTTCTATTGGTTGTGGAGCTGACAGGGTTTAGAGCAACCTGGACGAGAAATTATATGATATACAGGGGCTACCTGCTGACTGTAAATACTGGGGTATTTTATGTTTCAGCTGCACCATTTGACAGAGAGATTAGAAAGTAGTGTTTCATTAACTACTATCACTGATAGGTGTCCTACAGTGGGGAAATTCCCACCATGGACAATATTGCCACTTTTCAGATATTGGAGCAGCTGAAGAAGTAAGAAGGGAGAAAAGGAACCTGGAAAATAAATTCTGACATTTTAATTTAAAATATGACATTTTAAATCAAGTCTTCCCATCTTACAAATTTTGTTTGTGATACATGTTTATGTTACATGTACATACCTACTACATGTGCATGTAGTTTGTCTTCTATAGCACTGCTACACACATATTTAAGGGTGGAAAAAAGGAAGTATGGATGCTAAACACACATATACACCCTTCAAGGCAAGATTATACTATAGTCTTATTCATGGAGTTGCTAAGAAATCACATCGTATGTACACATACATAAGCACACACAGCTGTGTGTATATATATATATATTTATGCACACGTACCTATGTGTATCTATATACAGTTACATATAAACACACACAAACACACACACCAAATACTGATACGTGGGTGTGCACACACAGACACAACTGGTAAGAAAATCCCCCTCTGAACTGTAATGCTATGATCATAATAGTCTTACTGCATCTGATGAGCCAGACAGTTGATACATCACATGCCAAGCAAGCAACTTTCTTACAATCAACCTGTATTATTTATTTCTGCATGTTTTCATGTGGTTTTAGGTCAGTTTATACTTTTTCAAGTAAGGCTGAATGACTGGAGTCTTTAGTATTTCCCACTTCCAAGAAATACCTTTTGATGCTCTAATAGTAGTTTTAAAGTTATTTTGTTTTAAAATTGTTAAAAAACTCATTACACACAACACATATAATACCTACATCTAATCACCAAAAAGTAGAAGCAGGAGAATGAATTTTACCCTCAATAAATTAGCAAGGAAGACACATTTTAAACAAATATCAAGAGCAGTTACTGCATTCCTTCTGTAATTTACTGCCTTCAGAAAAGGCTCAAATTACAAAATGTGTAGGGTGTAATGCTGTAGGCTGTTCAAACTAGGTTTGCAGTGTCTGCAACACTGGAACTAAATATTTACATGACTCCAAAAGATCTAATCTCTGGATTTCACCCCCCTCCCACCCCCTTTATTTAATTTGTATGCTATCTTTATCCACCACCCAGCACATTCCACACAGTCACTAAAGTTCATGGAAGAGATAAGTGGGGAGGAAAAAAAGTCAAGACCTTAAAATGAAAGGAGTAAAACTGTTTTAAAATAAGGAATAGATCATCCTTATTAGAGCTGAAGTCTTGCAGCAATTTTAGCTAGATACAGATGGATTCTAACAGTGATAGCACCTGGGATCTCTAGAGACCCTGTAAAAGAGAAGTTCTAGGGGTGAGTTAACAAATTACAATCTTTCCAAACCTGTAACAGTCTGATCTTCAAAGCCTCACAAGTATGCAAAGCTTCAAAGAAGCTTGGAATTCACTAAGAGCTTCTATAACAGAGTACAATATGTTTCCAACTCATTTTTATTCCTTATTTACAATTAATTTGCTGTTAGTGCTGAAACACCTATAAACCACCAACGGAAATGAACTTCAACAAAAAGGCTTGCTGTCAATCATTTGTTAAACCCAGAATAACGAGCACAAGATTTTTCAGACCAAACTCCAAATTCTGATGCTTGATTGAAAAAAAAAATTAATTATGGAATAGATGGTAGATTGCCTGAACAGATTAAACTCTGTTATTGCACTCCAAACCAGAGTCCAGAGTTAGGGAGAGATCCTTGCATGGCATTCCCTGAATTCAGGAGGTCGGCGTGCCAGCTGCCTCCACCTGCTCTGAGAGATACATCAGCGTGCCACCTCCCCTCTGACCCTGCGTCTCCTGCTCGCTGCTGGAAAGCAACTGCAGGCAGAGGCACACCACCCTCAGGTATGCTGCTGGCAGACCAGTGTGGGTGTCAAGGCTCCCTGGAGGAGGCAGACAGTTATGGGTAAGTCTGTTCTGTTTGCATTACAAAACTCAAAAATAGAAAAGAAACCAAATGAAAGGGTAACTGAGCCAGCTAAAGCATACAGACACACTCTGCAGGTATTTTCTTTTCTCCCAGTCAGTGGTGCCGATACTGAAAGTGTAACAGAAGTCAGCAGCTGTTCCATATTTTCCCTTCAGCTGTGAAAAGTAGATTGAGACTCATATACTAAGATCAAGAGTCTCACCTTCACTCCTTTCTCTGTGTATGCTCTAAAAAAAAGGAAAAGCTCTTCAGAAATGTCAAGTTCAACAAACAATTCCAAGGTAATACTGAACAGATCTATTTTGTTTCTTTGAATTTCAAGGCAAGGTCTGAATCGCAGGCCACATCTAAAAATTTGTTTCATACTTTGTTACATTCTCACCTTTTGTAATGAGGTAACACTCAGCTCTGTAGGAGTTATAAGGACCATTAAACAGACATGATACAAATTTGACTTCCTTACCTGATCTCTTAGTCTCTCCTGGTGTCCCATTATTGCTGTGGCATGGTGGGGATATTTCTGTTTCAAATGCTCAAGAAAAGCCTCTCTCTTCCTGTCCATTTCTGAGGTTTGCATTCCCAGTATTTCTTTGGAACTGCGAGGGCCACCTACTGTGTGTCTTCGAGGGATGTTGCGGGTGGGCTTTGAGCCAGAAGAAGTGTGACTGCTCGGGCTCGAAAGGAGCTCTTTAGATCGGAGACATTCTGCATCGTCTAGTGATGTTACATGCAAACTGGGTTTTGCCTGGTCTGAAAAGAAACAAAAAAACAAAACCAAATATAGTTTTTATTATAAAAACTTAATGTCAACATTCACATTAGTAGCAAAATGGGAAAAAAGATTGACATGAAAGCCAGGTACTTTCAAATTCTGGCAGTGTGCAATGGCATGTTCTGCATCATTAGGCATATACATATCATAGTAAGTGACCCAGAAATAATCTCTTATATAAGCTATGCACATACTTATCTACTTTTATCACACAATTGCAGTACTGCCTCACAGAAAAGTGAGTATCATTAAAGTAGATGTTCCTTTTATATCAAATTTACCTATGTGACTTGAAAAGAAGATCTGACAGGGCCCTTATTCCCTGACCTTTAAGATCTACAGGATGCTTTCTACATGAAGAAACAGATTTCTTCAATAGGGTCCAGTACACTTAATGGCCCCATAACTAGTATACTTATACAAACTGATAAAATTCCTTTGACAGAGCAGATTTATAATCCTTAATCTTTTTTTTCAGTGTGTTTTCAACGTGTTATGAAATACCTAGGAAATAATAAGAGGGTTTGGGAGTCTCTTTTTCCTGATTTTTGACTGTGGTCTGGTTTTAAATTTCACGGATCTCCCTCGGATTTTATATGTCTCAGGACAGCAGGCTGGAAAATTCTACATCATTTTTCCATAAACCATTTCTTAAGAAATAGAATAAAAGTAGGTTTCTCTGTGATCTAAAAAAGGGAAAAAAAAAAACCCAGATAAATTTTACTACTTTAAAATCTACTTTAAGACCAAAGACCGCGACGACATTTGTAAAGAGATAGGCAGACACTGTGGGTATGTAAGTGCTGGCTTATCTTCAGGTAACTCTGTAACATGAACCCTCTGGTGCTCAAAAAATTGTAGACTGGAGCCTTGTTACCTAATACCTTTGAAAAAATCCCTCGCTCCTTTGCCAGCAAAGGGGAAAAAAAAACCTAACAAAACCTTGAAGTACTGAAAAGGCCTCTCCAAGTCTGATGTGGCCTTCCGCATCTTTACCAGACAGACTCCAACTCGGATGTCCCTGAGTGTTAACCCTTCCCAGCACCTCCCCGGGAGCAGGGAACTCTTCTTCTACCTGTTTGGAATAAATCTTTATTTCTCTCTGACACTTTTTGCCTCAGAGCCCCTTATCCCCCCCGTGACGCTTCGCCTGCATTCTGCCATTATACAGCACTACTGTTTGGAAACAGGCACCTACTCACTTTTTTTTATGTTTCAGTCAGTCATTCTGACACTGTGTGTGGTAGGCACACCACTTGCCTCAGGATTTTACGCTGAGGATTTCTCAGCTTTCTGGTGTGCATTGTCAGTGGCCTGCCACGTGCCACGGAACCTCAAGCCCTGGTAACAAAGCACATCCTCCAGCGGTGGAGCCGCTGCTGGGTGTCCCACCAATTCACTTAGGGAATCGATTTCCTTGGGTTCCATAACAGAACTTGGCCCTGCACGGTCCTCAAAGACTTCGCATGTTTCTGTAAACTCCCTATACTGTTCAAAGGCTCCAACATTTTCCACAATGCCCTCTTGTTTGCGTTCATGGAAACCTATCCTGAAAGCAGATGCAGGCATTGGGGCCCAGACTGCAGGTGACACCATGGTTTGACGAGCACAGATCTGGACACAACTCTATGAGCAGGTTTGGTTCACAGGGAAGTCTTACTTTCACACAGATTCAAAGTGTCATCTGTGATCTTCACAGCACCTTCTAAGACCTTCTTAGCAGCACAATCCTGGTTAAACCTTCAGAGCAGCAGCCTCACCTTCGTGTACAAACACACATGCACTCAACTTTTTCAAGCACAACTCAATTAAGAAACATCCATCCTCTATGTTTGTTGAAAAGTCATGAGCCACCAGGTACATTGAGCTTGTCTGAGAAAAATGGCAAACAGGAAAGTTTTGCTTGCAAGAAGCCAGTGTGGCTATTCCAGATACACTCAGTGAAAACCGTTTCTGAAACCTGCACAGTCATTCCAATGGATTTTACATGGGAGGGGAAACTAGATGGGCTGGGGCTGGATGGAATTTACCATCTTTCATTTGTTGTGCCAAGATCCTAGAGGTTATATGCCTCAGGCTGCTGGAAAAAAGGCACAGACATAAAATAAGGGATTTTCTTGGAGCTGGAGGGAGTCAGCATGAGCACAGGTGACTGAGTGCAGCAATTTGGTATAAGCCCTCAAAGTACTGCCACAGCAGCAGTTTCAATCACTGAAGTGATGGCAGGCACTCCCTCAAGAAGGCAGGTAAACCTATGCTGACAAGCACAACCCAGAACTCATGAGTATTTTGGGTCCTAAATCTCTCTCATGCAAAGTCTTTCCCTACTTTGCACTTCTGTCATTTCAATAGTTTAAGAAAGAGCTAATTATTTGGCACATAAAGAGATATATCAAGTAAAGTGTTTCACCACTGTTTGTTATTAGGTGAAACCTTGAAAAGGAATCAAAAATAACATACTGTTCTTATACTGTATTAGAAAGATCAACAATCTCTCTTATTTTTCGTTCATATATTTGGAAAATACTGCATAAATGCCAGTGAAAAGAAAGGAATGTAAACTATGCAAACTAATTCCTCATCTTGCCAGAAAGCTGACTCGGGCATCCAGCAAGATCCTGATCCTGCATCATTTCAGCGCATAGCAGCAAATGACTTTCTTTGCAAACCAAAATCTATTGTGTTTCAGTATGGTTCTTTTCTCTACTAACTGCTGAAAAATACAGTTTTGGACCACTTTCTGGACAGGGATAAGTGACTTCAATGTCATTTGCCCAGGGCTGAGCACTGGGCTGCTGAAACTCCCCTGCGGATCTCGAGACACATCAGTTCTACAGATGCTGTGTTTGCCACAGTGCTACAGGGAGGAAAAACAGAGAGATTTTCTGGATTTAGGAGTGCTTAATAACATCATGGGTAAACCTTCCATATCTTCCAAGTGAAGATAATAGGCCTAGCGAATCAATCTCCACAGATAACTGTGAAATGTGTGAAACATCATGTGATGGTTCCCAGATGAGTGCTAAGAGTAGGAAAATGATAAATTATGCAAGTACCCTCCTTGGGATAGGAGCAAAGAGAAGGCAATAGAAAACACAGAGGTGTGAGATAAGCTTGTCTCCCTCTCTCCCTCCCTCATTTTCAGAAGCCAAAAGTTAAAGGTCTTTCTGTACAATAAAGCAGCAAGTCTACAGGGCAACTAAAAGCAAGACTTGCTGACTGACAGGGAGGAATTTGGTTATCCAAAGGCATGAATAACTCTTACACATGATTTGCTTCTGTGGTCTGAAAATAAGTTTCAAGGTTTCTTAACACCACCAGCATCACCCATTACTCCAGTAAAGGCCCAGGTCTGCAGTGCAGAAGGAGTATGTCTGGGATTAGCAGCAAGATTATCATGACGGATTAATGTCTGTGAGCTAGGAGAAAAAGAATAGAAAAATAAAAAAGTCCTTTGATATGTCCTGGTATGTAATTCTTCTAAGTCACACCCTCCATGAAGTCTACAAAGGTCAGGAAAGTCACTTTGCTTCATTACTTTAAATGCTATGAAGATTTTAATCGTCCTGTTTTGCAACCCAGGTGACATGAGAAAAGAAGATTTTCAGAATCATTTCAGAAAGGAACAAGTGTGGACCTGACACATACTGATACTGTGAAACTGACCCTTGAAGCAAACCCCATTCAATACTAACATTTTAAGAAAGGAATATGGATTTAACAGCATGAGTCAAACCAACCTCTGTTACATTTATGTTAGCAGTAAATGTGATATTATTTGGAATTGTTCTAATTTACTTCACTGTCTTTACAATTAACTCTCTTTCCAACGTAAATTTTGGATAGGGGCCAAAACTACTACATTTGGTTATGAGCTTTCAGCACTCAACATTTTTGGGAACTATAGAATCAGTCCGGTCAGCCCTCTGTTTTCCTAGCTCCACATGTAACCGAGGCAGTTTCAGAAAAAATGTGTTACTGAAGGCGTTTTTTTTTTCCTAGTCAGACACATTCTTGAAGTGAAGATTTCCGTCCCACTAAACATAAACATACACAGACACAAGTTACTCGCAATGCTCAGTAATTTAACTTGAAAATAATTCAAAAGAGCATCAATCAATTAATGAACACACAATTAAAAAAAAAAAAAGAAGAGCATTCTTTTTTCCTCCCAAATTGCTAATATTGCTAATACACTATTTGTTGACATTGCATGTTCGTAAACTTGTGTGACTTTTTTTAAACCACATGAACATTAATTTATTTCACAGAAGCAGAGTAACACAACTTTTCCTGAAGTGCCTTTGAGGAATACAACATACAGGAAATGGGAATGTTCACAGGTGCCCCACAAACACTATAATAGATATAGATTAGATTAGGCGTTTGTCAGGCTACCTGAATGCTATGTTCCACGTGGAATGGCCCATGTAGAATTCTCCAGGAAATAGTTTTCGTTCACTTTATAGGAAATAGATAGCGCAGCAGTGAATGTATGAATGCACAGCGGCGGAGCCGCCGTGGAAACCCCGCTTAGACAGTCCTGGCCTCGCTCCAAAACAAACCCCAGTGGTTTCACTCAAAGTAAACTAACCCTGTCACAATCTGCCATGCATCTCCCTCTTTTAACAGACACCTCGAGGTAAAGATGAGCTCAAACTCACTTTTACGAAGGAAGTGCTATTTCTCTGCCATAGCTGAGGCTGGCAGAGCCTTTAAAGGGAAGGGGACACGCTTTCCCCACCTCAGCCTCCGCACCGGCAGGATCTCGCATCCCTGACAGCCATGCAGCGTGCTCCCGGCTTCGGAGCTTCGGAGGGCACACAGAAATCTCTCCAGAGAGAAAGTTAAACTCACAAAGTTCCAGTATTAGGGAAATGTGCAAAGCAGAGCCATTAGTACAAGAAAAAAAGCTTTTTTTTTTTTTTTCCATGCATTCTGCCTCCAGTCATATAAAGCAGCAACGAGGGACATGCTTAAACGTAACTCCATCTTTGCCTTACTTATATCGCCGCTTACTTACCCCTCGTCTGCCTGCTGTCTGCTGGGCAAGCCAGGCACAGCTCAAGTTTCTGGCTTTCATTTTCCTCCATTGTCCCTGCCTACCGCACAAGCTCCCCTCTCCAACTCGGAGCCGCAGCGGCCGCACCGTCAGGGCCGGGCTCGGGGAGGAGAAAGGAAGCGCTGCGCTGGCGGCGCGGAGCCCCCGCGCAGCCCCCGCGCAGCCCTGGGCGGCCGCGGCCCCGCGGTGGCACCGGGGGCGCCCCGAGCCCGGCCCCAACAGGTGACGGCTCCGCCGCCGCCCCTAGCCGGCCCGCGCCCCGCGGCAGCCGGGCGGCCGTGTGAAAGGCAACATTTCAAACGCGATTACAGGCCTGAGCCTCCGCTGGAATCCGAGCCCGCAGCCTTTTAAATCTCTGTCATGGGACAAAAGCCTTTCCACACGGTATTTTTTTTTTTTTAAGCTCATAACCACCAAGCCCACAAACATTCCTGATAAATGCTCCTCTGTCTTTTTTTAGCGTCTAGTTTAAAAGTAATTCATTATATAAACTCTTTGAGGTTTTGTTTTCAGTTGGATTCTTTCAAGCCACTCAGAGAATGAATTGGGGGAAAATCAAGATACAGGAATTCAACTTTAGCGATGCCAATAAAAATGAATGGTAGCAATATGTAAGCAGGGACTTGGGTTAAGAGGGATTTCGAAGCCTCAGTAGCAAAACATATAGAAACATGTAACTAATTCTCTTCTAGCAGATCAGAGGCCAGCAGCCTGCATGAAAATCAATAGATCTACCAGGCTGCAAGGCAAAAAATAGTGTGGCTGAGAAGGATGAGATCAAATCCCACAGATTCCAGCAGATGCCACATGTGTTGATTTAGCAGAGAGTATCAGACTGATTTAGTCTATCCAAAACATAACACTGAGTCAGAGATGGTGGAACAAACTTAGTGTTGAGTTACAGCATCAAGACCAGGAAGTTTATCCACGGACAACTTCTGAATTAGATTAAGAACAAAGCATACCTGAGACATTAATAAAAATAGGCAATTTCTCACTTAAATTCATACTCCAACACCAGGTAGCAGTATCTTGGATGTCTTTTTAAACAGACTAGCATAATGTGGTCTTCCAAGTTTTCTTCAACTCTGACTTCAATATGACATCAGGCAAATTGCTTGCAATGACCTCTCAACTACCTAGACCAGACAGGCTAGGAAAATTTCCCTACATTTCCTTCTACATCTCGATCTGGCAGAAATGTCATGCTGTCTACTGAGATTATTGAACACAGAAATGTTTTGTGTGTATATAAATTCAGTACAGAAGCTCAAGGAGAATGAGGATCACTCTCCTCATGCTCCTATCCACTCACTTTCAGGAAAAAAAAAGAAAAAAAGAAAAGGCTTTTGAGTAAATTCCAATGAACAATTGATAAATTAACAAAACTATTGTTCATTAGATCAGACATACATATTCTCTAGCACTTCAGAAATATTTATTTTCCTTTTTAACAACTAATTCTATATCGTCTTGGAACCTGGCAAAAGTCCCAGAAATCTGGCATAGAAAACATAGAAAAGATGAAAATACAATCTGAACATTAGCACTGCTATTTAAGATCTGCAGCACAGTGCTCCCAGCAGAATACTCCTATGGTTGCCCTGCAATTATAAAAAAACAGTGTGATTTTATTTAGAATAGTGTTTTTACTGGCCCTGGGTTCCTCCTGCTTATTCTGACTGTGGACTATTTTAAGAAGAGAAGTGATGGCCAGCCATCCCACTTATCTGATGTTTCTTTTGTGATATGAAGAAATGTACCTTTAACACCAAGGTTTTCCAAAGTCTGGACAATTGCAATGAGCCTCTTGCAATTTACATTCACAGCCAGCTGGAAGCATGAGAGAGTTCTTGCAGGAATAGTGAACACTGAGCACCACTAACTTCAAGAAATATAAAGTAACTCAGAAACCTCTGATGGAAAAAGAAAGCCAGTGCGGTTGCCTGGAGCAGCACCATGAAAGCCGTACCAAGACATTATCTGTGCACAGGGCCCAGAAACTGAGATTCAGAAACTAAGGGCATTTAAAAAGCCCTTATCCTAAAATAACACAAAAGAAAGTACAAAACATACTAGCATTAAATGCCTGAAAGGAAGGAACTTTTTCAGCCTTGTACAAAACCAGGGTTAGCTGTGGAGGTCAGTAGTGTTTGTACCAAGAACCTTAATAAGAACAGAATCATGCACTCTAGCTCCTTAGAAGGCCTTCCGTCCAGCCATGGTGGGGAAAAATACCTAGAAAATTAGTCTAAGACTAAAATAATGATGACAACAACAGCAGCAACAACAACAACAATAATAATAATTAAAACTTAACTATCTACTTTTAGCCAGCACCTTTAGTTTCCATAGCCAAGAGCACAAGACAGTTGATCTCTTGACTTTCCCAGTCCCAGTGAGCAGCCAGGTGCCCCTCAAGACAGTGCCAAACTGGTCTGGAACTGCTGCTTTCATGGCCACAGCAAGATGCTCCCACTGCTGAGACTGACAGTAAATGGTAGTGATAGTGCTGCTAAGGGGCCTGAGCAGACCAGACACCCAAAATGTAGAGATGGTGTAAGAGAGATTGGTTTTTTGGTTGTGGACCTGTGGCTTGAAAACTGGATGTCACCTTATGAGAACTTCTGCAGCTGCAGGAAGTAGTTTCTCAAACAGGATGAAAGAGCATTGGCAAAGGAAAAGACTAAACATGGCACATTTTGGTATCATCAGAATCAACCAAACCAAAGAGCCTGTCCATAAAGCATAATCACTACTCAGGAAACATAATCACCTCTGCTGCTGCTCAGGACAGGGAGCAGTTGGAACAACAAAGTCTCAAAGCATGTCTCATTATAAGGGAAAATTCCTTGGTATCAAGCTGGATTTAATTTATGTATCTAACAACGCCATTCCTTAAGATGTTACTGGAATTTATTTAGAGAATTAGTAAAACTCCTTTAGCAGCTGGAGACAGCCAGAACCATTATATTATTAGGCTCAAATAAAGAGCACCCCAGTACAGTCACTGGGATGAATCACTAAAGACAAGTTAAATAAACTTGATTAACCAGTTCACAGCACGCAATCAGCGTTTGTTTATCTGTGGGATCAACAATAACAGTGGTTCCTTTTAATTACTGTGCTCAGATCTGGTTCCATCAATATCAAAACAATGCATAGAGAATAATTGCCAACAGGTTATGATGTTTTAATTGTGTTTAAAACTAATGTCCCAGAGCGACTTCAACACTTCTGGATTTAGCATGTACATAAGAGGAACAATTAACAAATACTGGCTGCACTCAATTAGTCAAGCTTATAATATAAAACAATGACTCCATGGCTCTAGCAATTATTCAGAGCTAAAAGTCTGGGAAGGTAATTATTAATAGTTAAATCATAAGTAGCGTCCCATAATTAAAGACTTGTCTCAATGTCCATGTGAAATCCTGTAGCCACTGTGAAAAACGTCATGAATGCTCTCCACAGGAACCAGCCTGACCCTGTTTAACCTGCTGTAGTCCAGAAAAAATATTAGACCTGGAGTGGTGAGGCAGAAACCTGAGAGGAATTATGAGCACTCAAGTGGGTCACACTGCAGCACCTTTCCAAGCCTTTATATGGCCAGAGATGGCTTGGGACTGCCCTGCAGGAGGGGAGCATCATGAGGATGCTCCAGCGCGTCAGAAACCTCCCCTCTGTATTCTGGGGAATCATGGGTGGCTATTCTCTACCAACTAGTGAGATTTGAAATGGAAAAAGGAACTAAGGTCCATGTAATATGAATCCATGTAAATACATCTGGAGGCAAAGAGGCTTAATTTTTTAAATTATTTGTCTATAGATTAGGTATTGTACAAAGAATTCTAGATTATTAAGGTATGGAGGAGGGCTTTATGATCATTTGGTCTCATCCACTTAGTAAGAGATCTCAATGAAGTGGGTCCTATTTTTAATGCAAGCATAATGGTTAAAATATTCAGTGCTTAAATTAAAGTAAAACATCTGAACTTGATTTTTAAAAGTGCAATGACAACTTCTGGGATTACTTACTGGGATTACTGCTTATCAATCATGAAATTACCTTCCCTGTTAAAAATCTGTGGAGAGTTTCAGTATTTATACTCTGTACATTCCAGTTCAGTTAAGAAGTCTCATACTTGTGAGGAAAAATTAGCCCAAGGAGTGAAATGGTAGCACTCAGCTGAAGCAAAAAAGTAAATTGAGTATGAGTTTTTCTGCTCATCTCCACAACAGAATTTCATTATGTCTTGTCAGACCTACAGGTTTCAGCTCCTCAGAAATGTTCAGAGACTTGGCAGTGGTGCCAAGAGCCAGGCTTAATCACTAAAACAACTATATGAAAGAGTGACTAAGAACTGGAACATGAAATATTCAGGCAGAAGATATATTCATCCTTCCAATTCCATTTCAAATACAGCTCTGGGAAGTGGCTATAATCACCTGTCACTTGGCATTGCCAAGCTCTCAGATGCTCATCTCCAAGTAACACATCACAATCTTGATGTACTCCAAAAGACATTTTGTTCAAGTTCACAACTGTCACACCTGTACTTAGATCATGTTAAATAGGTTATGTTTTCTGTTTTCCAAGTCTATTTTTTGTTTCCTTCCTCTCCCTCCAATATTTTAAATAAATTAAAAGGC
Organism: Irena cyanogastra; assembly: GCA_013397155.1. Classification (NCBI taxonomy): domain Eukaryota; kingdom Metazoa; phylum Chordata; class Aves; order Passeriformes; family Irenidae; genus Irena; species Irena cyanogastra. Next base: position 256,951 of record VWZV01009824.1, on the reverse strand, counting down.
CTGAAAGCAGTAAACACTTTTGCACGCCCTAAATCAAACTGAGAAAAAGAACTGTGGTCATCACAAAGAAATGCTAACATTCTAGTGAGGAGAAAAACAGAAAAAAAAAAAAAAAAGAAATGATTCTGTTCTTTCATCAATAACTTTGTCTCCCTCTCTAATTTGGGACAATCCCAACAAAGCTAACAGTAGGCCCACTTTAACATGACTTCCCTTTCTGTCACCCAGGGGAAGATGGAACAAAGCTAAATGAGCATAATTACAGGATCTATGTTCCTGACTCATGCAATGGAACACCTTATTCCAGCTTTTGTACCCTCCTGCTGTCATCCCACCATACCAAACTAATATTAGTGTGACTACCCTGCCACCAGCTTTGAGCTGGAGACCCTGACCTGCCTCAGCTCCTCCTCATGCCCACCAGCCTGGACAGCCCTTCCTTCACACATCACGTTTTCATACAGGGAGGTAAAAAGAGATCAGCCTGCAAACTCCAAAACAGAAAATATGATTGTGTTTTTGTAAGGTACCCAACAAATTACTCTGTGAAAGCAAATTTTGCCTTACATTGCAGAAATTTTAATCACTACAGTTTAATGGAATAAAAAGCAATATGTGGGTGGGGAAGAACAGTGTAGGGGATTGTTTCTGAAGGAGGTGGACAAAAGGGAAGGGGGAAGGATGCTTTAAAGTCCATCTGCTCTACAATCAAATTCTATTTCTCCCCAGTGTAAAGCATTTTGGTTTTGATAAGTTCACTTTGGATGAATTGACTCAAAGAGAGCTCTGGCTGAGTTTGGATTCAAACTGATCGAACTTTTTAGCAGTGCCAGAAGAACAGACTTACTGCTTGTAACACTGATAATCACTGGTTTCATGGACATCTGCAGGATCTGGTTGTAAATTTATGAGGTGACATGCTTTAGTGATCAAAAGTATCAGGAGCTGCTCTACACAAAGTACCTTTATACTCTGAAATAATATGAGAGATCCTTTATTTCAGCTTTTACCATGCACACATTCAGTTTATAAGATTGTCAGGTGACTGATTGAATAAACAGGAAATACAAAGCATACTTCAATGGAGACTGGGTTCAGAAATAAAGTAATAGTTCAAGTTATGCTGTAATTACCATAACCACCTACTTATCCATCAGCATTTCTGATAGCTATTCTACCACAAAAAAAAAATCATTTCAATAAAAAATTGGTAAATAATGATTAGAAATATAACACAATGGCACCAGTGTTGCCAACCCACAGCATTCACATAATTCTGATGATGGTCTTACTTGAAAAGAAACCCTTTTGGAACACTATTCGTTTTATTTGTCTCTGGACTGTAACCAATCATATATTTGACTTTTCTCAGCAATGTCACTGGAAAGAACTAGATTTTTTTAAAAGACTCAGACTAAATTCAAGTGAGAGGTCAGGACCATTGTGACTTAATGAATTGGACATTTTAAATCGTTTTTACTACAGTTTCTCACTGTCCACACAACAATGGCAATACTATACAACAAATGAAAATCTGAATATCTGAAAAGAGATAGACAAGCAGAATAAATTCTTACAGCTTTGTTTCTATGCTGATCTGGTTTCTAACCCAGCAGGGATGGTCACGAGTTGTGGTATGTAAAGCTTTCATTTCTACCCTTTGTAGGGCACCAGCCTCTGAAGGCAGATGTAAGAGCAGATGTCTAATGTAGACTTTTCAACTTGTAAATGTATCAATGACCTCTCCAACAGTATGTACATCTCCCTCCTTCAAAGTGCCTCTCTGACCTCCCCAGACCATGCTCATGCTATTATTAAGAGAGCTGATTAGTAAGAAAGCAATTGGAGTTGACAGCAGTGACACTGCTGCTCTTTTTCAGACCTACCCAGTCTGTTCTGCTGGGACGCACACTTACTAATTCACTCTTCAGTATTTAGAGTTTCATAGCTTTAGGGCAACAGAGACCATTTGATTATCTTGTCTGATTTCCCATCTATCACAAGCCATTAAATTTGATGTAGGATCCTCACAGAAAAGCCAAAAGCTTAAATGAGATGAAGAAGACATTACTGGTCTCAGGACACCAATGCTGCATCTGCACTAGCATTTGTTTAAAACTCCACCACACATGCAATGAGATCTACCCAGACGATCAGCATAAGAAAGTGAAGGCCATCAAGCTCCTGTCTGAGGGAGGTTAACCCTGAGCAAAGTTGTCTCCTCTGCCTTTAATTCCCCACGAGACATCCCCCTTAAGAAACCTCCAAACCATCCTAACCAAAGACATGATACACACATCCAGTCACTGTCTCCAGCACAGTCCATCTTTTATGCATGAGAGAAAAACCTGAAAGGAAAAACACCTCAAAACATACCTGTCCTGATGTACATGGAAGGAAAGGAATCCTACTGAGCACTTCACATTATCTGCTGAAAGGTGCAAGCACGACAGTTGATTATAATCACTGCCTTTAATACAGAGCTGCCACTGCTGTTATTTGAGGGTGTTTCAGCAGGCAGGACACGGCTGATGGAGCTGCTGACTCGGGCATACCACGTCCAGCAGCAGCAGGACTGCCACAATCCTCCACCCTGCAGCAACCACCCAGTAAATACAGGCTTTCTTGCTCCCTGGGCTCAAGTGGCTTTGCAAATATACCTGTTCTCATTTCGCAGAGTATGTCACAGTTAACTAACTCATGTTTAATTACCCTCAGTGCTAAGAAATTGCACCCTATTTCTTCATGGCAAAGTTGCCTTAACTGCAGTTTCCAAGGATCAGTTTTATTCCCCTTTGTCAGCCAGACCCACCAGTCCTGTAGGATGTGTGCTAGGTAGGAAAACCATCTCACAGCCTCCTCCTCACTCACTCACTCACTCACTCACTCACTCACTCACTCACTCACTCACTCACTCGCATCAGCTGAGCTCCATAAAACTTGCATTATCTTTTTATCTCAGTTTACTTCTTGGAAAACAAGTCTTTGTCTCTTTTCACTTTCTTCCCAGTATCCTCATCTTCTCCTTGCAGTACAGCTAGTGGGATTGTCAGAGCCCATTCTTCTGAACATAATATACTAACAGCAAGAAAAGGATACATGACCTAAATTTACCTCTGAAAACACTGGTGCAGCTGGAAGCTGCACAACAACACAGAGCCCCCAGGGAAAGGGGATCTGAGGCTGGGGCACTCTGCCCAGCCAGGACAGGAGCCTGTGGCCACAGCAACCTCCTCCCAAAAAGGGAAATAATGTTTTAGGTTTTGCAAGGGTAAAATGTCCACACCATGTGAGACGCAGTGTCGTGACTCACGTCATATCTTATTCCTCCTACAAGGGGAAGTCTGCTGCTCCTGTGCAAGAAGATAAAAAGGGAGGAAAAGTAACAAAGCTCTGTCTCATCAGGCCACAAGAAGCATACAGAACTGCCTGGGGTGAAGACAAGAATAAGCAACGTCAGCATACGAAGGTGTCATACAAGGTTTAAGCCTTTTCAGCTGTAGAGTCTCTGTCTCTCTCATGAATAAACACATAACCCAAGACAATTTAATTCCAACTGTTCTGTATTTCTTACAAAAACCTCTCAAACCCCAGGATGACCCACAGGTTAGCATTCCACTGACAACATAAAGTGACATTTTATTAGGTATGTCCCTTTGCAAAGTCAAGTCTTCACTGAGATATACAAATATGTCTCATAACATAGCATATGCCTTTACATGCAGCACAGTGCAGGGTAGGGAACAGGCAGTAAGCAGTGACAATGACAGGTTTTCCTCAGTTCAGAAGAAAAGGCTATTAAATATTAATTGGCAACATAGACAGCTTTTACTGCATATGTAAATACTACAATACTCTGATTTCCAAGACTCATTTGCAAAATGTAACTTTTGAAAAAAGATTTTCATGCTATTCTTTAATCTTTCATAATTAATATAATATGGTCCATTAATAAATTCCTTCTTTTTCTCACCCCTCTTTTGCTTTTTTGCTCTAGAACTGCCATTAAAAGATAATACTTCACGACTGCAGCTGGAATGATATTTAAATCCTTTCATCAGCTGGAGGACATTCTGGGCAAAGTGCTAGAAGGAAAGAAGCACCAAGATCTCTTTGAGACTAGATACAATATTACTTACATGCCTCCATTTCAGTCTTACAAGCTCCTGTAAGTCCTCTCTCACAACAGAGTAATGCAGGAGTGCCCTTGGAAGAGGGTGAAGAAGTGAAGGATGAGTTTGCAGCCCATGAGTAGTATTCACGTAATGCTTTTAGTCTGCTCTTCTGCACTGTCTTCTAAAGTGCCTAAACTCAGCCAGAAAACACAGGCTGAATACCACAGTTGGGGTAAAATGCTGCAGGCAGTAATTATCAATCACTTTCTTTTCCCAACCATCAAAGAAGGTAATTTGTTTGTTTTCCCCACCCAGCAAGGAAAAGACTGGGTGGTCTTCTGACTTAAGAGTCTGAGAAATATTCCTCTCAAGGACGAGGCTACCCCAGGCCTCTTGGGCAGCATGAGGTCCTTTTTCAGCATGGTCTTACACTGTATTTTATTTTAGTCACAGACATTAAGACTGTGGTAATGTTTTGCAAATTATCACTAAATACCTTTTCTTCATGGTGCCATATAAATCTCTGGAGTGTTTCCAAGAAATGAATAAAGCCTTGCTTGTGGAAAGGTACCATGTTTCCAGTTCCTCAGCTGTCTTCATCAGCATGGGACTGCCATGCCACAGAGATTTTTTATCAGGTTAAAGACCAATTCCCCTCCATCTTGCAGTAGTTGTCACCAATTGCAAGAATATAGAGGCTTTATTCAATATGTAAGTTAACTGTGAATTCTGATGCTATTATTTCATTGAGGGAGAGACATCCCAATCACTCACTCACTCACAAACTCAGAAAATAAAAACTCATAAAAACTTGCAGAAAATTCAAACAATTCTCCTATTCATTTAAAAACAACTCTTGGATTGCTACACATTCAGACTTTAAAAAATGAATTAAAATTTTTGGTTTCCCCATCCCCTTCTTAACCAGTGTACTTCTGATAACATCTCTGCCGAAAGCCATGCCAGTTGGAGTTGTTTGCGTACTGAAAAACTTAAGTCATGGAGTGCTCAATGTTGCAATTCAGCCTCCCTGTGCAGTGAAAGGAAGCTAGGAGAAAATGGGACAGGAATCAGGCTGAAAAGCCTTCTGAAAGCTGCAGCTGCAGCCAACAGCTGAAATTTAAAATCAGACATTATTTTCTCTCCTCATCTTGTGGGCTCTGCTACAGTTTCAAAAAACCACAAATTTAGCCACAGAGGCACTATCGCTTGTAATTTTCCTTTGCTGATAGAGCTAAAATAAGAACCATTAACACTTCTCCAACTTCAGAAAGCAGCATATGTCACTCTCCAATAGGGCTCTTGACAGGTTCCATGTGGACGTGTTAGGCAAGTCGCAGCCCCCAAATGTGGTACTGTGAAATTAGCAATTTAATGTTGCAGAGAGAACCTGAAAAACAAGATCATATGGGTCAAGGAAAGCAGAAGCAAGAACTGCTGCCATTTCCCAATCCAGTGAGAGAACAGACCTGTGACAGCCAGCAGACACGGCTCCCTTGGATTTTCAGAGGGCATGTAGCAACATCCCTCGGTAAAGAAACAAAGAGAGGAGATCTTCCCATTGATAAAAAAAACAATGATAGGAAAAACCCTGTAGGAACAAAAGCAGATTTCCCTGGAGATGTAGAGTACCAATCACACAGAGTGGACTGGTTCAGGCAGCTCTCTATATTAGTGAGCTGAAAGAGAGGGTTTAAGTGAGGTGGCAGACCTTACTGAGTACATTCTGACATTCAGGGAAGACAAGGGCTGGTTACACGGAAGAGACTTCACAAGATTCACTGAATGGGGAGCAAATTGACAGATAAAGTCCCATGTAGACAAATGTAAAGCAATGCACATTGACATTGAACAAACTATTACTGCTCAAAAAGAGAGTTTGAGGTTATAACCATTTTTTGAAAATTTCAGCTCAGTGCTCATTAGTGGTTAAAAAACCAAATAGTTGTTAGAAGATGCTAGGAAAAGAATAGCAAATAAGCCAGATAATACCATTATGCTACTGTACAAATCCACAGTTTACCCACATTTTGAATATTGCATGCAATTTTAATTTACTCCAGGTCAAAAAAGATACAATGGAAATGTTAAGAAAAAGGCAGCATGGATGATCAAAGCTATAGAAGAGTTTCTGTACAAGGAACAACTGAATTATGTAGGACTCTCCATTACGAAAACAGATGACTCAAACATCTGTTTGAGGTCTATAAACATGAGTGACAGAAGTTGAATGGAAAAAGACTGGTCATTGTCTCTCTGAATACAGACTGTAGGGTCATCAAATGAAAGAAGTAAGCTAATGATTCAAAACTACATAGATGTGAATATTAATTTCACAGAGCATTATGGAAGTGCTGGCAAGCTGGGGGACTTCCTGCTGCAAGACATTGCAGTTACCAAGTTAAAAAGAGTTTAAAAAAATAAAAAACAAGTTAATGGGAAAAAAATCCATTGAGCACTGCTAAGAAAAAGGACATAATCCTTGGTTTCCCTCAAGTAATCTTTTAATTGAATACTTCTGGGAGCTGGGAGGATATTCCAGAAGTATGACTACACATTTTCCTTGATCCCACATCCTTCTTTAGGTAACAATCACCAGTCAAGACAGGTTGTTGGGCCTGGTACAACTGCTCTTACACCTGACAAGGTACAAGAAGTCCTAATGCTGGCAGCAACACTTCGTAATATGTGCTAAACATAAAGAAATAGAAGCACATTACAACAGAAAAATAGCCACCCTAGACCTAATCAAAACACTCTGTTCTGTGGTGAAAATCACATGGAAATCTCCTCCTGAAGAGAGGATATGGGAGAAAATGAATGGCATACAATACCTTAAGTCATGTCTCATCTGTTGTAGAGAACTGTCTACACAGCAAAGTTAGTGCAGTGAAAGCTGCAGAATGAATTTGCAGTGCCTCAGCTATTCCTCGGAGGTGACAGACAATGCAGGGTAAATCTTGCATGGCATCAGCACCCAAGGCTCTGGATACCATCAAGTGTCAGAACACTGTTAAACATTTTCAACAAGGAATTTGAATGGCATTGGGGGGCTGAGATCATCTTTTCTCCTGCATCAATTCCCAGCTACCAAGGAGCCACTCTGGAGGACTGTAGGTGCCCTGACTTCCACTGAAGCACAGCGTGGCACCAAGCCTCCAGTGCCCTTCCCCATTTCTCAGGGATATGGGACCACAGGCAAGGCTGTGCAGATCAGCACACAATACTCCACAAGGCAGCACTGGGATCTGGTAGGTCACTGGTAATTTGCTTGTTTAGAAGCATGAAATCTGAATATCTGCACACATTGCTGCACACAACCTTGCCATGAAGGCATTATATGCTTCTGTTTCTGTAGTTCCTTGGAGATTTGCTTTGACTATTTCCTATTTGAGATATGTAACCACCTCTATGCTTTCTCAGTCCAAAGAAACAGGAGATTTATTATTTTTCTTTTTTTCTTTTTTTTTTTTTCAGTCAGGAGACATTTTTCAAGGGCAAAGAATAATACACCTTTTATTAAGCAGTGATGCACAGAAAGAAACTTTTTACTAGCAATTTCTCAAGGAATGTTATAACTGGCTGACTTGAAAGAGACCTATCCAAAATCTCATTAGATTTTCAAGTACTTTAGGAAGCAGTTCTTACAGAATTATCAAACACACAGGAAAGCAATGGCAGTTTCATACCTGAGATTATCTACTTGTGTGCTAACTGCAGAAACACATCAGAGTGGTGAGGAGTGTCGTGCACTTGGAGCTACTGCTGTAACAGGGAGCTCCTGGGGATTGTTACAGCAGACTCTTTGTAAACATTTTATTTGCATGATTAAATATTGTTTCTCAAGCGATGTACATATGATATACAGTGATGTATCTCAGTAACTCCTGACCCAGAAAATCTGAAGTAATAAAAAAAAAAAAATCACAAAATCTCCGCAGGTGTGGCGCACACACAGTTCATAACATCTTGCATAAGCAAGTGTGGTTTGTGTACAGCAGCCAAATCTGTCCTCTGCTGGAGACCAGGGCTCTGCACATGGCCCTGCAAAGGTGGCTGCAGGCACCAGTTGTTCTAGAGATGATTCACACCCATCTGCAGTATTGGCACTGCAAATGACAGAAAGCAAGAGTGCACTTTTCTAGCTGACAGGACTTCTCCTTAGATACCACCAAAGAATCCCATTCCTTCCTTCTTTTGAAGGGAAGCCAACCTGCCACACCTCACTTAGTCTCAGCCGCCAAAAATACAAGCAAATATCCACCTGGTATCCACTAAGTAACCACAGAGATGAAAGAGGAACTACTGAAGGTAATTCATTGCACTGAATGTATTTTCACCCTATTTTAAGATGGGGTGAATTAGTCTCCTGAGACACCTCTCCATGACTGCACAGCAGCATACACATGAGGATAAATGCCCAGCACAAACGGGGCAATATTACAGGAGCTGACTCTTGCATGCAGCAGAGCAGAGCATTTATTGATCAGTGGGCAGCTCTCCAGTGGAGGTAGTGGTGATCACTTGAAAACATCTGCACATATGGCTTTTTGGATGGCATGACACCTCCTTAAATACTTCTGAGAATAAAATAAAATTAATTTTTGATTTGGAAAAACATGTACTCTCTATACATGGAAATCTCTCCTAATACTCTTTCTAACATTTCCACAATGTTTTAGACAGTGAGTGATTCCCATGTAGACTGTTTTCTTCAAGAGCCAAGCACATATTTAATTCTAAATTTTAGGCTCATGTTCCAGATTCTCTGTATGAAGACTTTGCTATTTCTATTTTTGCCCAACACTTTTTGTCACACTGTTTTGCTGCCAGCAGACTAGACAATCAGTTTCTTAAACACTTCTCTCTTGAAACAAAACAATCCAACCCAGATTATATTTTGAGGAGACTCTCACTACCATAAAATGCTGTTTTACAAGGCTGAGGACGGTCTGTCTTTCCCTTACACTACATTTCTGTTTGCAATCTCATACCAGATGGAGTTGTTGCATGTCCAGACTTCGAAAACCCCAGCATGAAGCCTGCTCTTAAAACTTCTGTCAGTAACACTTCATGAGCTGTGGCTGTGCCAGAAGGGCTGCAAACAGCACTTCCCTGTGCCCTTTGACCCCAATCCATGTGGACACACTGCAGCATCCACCCGAGCTCTGCTGAGCAGGGTGGGATCTCAGTCTGTGCAGTGTATGGCACCACACGGAGAGGTTACACCTCTCTCACACCAACTCACGTGTGCACCCTCCAACTGCCCCCCAGCTGCTGCTTCTCTCACCTCCTGGCTCATCACCTCCAGCATATTTTGCTGACAACATACTTTACTTTGCCTCATCTAGCATCCCCAAGAAACACAGGAAGAAAAGCTATTTATAGACAAAGGCATAGTTAAAAGGCTGTGTTTTTGAAGCTGTTGGTAGCTGGATAGAGTGGATAGTTGGGCTGGTGAGAGGCTGAGAGCTGGCCTGGGGGTTACAGCTCCTGAAGGCTGCTCAGCACCAGCACAACCATCACTGACAGAGAAAGTGAGCACCCACCTCCTGCCGGGCTGAAGCTGCTGTCCCCTAAAACACACAGCCCAGCAGCAGGAGAGGGAATTCACTCCCCATCTTGATACTTCACCTCCAGACTTGTCCTAGCTTTTCACTCTGTGGTCATGACCTGCCTGTGCTCAATGTCCTGCCAATGAAATACAGGCAAATTTTGCAAAACTAAACAGTTTCCTACCATGGAAAGTCCCAGAGCTTAGAGAAAATAGATTGATCTCCACCCATTGTCTGTTTCAAAACTTCCTTCACAGCTTCAAATTACAGCCTTCTAATGAAAGTATGGGGAAATCAGATGAACAGAGAAATCAGACTTTGACAATAGAGACACTAACAACATGCAAACCACTTTTTTTTTAAAAAAAAGTTCTTTTTAAAACTTTCATTTGTCTCTCATCCTCAATGAAACACAATGAGTCCCAAAAGAAGAACATGCAGAAGCATGTCCTACAGGCTCCCTGTGGCTGGCCAGATCCCCATATGAAAGTCCAGAAACTTCATCGGGCTTGGATAAGAAAAGTTAAAGCTATTCTTAGATGCTGCTTTGGAAACCACAAACTGATTTTGAACATAGAAGAGCAGAAGTTCTCTTTGAGAGTCCTGAAAGAACTTAAAATCCTCAATCTTTTTCTAAGACCTCATTTGTTCTCAGGCTGAAGCCTCAGACTGTTGGCTCTCCCTACGGCCTCAAAACTGGCTAGACCACAAGAGATTCTGCTCCAAGCCAGTGTCATAAGATTTATTAACCACTTAAAACTCTGTGTAAGATCTCAGAATAGGCTGCAAGCAGAGGTACCTTTTACTCTGTAAAATTAATGTTTTTGTAGCTACGCGATGATGCAGGCACGCACGCTTAGCACTTTGCACACACTGCAATGTCATTAGTGTAAACTAATACATTCTGAAGGAAAACTAAACTTTTATAATTGCTTACTAGTTATTGGAGTTGATGTCTGGTTGAAGATAAAAACAAAACAAAATATAAAGTTTTAGACTAAATACAAGCTGTGGTGCTGGCAGACTTTTGAACTGATCTTATAAAATACCTGCACATGGGATATCGAGTATTGCTTCTTAATGTTACTGAATGTTCTTCACAGGAATGGCATTAGATTTAAATCACAACAAGGCATTAGTGTTGCCTATGGAAAGAAAAATACCCAAGGATATATAGCTGATATACCCCCACCAAAAAAAAAGCAAAAGCCAAAACCAAACAAACAAACAAAAACCAAAACAAAAACCCCAACAAACAAATAAAAACCAAAAATCCCAACACTTAAACTTGACTTGGCAAAGTCTTTACACATATTAGATAAAAGACGTAGAAAACAGATGCTCCTTCTTACCAGAAGCCAAGATCTCCTAATAACACTACAATTTGTTAATCAGCTAACATATGGTACTGCTTTAGAAAAACACACCATTTTGATTTTGCACTTACATGGTTCGTTTCCTACAAAACTATTGTCAAGATTTAACCATTGTTATTCCTATAGTAATAATAATAATAATAACCTAGTAAGAATATATATAATACTAACCTACTAATTTATTCCTATACTTCAAATAAGTCAATAAGTACAAAAATAAGAAGATTATAAATTTTAATCCAAACAATAAGTAAAACTCATTTTTACACAGTTTCCAGTGATGAATAAATTTCCACTTTCCATGCTGAATCTCATCAACCTATAAAAATCACAACTTGCTGCAAAATTGTAACATAAAAATTCTGTTGACTTTGACTTAAATCCCCTTAAAATCCACTACATTAAGTTTTTTAGGGCAAAGCTAAACTGCCAAGGCAAAATTTAGTGTAGCTTCATAATATCTGCACAAGGCGGTTTCCACATACACATAACTTCAATTATGTGTTTTAACCTCTATTTTAAACACATAAGAAGACTCACTGTCCCCTAAAATGCCTCCAAAATTTTCTTACATAGAATATAATACTTCTAAATATTATTCGGTAGAAAAATTAAAAGTTAGTTCAATAGGTTTATTTTTTAATGAACCTTATTCGCTTAAATTTAAGTTTTAAATCAATATGCCTCTGCTGATCTAGTAGTCTCTCTCTGGCTGTCACAGGCTTAACTTATCAATACTTGGCTGCAGGGCCATAACAACTTCTGCCAGCCTGACACAAATTCAGGAAAGCTCATGGAGAAAGCTTAGGAAGGCATCTATGTTTCATGTTTGCTATTTAAATTAAAGATAGGCAGTTCTGAATATGTATACATATTCTGCAGTTTGAGGCTATTAGGAAGGCTTGTTTTTTGGCTGTTTTTTCATGCTTTTACCATCAGATACAGATGTAGCACAACTCTAAAAACACTTTCAAAGTACTTGCATATGGAAGCTTGTTTACAAGTACAAAAAGAATTGCCTTACAATGCCACTTCTCAGCACTGGACATGACAATGCATTCAGTTCTATTTAAAAGAAGAAAGAGTTCTAAAATTTCTGAATACCTGAAACACACTAAAAGCACCCAACATGTTTTTCAGCAAATTAACTTTTTTTTCTGTATTTTCAATGGCAAAATACAAATTAAAGTTGAGCATGTGAATCCCTGAAATTTTTTTAACATTTAGTTTGAAAGTTTAAATCTAGGCTTTTACTTAAAAGAAATACAAGGCACAAAGCTACAGGAAAATAAAGTGATTTAAGAAAAATTAAATAAGAGAATAATCAAATAACCTTTAGTTATTTGATACTATTCAAAGTTTTATAAATTTATATACACTGGAAGACAGATATTCTTAAGTTATTAATTATTAAACTTTGAACTATCCTAAATATACACCTGTATCCACAGTCACATAATGCTACACCTCTGTGTTTCACAGCATATCTCTCTCTCTCTAAATTGCTGACCATCAATTAAATTATAAACTCTATCAAGATGCACAAGAATTTCCTGCACAGCGTGTGATATAATGGTCCAATGAATTCTGCTGTGAGTTTCAGGCTATCACTTATAATATAATAAATGATACTTTAAAATGCATTGCAGAAATTCTCTCTCACTTAAATACTTGATTTTCACTTAAATGTAGCAATAATCTTCTGAAACAGATTCATAACTGAAATGGACATTAATAATTTCACATACTGGCACACATATCTGACAGAGATCTTTAAGAAATTCAAACCAGGTTATATATACTGTCTGCAGAAGATTAAAGTCCCACCTGGCCAAGTCCCAAAAGAGATCATGGGATAGGATGAGACACTCAGTGCTGGAATGTGTCTCTTCTGAAAGGCTAGCACATACATGGAGGGGACAGTGTGTGAAGGTGCCTCACCTGGCTATACAAGCAGTTTCATGAGCAAGCTCACACCTGCAGCAGCATTCTTGGCTTGAAAGGGGTTGCAGAGAACACTTGATAAATTACCTGGCAGAAGATGTTTCTACCATCTCCAGCTTATTCTCATTTTTTAAAAATTAATTATTTTCTTTGAGTTTTGCTGCATAAAAATTCAAGAATTTGCTTACCAAACCACTGTTCCTATGAGTGGCAAAAGGAGAAAAAATGTGAATTTTCAGCAGTCTAAGGCTTTTGGGGTGCGGAGCCTCTTTGGTGTCTGTATAACAACTCCTACAAGGAGCCCAGAAACAGCGGTGGAATCGCAGACAGTGGGTTGAAGACAAATTTCCTGCTGACAGCCAAGGAGCAGCAGGGAGGTACAGCCAGACCCTGGGCTTTGTTTCACTGCATCCAGGCTGTCTTCTCCCTGAGTCAGCCCTGTGGGGAAAGAACAGAGGGCAAGGGGACTTCGAGGGGTCCCACTGTGCTTGAGCACACACCCCACTGCATCAGGAGCACCTTCCTCGTGAAGTGGAGGAGCACAGGGGCTTCCATCATGCCTCCATACCCACGTCCACATGGCCACTGCTCCCAGCATGACAGCACACACCTCTGGATGAAGTACAGAACTAGGTATGCCTTGAACACTGTTTTTGGTTAAAGCAAAAGAGAAATGCATCTAGACAAACACTCTCATTCTACTCTGCTCACTTAGAGTATCTAACTCTGCTTGAAGGAGGTTTGGATTGCTCTACTATTGATATTTAAACAGAACCCTGGATTCTAAATTGTTGGTGGAAGTACTATAAAGCTATCTGAAACATCTGAAAAGATAACAACATTATAGATCTGTGGATGGGCAAAATTACCTCTGTCTCCTAATCCAAGATCCTGGATAATGAAACACACTGCTGATGTCTCTCAGAGGTACTCCAGCAGCTTAGACTAGTGCTTTACAATACAAGCAGTAGCGGATCTGCTACTGTTTTCTTTTCTTACTGAATATTTCACCCTTGCTGTACCAGCAAATTAGTATCTACTGAGTTCAAAGCTATTACACAATACCCACAGTCCCTCCCCCTTTACAAAAAATATAAAACATACTGTGTTTAAAATACAGTTAAATTTCTAGATAATAAGATGTATGAAATCAAAACTTCATTTAAATGTTCTAACTTACTGAGCTATCCTCCTCCAGCAGAGCGTTCTGCACCAGTTATTAGGAACAAGAAGAGAATTTCCTCCTCCTCAGACTGTTCTTGAAATAGATTGCAGTAAGTCTTCCTTTCCAATCCCAGCCTTCAACAGCAAAAGGAAGCAACTCTCAATCTACCGGCAGGAACAACCTCACAAACTAAAAAAAAAAAACCCAACCAAACAACCCCCATCCCAAAATTTTGACAATCACTTTATTAAATGTCAACAAAGCCATTTCAGAAAGAAGATCTCTATGAGCTGTTTTAAAAGACTTCCTACTGCAGAAACCTAAACCATAGCATAATGCTTGCTTATCTTGCCTTTCAAGTCCGGAAAGCTCTTTGTTAAGATCACTTGTAGTAAGGAAACAAGTTTTCACTCACTCTCTGTGTGTATTTTTGTAAGCCAGTCTTGTAAACAAACCAGTGATAGTTTATGGATGCCAATAGAGGACAGACTGCCTTTGCAATGAATGTTAAATGAAAATTTCTACATCAGCCCCACACAGCCTTGCAAGATTTGGGAATTCACTCCATATGGCAGTGTCAACAGTCAGAAGACAGACAATGACAAAAAGGTTCAGGTGGCAACAGCCTCCTGACAACTTTATTGTCATTAATAGGCAAGGAAAAGGCAAAATATGTAGCAAGTGGCTGTATAAATGTGCACTGCACAGCATGGAACAATCTCATTTCAAAGATCTCAATTAAGCAGAAGCCAAATCAACAGCTAAACCATATGCTAGACCCTGAGATCAGCCTTGGTACAGCAATGATGAAAGGTGGCCATTAGCTGAATTCAGCAACTGAGAAAATAAAGGGTCCTCTGGTTTCAGGGTGTGTTTGGGTTCGCAGGGTTTTCTTAAAAATAGTGTTCTCTGTCTCTTCTTCAGCCTGGAACACCTCCTCTCCTCTCTTAAAGGTGAAAGGAAAGGGCTTTGCCCAACAGCTTGCAAAACTCCCTCTCAGAGGGAGTATCAGTATCTCTACCATTACAGGATTTTGGAAGAGAGACTGACGCTGCAGCCTCAGCATCTTAAGAAAGGTGGAAGGCCAGAGTTGTTCCTGTCTAGTCCATGCCTTCACCGTGGGATCTGACAAAAAATCTTAAAAACTCAGCTGTTCTGTGAGTACTTCAGCCTTCACAATCTTCCCAGCACTTTTCTGTGGAAACTGTGTTGACAAAATCATTCTCCACAAGATTTTTATGTAGCATTGGATTGGTAATCACAGGCTTCTTCAATACAGCATGCCACTCCTAGACGTACCAACCCCTCACTCATATTTTTTCTGACCTTGCTGCAGACTTGGAAAACAGAGAAACCATGATCTAGCCTTTTAGTACTAATATGTGAGGTGGAAGAACTGTAACAGCACAACAGAATCATCACCTTCCATAAAGAGCAAGACACAAAGCAAGTCCTTCCTAAGAACATACCTTCTCCATCCCTAATCAATTTTAGACAATCTGATCAATGATCAGGAAGATGAGAGTGCTCTGGACTCCCCTATGGAGGTTTTATTGGCTGTATCAGGAGCCCAGGCTGCTCATTTAGGGGTTGAAGTTCCATGACTAGAAGTCAGTCATCTTTGAGAATAACAGACTGAACTAGAAATCATCACTGAACCAAAGCCTCACTGTAACAAAATGGCTTTTCACAATAGAAAATCACAAATTATGGGCAGATGCTCCGTCAGTGCAAAAGAATCATCACAAACTGAAAACAGAAACTTGGAAAAACAAAGCATGCAGGAAATCCAGAAAGAACACCACTGGGGTCAATGTGACAGAGGAAAAGAGCTGAAATTGAAGGATACTCTCTACTGGGAAAAGTCTGAAGAAATACAGGAAAAATATTTCCACAAGTTTTCTGGCAAAGAAATCCTCCATTAGGAAGCAGGGAAATAAAAATGCTCCTGGGATAAATGCAGAGAGAGGTGTTTGATAGCTCATGGCTGCCTGCCATCTGATTAGCAGTGAATGCTCCTACCACTGAGGCAGCAGGTATGAAAATGCACTGATATACTGAAATTCTGTCCTGGGAAAGCGTGTGACAATACTTTTAATTGACCCTAGCAATACTGGCACCTCCCAAAATGTCAATAAAATTTGTCACAGATTTATTCAGTTGATGATTTTTGTTTCATATGAAAAAAAGGAGTGCCGTCCCAGAGTAATTAGGTTGCCATATCAAAATCCATGTTCATTTAAATAGCAGACTAAATGCAAACAGATGCTGTCTTGATTCCACATTTAAAGTCCAAGACAATGGTTCCCGAAGCAGGGTCCCAAACTATGCATGGCCTGTTGCAGGGCTCTGCAAAACTGAAATCTCATTTTACAGTGCCGAAAAAGCATCTTTGGGGAATAAAGGGAATAAATTGCAGCTACCCTTCTTACACGCATGAATTTTGCTTCATTTTAGAAGAGAAATGGAAGGAGGATAGTAGCAGGACCCACTAAGAGGCTGCAGCTATTTTGCATGAAATTGCTATTTAGCAGTGAATGAAGTTTTTATAAGGGTTTTTACCATATCCTCATTTTACTCATCATGTCATCTCTGATTATGAAGTTACAGAAGGTAATACTTTTCTATTAATACTTTTTTTTAAAATGAAAACCCATACTGACTGTTGCCTCCTCTGTCAGAGTCACCCTGCAGACAGCCAAGGCGTAGGTGGGGAGAAGCTGCTGCTGCCAGGATCATACATCACAGCTTAAATAGAGACACAGAGCTTTCATTCTAGTTCTTCCAAAGACTTGGTGTGGCCCTATTTTGCCTTAATTCCCTTCCAGGAAGTAGGGGTGTAACCTGTGACAACTTGCTATTGCCATGCACGGGTGTTTTGCTGCTACAGAAGTATCCTTTGAAGGTTTATCTTTACACTCCTCACGAGTAGTCTCTTAAATAACCCACTGTAACACATTTCATAAGTGTCCTCTGCAGTGGTGATGTGTCACTATCATCGGGGAGATTTGTTTCAATGATGCAGATAATGCTTTTATCTCAGCTGCACCATTCTTAAAACTAATAAACTAATTCTTGTAATTCTGGTTTTGACAATCCTTATGACACAGAGAGCAAAAATTGTGTACAGAGTTGATTCCATCCTCTAGACAAGCTGAGCCTGATCCAAGGGGGAGCCAAGAGAAGCCTAGAAGTTAGAGGAGGGAAGAGGCTTTCCCATATCCGACACACAGCAATCCCACCACTTCTCCTCACACCTCCTTGCTTCTTGGAGCTCTGTCCTGTGCTCCCA
Source organism: Irena cyanogastra (assembly GCA_013397155.1). Classification (NCBI taxonomy): domain Eukaryota; kingdom Metazoa; phylum Chordata; class Aves; order Passeriformes; family Irenidae; genus Irena; species Irena cyanogastra. Next base: position 239,504 of record VWZV01009824.1, on the reverse strand, counting down.
CAGCTGAGGTTTTCCCATCTCTATCAGCCCGATAACCAGCATCCAGGGCAAGAGTAAGCCAGGGACAAAACAGCACAGTCCAAGGAGAGCCTGGTGACAAATACATGTGAACATAGTTCTGTGGTGACAGCACAGTACCTGGAGCACCTCTAGCTCAAGAGTAGATTAAGACCACAGGACAAGAACCCAGGTAATGCTCAGATAGTGCTCAGGTAGTTCTCTTGGATTTATGGCATTTAAAACAAATGCTGGGTGGGTGCTGCCAGCTATCACTATCTCATTGCCTGTGCTGCAGTGTTTGGCATCAAAGAGGCAGGGAGTAGGTCTGATGCTGAAGACATGGGCATCTTGAGGCTCAGCTGAACAAAGACTGCTGAATGTCAGTAAGAAAACAGTCACTCCTGTGGCCTTAAAAAGAGGTTTCTGAGACTACAAGCTTTTTAGGGTCATTTAACTTAAATTCTTATTCTGATCTGGCTGCATTCCCACAAAGACGAATTATGCCAATTATTAAATTACAAAAAAGCTACACAGCACTTGGAGTACTTTTGTCAAACTAACCAAGTAAAAAACTGGTAATTTAAGAGCCCACTAAAACAGAATAAAGAAAACTCCACCAATGGGCTCAAAAGCAAGCAAAAGCCGAACAAAGAAAAACAAAACATCAGGGAGACAGAAGGCTGGGAAGCTGCTTGTATTGGATTTGCTAGGGAAGGTTTTGGTAGTGGAGGGACAGGGGCTACAGGGGTGTCTTCTGTGGGAAGCTGCCAGAAGCTTTCCCCGTGTCTGACAGAGCCAATTCCAGCTGGCTCCAGGATGGGCCTGCTCCTGGCCTAGGCCGAGCCCATCAGCCATGCTGGCTGTGCCTCTTGGATAAGGTATTTAAGGAGGGGAAGGAAGTTATTGCACAGAAGCAATTGTGGCCAGAGAAGAGAGGAGTGAGAATATGTGAGACAATCAACTCTGAAGACACCAGTAGAGAAGAAGAGGGAGGAGGTGCTCCAAGAGCCAGAGCAGATTCCCCTGCAGCCCATGGTGAAGAAAGAGGTGAGGCAGGTTGTGTCCCTACAGCCCACAGAGGTCAGTGAGGGGCAGAGATCCACCTGCAGCTGATGGAGAATCCCATGCTGGAGCTGGTGGATGCCCAAAGGCAGCTGTACCCCTTGAGAAGCCTCTGCTGGAGCAGGCTCCTGGCAGGACCTGCGGACCCATGGAGGGAGGAGCCAGCTCTGGAGCAGGTTTGATGGCAGGACTTGTGACCCTGTGGGGGACCCACATTGGAGCAGTTGGTAAAGAACTGCAGACTGTGGGAAGGATTCATGTCAACTTGGTGGAGGACTGTCTCCCCTGGGAGGGAGCCCATGCTGGAGAAGAGGAAGAGTGTGAGGAGCTCTCTCCCTGAGGAGGAAGCAGTAGCAGAAACAATGTGTGAGGAGCTGACTGTTACCCCCATTCCCACTCTCCCTGCGCTGCTGGCAGTGGCGGGTAGAGAATCAGGAATAAAGATAAGCCTGGGAAGAAGGGAGGGCTGTGCTTTAAGATTTAACTTCTCATTATCCTACTCTGATTTGATTGGTAATAAAGTAGACTAGTTTCCCCAAGCAGAGTCTGTTTTGTCCAGGATGGTACCTGATGAGTGTTATCTCCTGGTCCTTGTCTCAACCCAGAAGCATTTCCTTACATTTTCTCTCCCCTGCCCAGCTGAGAAGTTTTGGTGGGCTCCTGGCATTTGGCCAGGGTCGACCTGCCACACTGCTTCATTAAAAAACAATAAAATGAAAATTCATTTTAGTGAAAAAGAAAAGCATTCATCTAAATACACAAGACTAATAGGAGAATATTGCTGTAATATTATAATAGTTTTACTGTGCTAATATACCTTTTTAAAATTAAGGATCATTGACTGGCAAAAGATGAAAATTAATAGTAAACATATGACCCAAAAATGCAAATTATAAATAAAGAAGTGGTTACTTAAACTTACAAAAAATATATATGCACTGCCTGAATTAGAATAGAAATTACAGAATCATAGAATGGTTTGGTTTGGAAGGGACCTTTAAAGATCATCTAGTACAACCCCAAGAGCAGAATAGACACAAAAACGGACCTTTGAAAGACAGTGAAATGCAAGATATGTGAACCTCTGAAAAGATCGTAGTAAGGGCAGAGAGTGGTGGATTTTGATGCACAGAACTGCAACATCCTAAGGATGAACAGTGGAGAAGAGGAAGAAGGTCTCACTGTAATTAAATTAATATAATAACCTCAGCTGTGCTATCTCTGAGATAGATTAGAATCAGGATTCCTATTGTAAATTAATCTCTCAAGAAAGGGCATGGGAGCAGTAGAGGGAAAAGGTGCTGTTCCTAAAATAAAGAGCTATTCTGGAATCAGTCTGTGTTGGTCAGAGAGAAAAGACAGCCGGGTGAAGCCATCTGATTGGGATGGAAATGTGCATGGCTCAGAGGAGACACACACAGCACTGGGGAGGTTTCAAACATGAGGGACAAATTGAAAGCACAGAACACCAGACTATCCTACTTACCCAGCTGCACAAGCAAATCTGGGTTGATTTGTTATTATTACATGAAAGTTTGCTGTGCTGTTACACACATGCTAAGAGCATTGCAAACATTTAGTGCTCAAAGCCATGAATTTACCTCATGTGTGCACTGAAATACAACAGGAAAATGCATGGCTCCATTTATGCTGTCTTCTTTTGCCCTTCCTACAAAACTGAGAAAAAAGCTGCTCTTAACAGAAACGCATTGTCAGAGTGTGTGGAAGTAGATCTCAGAGAAAGCAACTCACCTCTTTGAGGGAGCAAAAGCCAACTAGTGAGAAGTAAAGGAAGAAGCAGCCACAAACACCTAAAAATAGAAAGTCCAGTAGGAAGTTCCCCTACAGAGATTTAATCTGCTATTGTACTCAGATCCTGACATTACGAGTTAAAATCGACGAGAAGCTATCATCTTTAATACATCATCTCCTTCCTACTGTTCTTTAAAGCAAAGAAGCTGATTAAACATCCTGCCACACTCCGGTAACCTTAACAGCACATTTCTTCATCTTGCTCTGAAAAAGGTCAGTCACATGTTAAATTGCTCTTCTTTGTGTGAGTTTACACTCAGCACAGGACTAAGTCAATAAGGGCTGATATTTTCAACAAACCAAGCACTAAAAAGTAGGACATTGCATCTTATTTCAGAGAGATGTTAAAAATTCAAGTATTTCTTGCTCTTTTAAAAAGTTTGACTTTTACATTTCCTTACTGAAGATCCAGATTAACTAGTGTGGTATATTTTACTAGACTATGAATATCTCCCAAAGCACTAAAAAAGCAAACACCTTTACCTCCATTTTATAAAGCAGTAATGATATTAAAGGTTATAGCTTTATGATTCCCTAAAATGTAAGTATAAAATTCAGAAGAACATTTTAAGGTGTTTAATGAAAAGAATAAAACCAAAAATACAAATGTGAAATTATTGGACATTAGCATATATTAGCATTTATTTTATTTAAGAAGTAGTCTCACTCCATACACACTTCTCTGAACAGTTGAACTACTGACTAATTTCTATACAGCTGCCAAAATCCCATTTGTCAAAAAGTGTAATTATTCTGGGGAATACAGCAGTGGGATCTAGGAAGAGCAATTTTTGAGGGTCTTGCTGTTGCCTGACTATTCTTTACAGTTTTTGTGCCTTTGCGTACCCGTTGAAGTTGGTAGGAAAATGTTTGTTTTTTAAAGGCACAAGGTTGAAGGTTCTGCTGGATTATACTTTTCACATGAGACACCAAGGCATAGGTTCCAAAGCATACTTATAATCACCTCCCTCTCACCTGCATGAAAATAAAAACATGTGGCTTCTCTAGATTGTCATGGCAGCACAAGGAGTCAAACAAACAGAGGGGGATTGTGGGATGACTTTCCTAAACATTTTCCTGCATGGAGAAACAGGCTGGCTATTATATTTCCACCCTTTCAGTACAGGAGGTGTTTCAAGTGGCAAAGGTCTTTGTTCTTTGCACAGCAGAAATACTACAATTCTGGCTGGGGAAAGGAATGATGGAGCAAACAGCTTTCCAATATGCACAGTAAGTATGAAAATGAAGGTAATTTTTGAGCTGGAAACCAGCAAATCTGTGAGTGTGATTCAACACCACTGCCCTTTGGGACAACAAGGGAGTTGGGCTGGACAGAGGAATTCCCCTTCCACTTGTGGGCTCCTAAACAAAAGCAAGATGCCAGAAGGTCAGAGCAGCACTATGTCCAGGCTTGTGGGCTAGGGAGCTGCAGCAGCCCCTGGCACCCTCGCTCCCTGTTAGCCCAGAAGGGCTGCACCTGTGCCCCAGCCCAGGGGCCGTGAGGCACTCTGCTCTCCAGAAAGCCAGGAGGTGTTCCACAGATGAAGCTCTGGCATATTTTGCAATACTGCTGGGTCACTGAATACAACCTGCAGTGTAATTGTGGCTAGCAGACATCCACACTGGGTTTTACAGGATCTGTCAAATGAAAATGAAAGGCAGTACTGACCTTCACCTCAACTCCCTTGGTTTTTTGTACTTTAAGTACAGCAACCTGGACGAGTAAATGGATACACTTCATGCCACCCTGGAGTACATCAGCTCTTACCTGCATCTAGAATGTAACCAAAACCTTTAAACTCCACTTCCCTTTCCCTTCTCTGTGGGCTTTAAAGCAGTAATGGGTACCATGTTTTGGTACCACTGTTAGTTTGTCCTCTTGGTATCTGTGATGGAAAAAAAGGACAAGCAATTATTTATGGCCATCCGCTGTTAATGGTGCACACAGAACTCCTGACTGCAGAGGAAGCATAAACCCCTTCCTCACAGGATGAAAAGACAATATACCACAATCTGAATACACAATATACTTACTGCTCTTAGTATTTGCACCTGGTGACCTTTGAATCTAATAATACAACCTTAATATTCTATAATACAGGGCTAATATAGAATTTCTTCAATATGCAAACAAAAGTAACCAATTCTGTCATGTGAAACAACTGTCCAAGATGCTTCTGGAGCATCAGTTTTCTTATCGTTTCTCAAAAAGATGCACAGAACCACAGAATTCCTCGTGTTTTCCTTGCTATACACACACACACACTGCCCAGAGACACTGGGCACTCAGGCACTAAGCACAAGAGGTGACAGCACCTCTGGAACCTCCCTCACAGAATGACAACAGAGAGGGTCTGCAAGCATCTTAGTTTTCTACCAGTTAGGAAACTAAGGAAACCAAATGTGTAACAGAGGTGCAAATGAACGGCGGCTTTCTTGCAGCCAGAGCTGCTGGGAATGCAAGGAGCCACCTGCACAAGATGGACCAACCTACCTCACACAGCTCCCACCAGTACCATGATGTTTTTCTGCAATAGAGGAGTTTCAACACGTAAAAGAAATTAGATTTATTTGATTTTAATTCCGGGTTCCGAAGACATAAGCCATAGCTTTGTGAACTTTAACTTGTTATGAGGTGGCAATGTTGCTGCAAGAAGACATCCCTTCTTCCCTCAGCTGCTCACTTCCAGTCCCCCTCCCCACAAACCTCTGCACAGCCACATACTGAACCATCACAGCTCAGGGAAGTGACCCTGCTCCCTGCTGAAACTAACCTTAAAAAAAAATCTCTTATTTTCTTTCTCTGGGTTAGTGCTTTCACTGCAAAGCATAACTCACACTGAGACTCCATTAGAAAGGAGGAAATGATTAATTGTATAGGTTAATTATTAAAAGAGTGAATTGGTAAAAATTTTAGTCCATATAGTTTATTAGAAAGCTAACCACAATTTTCCCCACTAATTCCAGTAACAATCTGGATACCTTTTTATGCTTTTAAGTTAATTTAATTTTTTTTTGATACTGTGCCTGTTGGGGACACTTAGTAGATGTGCTGAACATAAGGCACAGAAGATAATTACTTTGCTCTACTTGGCAGAGGTAGCCTATAGGTATGCTGGTCTCACTACATCCAATCTCATCTAATCTTGAAAGCAAAGAGGTCCTGAACATTTCAGGTCAGAATGAGAGCGGTAAACCTCCCCAAAAAGTGCAACCACTTCTGGTGCAACATATGGCAGCAATCCTGGGTAAGCAACACTGTACAATAATTTTCCAGAGGAAGACTGAAGAGCAAGATCTCTGCTTGAAACTGAAGAGAGATTTATCCCACAAAAGTATGCAGCACATCATTACCCAAACTGGAACAAAGGCAGGACATCAGTATTCAAGTGTTATGGGAGCTTTAACAGGGAAGGGTCAGGGATTTGATGTGATGTCTAAGTGAAATGCCAGTTACAGTTTGCACAGTGCCATCAGACAGACAATACAGTTTTGCTGAGAAACTATTAATTTAATGTTATGGAAGCAAAATATTAAGCTATGAGGTTCCATTATACTCAGAGCCTTTGACCCTGGTTTATCCTGGAGTTCAAGCCCTGATAATCTATGTGCTTGAAGCTTCTTGGTGGATAATGGAAAATTCTGCTCCATTTCCTCTGGGACTTCATGCTCATTAGTCACAGCATACCAATTAAAAGCTTTGTTAGAAAACCAGAGGAATGTGACACAGCACATGTACAAACCAGGAAGCTTCATTCACATACGACATGGATGAATGGCTCTGTATGGAAAGCCAAGCATTGCATTAACAGGTCGTGTGCATCAGCCTGCAAGATCAACAAAAGACATGCAAAAATTTTTAAGTCAGCACTCTCAGGATGCAATGGATTTTCATTTTGAACAATGAGGGTTACAGTAATTTTCATAGCCCACACCTTCTTTCTAACCAAAGGTAAAATATTTTAAAAGTTGTTTTTTCTTACTTTGCTAGTTTGGCAATTATCTAGCAGGAAATCACAAAACAACATCAGCTACCAACCATATTCTTTTCCTAGCCATCAGAGGTGAAGCTGGGGTTAGTGCCCTGGCAAGCTACTTATGACTAGAATAACAACCATTTTCAAAAGGGATTATTGCCACTATGAACCCCTGTCAAGTATCTGTAACAGCAATTCTCAATTAAGGAAAGAATAGGACTCAGCATCTGTGCTCTGATCATGCAGTCAATAACTGACTCCACCCCAATCAAAACAAAAGTGGGATTTAACATGCAGACAGATTTTTGCAACAGTTTGTGTTACCATTCCATGCTCAATCATTCATTATGGAATTTTAAAAATAATGGTCACCTATAGTGGTAAAAACCTCAATTTGCTACATTTTATTAACCCTTAAGGCTATTCCACCATTTCCTCCACAGTAAACAAGCTGCTCCCAGGAGGTTTTAGGGTTAACATCTTCCACTGACAGCATGCTATAAACCCAGCAGAGGCAATAGCTCTACCTTTCAACTTCTATTTTTATTTCTACATTTCAAATGCAGCATAATAGAGATGTTTAGCATATTTCTTATATTATAGACAGAATACTTTGGAAAATATTCCATCTGTGACAGGGATGATCATATTAGAGTTTATTCCTCCTCCAACATACTGGGAACATCACTTTTTTCCTGCCCTTTTTCTTACCAGCACATCCTTACATCCTTTATCCTTGGGGATGGCAACTCACCAGATAGGGCCAAAAGCCAAGGTAATGACTACACTCCCAGCACCTCTGCAGCTCCCACTTTGCCCTGGGGTTCTGGGTCCTGGCAAGGGACAGGGACAGCTCTTGCCCCATCTGACCAGCACAGTGCCAGGAGGTGGCCAGGAGGAAAGAGGCAAGAAATGATCTCGTTTTTTCTCACCTGAGCATCACCAATACTGTTGGCTATGGTCATTGGTCCCACAAAGCTTAGAAGAAGCCAAACTCCACTCTTAAAAGCTGCTCCTTACAGAAATCTTAACTCAGTATTCTTTCTTTTTACCTACAAGTAATTGTGTCTAAATTTGTGAGCACTTAAACTAAATAATTGCTCATATTGTATGAAGGAAATGCCCACTTAGGCAAGCCACCACTCCTCCCCCCAGAGTTTACAAATCCCCACTGTCAGGAGAGGTGGCACTGTGCTGCCTCACTGCAGGAGTGGGCTCAGCCGGGCTCGGGAGTCTCCTTGGGGTTGGGTTGAAATTTCGTCCATCACTGCAGAGCACAGCCCCACTGCACTGCAGGCCCTCCCACCTTCGCACCTGGCAGGGACCCAAGAGAATCTCCTGATGAAGTGATCTCATGATGAAGAGATCTCATTCCCTTGAGAAGGGAATGGCATCTGCTTGCTCCCCAGGGATCAGAGGAAAGGTGGGAGCAAAGGCGACATGACTCCAAGAGAAGCTACGAAGACAAACAAAGTTAACAGAGTGGGTCCTTCTCCTTCCCCAGTCTCTCCCAGCCACAACTGAGACTTTCCCTTAGAAAGGCTGTGCTTTTCCTCACATTTAGATCTGGTGTGAAGCTGCTCACTGGTGTACTTAGTGAAGGTAGAAATACAACATGAGAAATGAAATAACAAATAGCCAGTTTCTTTTTATGAATTCAAAGAACAGGAATAAAGCTGCTCCGAACATCTATTTCTTCTTTCAGTTTTCACAGAGCTTGTATTAAAAAAAATCTATATCCTGCTTGGAAGGTGTGAGAAGGAGACAGAGTAGAAGCTCTATGGTATTTTGAACCTAAAGAGCTAAGATGTCCTTCGGTTTAGCAGAGCCCTGCATTCATATCCCCAGTAAAACCCAAAATAAGTTTTAGATTCTTCACTTGCTTTTTGGATTTTGAGCGTTTAAGTTACAGGCAGATAATATTTCTACCATTTTCATTTTGTAACTCTAATGCTAAGAGTCTTTTTTCTTTTTCTGGATTCAGAGATTTAAATTTGCATTTAGTATTCCAGGAGATGGAACACCAAGAAAATCTAAAACTGGAAAAAGACAGGAGATTTTTTTTATATAAATGTCAAAGGCAATTTACTTCAAACTATATATTTATGGGTTTACAGCCATACTAAATAAATTAATAAGAAAGTAATTTTTAAAAAATCCTTCCCCAATCATCTCTTTTTCTAGATTAGTCTGATGCCTGCTAACGCACCATCCTAAAGTTAAATAGTTTTAGGAAGGTAATTTTTCCTTAATGTTCACCAGGGCAGGTCACAGTCTCTCACTAAAGCAAAGTATCTACTCTTTTATTACTCTAATTTTTCAAGTTGCCTTTGTATTTGATGGATACAGCTGCAGGTAAAACACCATTATCTTAAGAGAGTTATACTCTCATTCAATGACACATTAAACACATTCTCTTTTTAAATGGAATTGTATTTCAGTGTAAGCAAGAATAATTGAAAAACTACCGGTATGTGCCTATTACTCTAATCACCTACTTTAAAAAATCATGGAAATAAATTATTTATGAATGAGTGGAACAGAGCTACAGGATAAAATATTTTAGTTCAGATACCTGCTTACAGCCCATACCATAAAATTTTCTTTAAAAAATCCCAAAATACATGTATATAGACAGATTGAAGTAATTTGTCTATTTTCATAATGAGAAGGGTGAAAATAAGTTTCAATATAAAAACAAAAGTAAACTATGAATCAGTAAAATAATTCTTCCCTGTACTAGGAAAGTATTTCACATTTTATTTACAGTAGCAGAAGTCCAAAGAAAAAGTACTTACTCCTAATTTTCTTGTTAAAATAATCCAGATTTTCCAGTTAAGAAACAAATCCAAAGCACTCGACAGTTATTTTGTGAGATTGTTTTCCTTAGGGGATTAGTGAAATCTCTTGAACTTTTTCCATTCTTCTACATTTCTCATCATACCCCATTCTAGGCTAAAAAAAAAAACCCAGAACTTTTACTAAACATACATATCTCTCTAATGGATAAAAGTTTAAGGCAGCAGAATCACCCTGAGCCTTTGAACAGATCCCTTGTACTCCCAGTGACATTTATTGCCACTTCACTCACATATGTCACAGCAGTGTGAGGACATCTGAGGAAAAAGGAAAGGAGCTCTGAATTTGTGTGTGCTAAAGCATTTCCTGCTCCAGGCTCCCTACTGAGGCACAGATTCCAGGGGTGAGGAACTGACTTGCTCAGGGTGTCCGTTTGCTGGCACCCAGAGTACCAGGGAGGGATGCACACCCAGCAGTCGAGGGATGTGCTTGCTGCCTTGCCAGGCCATCCCCAGTCCCAAGCAATGCTCATCCTCAATGCCAAAGGATAGTTTTCTATCTTCTAATTTTTCACATTCAGAAATTAGTCACTTTTCCAATCACATTTCAGTTTATAGAAACACATAAAGTTACCTGTGGTGCACCTAGAGTCTGTGCTTAGCTGTTTCTCTTCTTTCTTGTCCACAGACATCTGTCCTTCCCCCCTATCCTTATCTAAGATAAGCAGCTTCAGTTTACACACTCAGTACCTTGCAAAAGCATAGTCTGGAAAATTAATTCTTGAAAGGATTAATATTTTTTCCCTCTCATCACAAATATGGTTCTGCTTCTGTAGACAACATGTTCCGCTTTGCAGACAGAGGGGGCACTGCTTGCTCTGGCAAGAGCATTCCTCTTCCATACAAAAGGAAAACTGCACACAGCCCAGTCAGGAATAATTCTATTCACCAAAGTAACAGGGTCTGTCATATTGATGTGGCCATCTGCAGGCAAACCAAGGTGGAAAACCTCTCCTTGCCTGCCTTTGATTTCGTGGTACAGTGCAATGGAAACCCTTGCAAAGAGGCTCCTGAAGGTACTCATTTCACACTATCTCATAGAAGCATCCTATGACAGCAAGAATCAGTAATTTTCCCCTTGAAGAGTCAGATAAATCCCTTCCCTTCTAAATTTGTCAAAGGTTTCTTCCCTACCATCAGCCTCCTGTGTCATACATGGACTCCTCTGCTTCTTGATTGCCCAGTGCGGGGGCATGAAAAAATTCCATCCAGACACTTGGATAACTTTGAAGGGCAACCAACTTTATATTATGCAATGGGAGGGAAAAAATGGGCTAACTTTCCCACCTCTTATTTTAAGAAAGGTGTGGTCTTCTGGCCTTCACAGCACTCAACCTGACTGCATTATTTCTACAGGCATGGACTTGGCCACACTCACTCTCACTTCACCCAAACATAGACAGTGGTCCATTACAAAATCAGTAGAAAGAAAAATATGCAGAGAGAACAGGGGGAACAGCAAAAAAGCCAGACACAGTGAGGCAGCAAAGGGAAATAAAAGCTTGTTACAATGGGGAGAATAGGAGGTGAGAAAGCTGAGGGAGGGCAAAGGAAAGGTAAGAGAGTAAGAGGAAATGAAGCTAAAGAAAAGGAAAACATAATGAATAAAAATAACATTTTAGATCTTGAATACAAGACAAACTTTGACAGTCCATGTCACACATGCAACCACAAATTGCATTACAGAAACCTATTTTCCTGTGGGATGGTGAGCTGGACACTCCATTGACATCGTATTCTGCTCTTGAAGCTCAGTTGTTCAGAGGCAAAAACTATGTCATTTGTAAAAAGAAAGAAGGCAAAGTGGGAAAACTGTATATCCAGATATGAAAGACAAGAACTGACTTTGCTAATGTTGATGATAAATGTTTTACCTAAAAAAAAGTTATGTAACTTAATCATTGCTCAAATAAACAAGCAAATAGCAAAGCTGGCTATTTCAGCTTGCTAAGGGAGAATTGCCTCTATTTATAAATTTCAAAAAGGAAATATAAGTTTTTAGATGTCCTTTCTCCATTGGTTTAGGGGGCTTTTTAAACAGAAAATAGAACATTAAACTTGGACTGTCCCACTTTCAAAGTTGGAGCTATGTGGTCCATCTCCCCACACTGCCTACTCTCCCAAGCAGGAATTTGCAATCTCTGTCAGTAACTGAAGCAAAGAGAAGAAGATTTTAGCTTTGATAATGATTGGCGAATTTCAAATAGTTTGGATAAGCAAACCCCAAAAGTTCAAAATGAATATTCAAATTTTGTTACACAGCATGGTCTGCAAATTGAGGATAGAAATCTCAGATGATAGCTATCTTAGATCTTCTCCGAGATACTCTGCATGCCCTAGTTATGTCTAAGCAGGAAATAACACAAAAACCACCAATATATTTAGTTATGAAATGCAGAGTTGTTCTGAACTTTCAAAACAAAAATATTGAGAGAGAAGATTCACTAAGAAATCACAAACTTGCAACTAGGCTAACTTCATAATGGGCCCATCCCTATTCCACCTACATTCCTTAGGCAGCGTATCGTTTGTTATTCCCGAAATAAGCAGCCCCCTGCCTGTGGTGAGTCCCACTGGTGACCCATCACTGCCTGGCAGAGAAATCCCTTTGCGTGCTCACACCCATGGGCACCTTGCCCGAAGACTGAGAGCAGTGCAAACCCAGGACAATGCCAGATCCAGTTCTGCATCTCTGCAGGGCTCAAGCACTTGCCTTGCACAGGTCACTCCTCCCCCCTGGCAGTGCCCAGCTCAGCTGGGATGCCACTGCTCTTGGGCAGGGGACCAAGCTGGCAGGCACAGGGACATCCTCCCCCACCACCAGGGTCCTACAACAGATTCCCATCTTAGCTCTGCCATCATAACTGAGCTGGAAGCAATGCAATTGCACTGAGAGAGCCAAAATTCCAAAAGGCACTATGTGTGAAGCAAGACCACCCATTTGCAGAGGAAATGGCAGGATAACAGCAGCCCAGCAGAGCTCATGGCTGGCTCCTGCCCTGTGGCAGCTGTCACAAATGCCACCCTCCAGCAGGAATCCTCCTGCTTCTCTGAAAACCCTGTCTCTTCTAAACAAGACTGCAGGCAATCGCCTAATATTTTCCTGGGATTCATTTATTCACCAGGCTCTCCAAGTCTGTGTAAATGATCATCATTTACTTGAAATGAATTGGAAAAAATAACAAACAAGCAAAACACTTAACCCAATGCTTTAGTTCCAGGAACACATCACTGTATTGTTATCTCTGCCCTTAGAAATCTTCCACCATGTATCACCTCCAAGGACAAACATTTTGGTGGAGGGAGAAAGTTCACAGCATGACATCAAAGTTAGAGATTTGTTTTAGCTCACATTATGACTTACACATTATACAAAATCAACAAACAATTTACACTATTTCAGATATGGATCTTTTCCATCTCAATGGGACTTAATTCCTTCAATCTGAAAAAGGAAGCCCAAAAAAACCAGAATAACTAAAGTGACATTATAGGAAACATAGCCTGAGGCTGCCAATATCCTTCTGTGCTGTTGTAGGAAGACTGCATTACTGAGCTACACCAAACACCATTTGCAGCAGAAACCTTTCCTTCTTTGCTGCCATGAGGAGGATTACATTACACAGCACTGCACTAAGCCCATTTATACAATTCTACTTTTTTAATCAGGCTATAAAAATAATCAGCTCAACTTCTCATACTAATCATAGAAATATTAATACAAGGCACTAACTACTCATATGCTGTGAGATTTTCTTCTCTATGCTAAATATGTGAGTAATAAAGTTTATGTTTCCCATAAGTTGCAAGAAATTGTGTTTTACTGCAGAAAGGTAACATCAGAAATAATTACTGTTATAAATATACAGCAAAATATAGTCACATTTGGCATATATCAAGGTTTTATGTGAAAAACTTAGCAAAATGCCAGCTGCAGTATGGTTTTCCTTTTTTTTCATATGTACAGTGTAAAAATAACTTTTACTAAAAGAAAGCAGAAAAGTTTAAAATAAAAATGTTTAGAAATATAGATAGGTTTTCATTTAACGAAACCATCCACACAGTAAAAAGGGGCCAGATTAGTCTAAGTCTCCCCAGACAAGCAAAATTCTGTTCAAAAAACTATTGTGGTATGTAGTTTTTGGGGATACCAATATTATATGGGGCTCTCCTCCCTTCTGAATCAAAACCACATGAGTTTTGTAATTTGCAAGTAGATCACAATGCTACCTTTACCAGTATTATTTTAAAGCCTTCCCTCCCCATCCTTCCAGGGTCTCCTTCCATTAGGAAGAGAAATCAATTTTATAACCAAATCCCTTCCCTGTAGGCACTACACAGCACTATGTTATATACTTTTTTCATGAATCAACACATTTTCTTCTAAAAATTAGTCAGGTGCCTTGTTCCACTGTGCTTCATATTTGAAAGCTGCCTAAATTTCCAGCCCACAGATTCTCAAGATCAGTGTGCAATTATTTCTTTTTGTGCTAGAACTATCTTTTATGTACAAATCCTCCTCTGTGCAAGTGAGCAACTGTATTTCCTCTCAATTTTCTTTTTTACAGAGTCAGACAAATCAAGAATTTTAATCTCCCCTCATAAAATAGTCTCTCCCTTCCCCAAGGCATTTTACAAACCCGCCTAGGCTCCTAAAACAGTTTGAATTTACTTTTTAAAAGTGTGTATGATCACACTGGCACAGATTTTTGTTTGTTATACTTTACACATACCTTATACCAAGCAGCACTAAAGCTTCCTTGCATGGGAAATGTATTTCCTTCTACTGCCAGATGATCCATGCTAGAATCAAATCTGTCCACTTCCCACAAAAGTCTCATTTTGGTGCCTCAATTATCTTGTGATTAGCACTTCCATGCCTGTCCAGCCTGTCCCTGATACAAGCTCCCAAGTGCATGACCCTTCACTTCAGACAGCAGTCTGTCATCCCCCTTGCACTATTTTCCAGCTCATATGGTCATCCTGTTTCTTCTAAATGAAACTCCAGTCTGCAGCATAATCCTTCTGGTAACTTGTGGCATCAAGACTTTTTTTTCCCCAGTACTGTTGTTTTCGTGATACAATCAGCAAAGGAAACATTCCCTAAGACTGATCCCATAGTCAGTCCTTGGGAAATCCTTTGGTGACCTCCAACCCATCCTCCAGCTCCAATTTTCCTTCTAGTTAATTTTTTCATTCTCTTTTCCCTCCTACAACTCATTCATAATTCCTATGTTAACAAATCTCTACACAGCAGATGACAAATACAGTATCTTACTGAAGCCCACGTGGATATATCATTACTTCTTTTGTTCAGAGAATTAACTTTGCTACTTTTTCAACTGAAGGTATCAACTTAGTCCGGCATGACCTCCTTGTGGAGATCCTACATTTTATCTTAATTTACTTACCATGTTTTTGTGCAATTTGCTCATTCTTTCCTTAAAATCTTTTTTTGTTCTTTAATGGAGTAATTTTTTTCCAATTTAAGTACTATTTTTCGTTTATTTCCCCAGGTAATACCAACTGATGTGATATATTTATTAAAAGTACTTGCTTTTGGAATTGGAATATTATGCAAGTTCTTAGATGTGGATGATATGGTCTCTTCTGATTGAAACAATTACATAATTTAAGTTTTGCTTCCCCCTGGAGGTAAGAATTTCCATCTCTGCATAATCACCCCTATTAGATGCCCTGCATTTGTCCCAGGTTTGACAGAATCATTAAAATATGAGTGCTACCTTTTACATCTAAAACACATCCATCTATATCACCATTAATGTCAAAATTCTAGTTTTTTACACTGACTGCATTTCCACTGTTCTTTACTTTTTGCAATTTTTATTTTTAGAAAAATAGTTACATCTTTGTTAAGTAGCTTCTTAGACATTTACAATTCATTCTCATGTTTTCTGAATTTTGTGGTACAGCTCTCCGTATAGGCCAATGTAATCTTTCCATTACATTCAGACTCCTTGCTTATGCTTGATACTATTTTTAGGATGATTATTTATACAATGAAACACGGGGAAGTGTTTTACAATGTATCTCAATTATATATTTTTATTATTTCCAGCAGTTTTTTTGAACCTTGGGCTAAGGATGACATTCATGCCTGCCTTATATAGTAGACACTTTTATTCCAAATTAATTAACTGCTGCCTGCAACCTCTCAAATATTTGTCCACTGGAAACCCTACAGACCTTTGTTGGTTTCTGAGTCATTCTCTCCCTGTCCTTATTCCCATCCTCTTTGGATTACTGTGACACCACCTCAGTAAAGCTTTTCTCTTCGTTTTTTGTTTGTTTGTTTTTTTACTTTATTTATAGAGGTTCTATTTTTATCCCACCTTCCCTTTCTCAAAGCTTTATGCCCATAACGTGTGCAGACACCCAACTGATTCCACTTCCTGGACACATCTCCTTTTTCTGGATAACACCTCACTTCCTTTTAGCATAGATAGCTTCTTTCACCTGCCTGGATCCTTACATTGATGCAACAACAATTCCACAATTCACACTGACCTCACCCAACTCTCAGCCAGATGAGATGGGACTGTTTCCATAACTAAATCTTCATGTCAAAATTTTTACTAACAATGGAACTAGCTTTTCCTTGCTGGCTATCATCTCATAATATCATTCCTTTATCCACTTTTGTAGTATCATTTGTCCAATTTTAATTTCTCTGTGCCTTCAAGGCTTGTACAGGCATCACATGGGTCTCTCTTGCACTTTCTCCCGTGTCCCTTTTAATCAATTTCAAACTATTCTCATCAACCCCACAAAATGAGGGAGCTGCATATTGTCCACCCACTGACAATGACCTTATTTTGTTTCTGACATATAATAATGAAGCTGCCTAAAACTTTCTTGCTTTCAAATCCTCTCTAGGGATGACCTACTGAACAGAACTATTGGAGATCGTCTCAGCTCTCACCTGTGTCATTCTCCATCTTTTTATGGTCCTTATTGATCCACTCACACAGGAGTATCACAGTCATTCTTCACTCAAAATAGCATTTGTAAGAACCTTTCCCATTCCTCTCCTGCTCCTTTTCAGGTTCAGGTATCTCATGCCCTTACAAGCAGCAAACATTTTACTGTGCAGATCCCCCTTTTTGTCCCCATCTGGTCTCTGCAGGTAATCAATAATGATCACAATCTAAACACAACACTGCTTTAATTTTTATTAGACATCTATCTGACAAGCAGGAACTCACTTGGATGCCTGTGCTCACAGGGTTTTTAAATTTTCTTTTGTAATTTAATGCACCTAAAATGCTGACAACAGGAGAGAACAACACTGAATAATTTTAAAGCAATGGTCTATTAATATACAGTACATACTATTTTAATGCATTAACAATAACATCAGACAGATTTGCGGCCCAGCCAAAAATTCTTAACCTCTTTCCTTCTCTCTCATTTTAGTGTCTGAGTCCAATTACAGTCATCTATCAGTACTGTCATAAAGTAACCCAGATCTCAAAGTAACCCTTCAGTGCAGTCTAGACTTCACCAGATGGAATTAGCAGTATGATCCCAAAGCTTTCTCCTATCTCTTGTTTCCCCAATAATTTATAATGAGCAGACTTTCATTAAACCAGAAGAGTTGTCTTTAGATGCATTATGCTCAATTGTCCAGATACAACATTTATAAGGCATCTTGTACCATACTGAAAATATCAGAACTTCAGCTTAGCAGGGAGGAACATGCTCCTTCCAGATACCCATTTATTTTAAAGTCAGCATTACAGCATTCACTAAAGTGAGACTGAATACCCATTTTATTTAGCTGAAGCAGTTTTTAAAAGATGAAAGGAACATTCTCCAGGATGTCTCACAGGATGCAATTCCTTTAACAAATGGCATGTCTGGATTTAATAAGTGGACACATTTCTTTATAAACTGCAGAAGCAGTGAAAAAGGCTTCCTCTGGAGTCAAATGTATTGGAAAGAAGGTGGAAGAAATAACAGAACCTTTTATAGGTAATATTTATATTACTATATTAAGATGAAGTCTTTCATAAGATACAAGCATACTATTAGATTAACCTAGCTACAAATTTTAAACCTGATGTTAGAGACAGTAAATACCCACTAAGCCAGAGTGTGTTATATTACTGTGACACTTAGAGCACACTGATATGTTGCTGGTCAATGTTATTTACTATCATTGCATAGACACCTGCTCAGCAGCCACATCCAATAAAGCATTAGTGCCCTCATCCTAGCTCAGCCTTGCAGCTCACCAGGTCCTCAGAGGAGACAGTGGCAAGTGACAGGATAGATAGAGCAGACAGAACTCCCTGCTGCCCACAGACACAGACACGTCCTTGCACCCCTTGGCTGGTGAATGGGAGTGTGCAGGTCAGAAGGCACCTGGCTGAGGAAATGTGCTCTGCAGCTCCTAACCTGTCCTGAGGGCTGCAACAGGCTAATTACACACAGCAACAGAGTGCTCAGGCTGCCTGCTAATGACAGATGAAGGGTGCCCCAGCTCTTACAGACAGGTGAAGGTGAGAGCAAAACCAGACAGATAAATAAGGAATTGCATTACTCCTACTGTGCAAGAATTTTCTTAAGGCTAGGAGAAGCCATAAATCTTGTTTGCTATCAAACAAAGCCTAAGCACTCTGCAGCCTGTATACTGAGTGAATAGATGAGTGACCAGTTAAATTGACTAGTGCAAGTCACTCTTCTTCCCCTCCTTACAGCTGGTTGTCTCACATATCAAGACACATCAAAAAACTGAAATCCACGTATCTATGAATATGGGCTATGACTACTCAATAGAACTGCTGAATACACATCACTTTGGTTTAGCAAAATCACATGATAATTTAAAATATTTATGACCATGTTTAGTACCAATTCATACTGATTGCATCATCCAAACCCACTATTTTCTTTGGTTCTTTGGGGTTTTTTTGCTCTGTTGGAAATTCAGAAGAGCTCTGACAGGTTCACAGCACTTCCGTTCCGAAAAAGTGTATAATATCTTGTGTAGTTATCAAGGGTCTTAAAAACACTGCTGATTCTACAAGGCTTGCCTGTGCAAAGATCACATAACATAATAATGGGTAAGGGTGCTTGCTTTCTTTATGTCAAGTCTATATAAGTCCTGTTTCAGTGAACTAAGAAAGTAAAACAGAAAAGCTCAGAGCTCACACACATTTCTTTCAATCCTTGGAAATATCTAATCACAAAATTAAAGCTGAAGTACTTGGAACTTGTTATGAAGTTACTGAATTTATTCTTTGGAAAATCACTGAAGACTAAAAAGGTGTTTATATCCGTTTCTGTACAAGTAACTTTGTGGTAATTTAAAAGAGATCTTACACAGTATTTTTATCATCCTCAACACAAGTGCTATCAGATGTTCATTCAGTTTTTCCATTGAAAATATCAGTAATGTTGCCTGCATGTATATCACCTCTCATTTTAAAAATTCAGAATCCTTTACAAGAGCTTCAAGTATTTTAACCATGTATCATCATGGTGAAAAGAAGACACAGATTTTGCCACCAATTCTGACTTGTTCAGAATTCTGCTTCCAAAGAAGCTCCTAACATACCTCATCCCCTTCCTTTGCAGCACTTTTAATCCACCAAGCAACCCTTGCCTCAAGAGGCACCCCATGGCATAGCTGAGGTGAGGGAGTCCTGGCTGTTCCACCCATAGGCACAGGTTGTGTCTGTATTTCCACTTACCAAAACCACATATTTTTTAAACAAGTCTTTTGATCAGGGATCCTCAGTCCTGGAAATAAGCAGATTGCCATTCCACACTGACACTGCCCACAGGTCAGGCAGTGGCCACTTCATTACATGTCTTCATGGCAGCTACAGCAAACATATGCATAGAAAATGATTCAAACTGTAAGTGGACCTATACCTGCTCTTAATGTCCTCTAAGAAAACATACAGATGAAAATCATAAACAAATTTACTTAGAATCTTTTTAGAGGGTTAGGAAACTCTCCTTAGAAATAGTTCTGTCACAATCTACTGGATTTTCATCTCATATGTTAGCTTTTTTAATGATGCAAGAATATCTAGTACCATCAGCTGGCTGCATTTCCTCACTGCTACAGAGTACAATGAGCCTCCTGGAGAGATAAGGACACTTGGGTAAACTTCCTGTCATATCTCTCCAGAGCAGTGTCTGACAAACTACTGAATGCCCAGGCTCATCGGCCACACGTGCTATCAGTATCATTTTAAAATGGTCAGTAACTATTGGATTTGGCTTTCAAACATGTAACATGACAAGACTTCTGCTTGAGAGAGGACATTTTATCAGAATTATTATATGAAATAAATAGATATATGTTCTATAGGATATAAAGATATGAGCTGCTGCATGCCATTGAGCAGCACAGAGCAGCTCCGACTGCCAGGAATGTCAATGTACTGATAAGCATTGCAGAACTTTTCGAGGAAGATAAAAACCAACTGGTGTTAGGACTGTGAGCTTAAGCATGCTGTGATGAAGAGTGAAAATTAAGGCTGCACCTGCTATTTTCTACCAATATTTTCACAGAGGTTTTGGGAAAATCTCTATCATATCATCTGTGCTTTTGGGCAGAACAGAGACTAAAGAAAAATCAGTGCTTTTGGCTGTGACTTGTCATTTAAAATTTAACTCCTGTGTTACTATTGAGAGGAAAGTACAGAAATCATTATTAAACTGCTACTGTAGTTCACCTCTGTAGATCTTTATGGGTCAGCTGTGATGGAGCAATGTTCTGTACTATGCACTAGGGAAGCAGCCTGGAGCCTCACACATTTTTCTCCTGAAGATTTTGGCTTTGCACTGGTGGAAATTTCCTTCTTTTGACAAAACATGATTTTCTGAATTTTCAGTGATTAGCTGACTAAAAAAGAAATTAAAAGGCAGTCAATTTTTGACTGTAAAAATTACAGTTTTCATTCAAGACAACAGGAATTACTAAATACAGAAGATGACTACAGGCCACCATTTTTATCTCTGGATGCATAGTTTAGATTTAGCACATCAGTAAAAGGAGACATCAAGGCTATTGCTGCTGGTATTCAGTCCTTGAAACAGGAGGATATTGCTAAATGAAGCTCCTAGATGATTTCAGGGAGTAACTCCATGGCATCCAGGATGAGATAGCAACTCCTAACACCCCCAGAAGAAGCAACAACATCAGCATTCATGTTAGAGGTCACGTCAGTAAGGCACCCAAGGGGATTTCATGCAACTAGGAACCCCACTGAAATCTTCAATTTACACTCCATTAAAATAACTTGCCAGTCAAGCAGGAAGGAATTGTTTTGTCTCTACAAACCACCCAGCTAATAAGCAGCAGCTGCCCTGATGCTATGTATCTCTATTCCCTAATTTCACCAGTTGTGAAGACAAGTATTGCAGTGGATTACTTACAATGAGTCTTTACAACTCCATCATAATTTTCTAGCAAAGATTAGTTTGTAAGAATGTGGAAAACAAGCAAACAAAATATTACATAAGCTTCTCTTTGCTATGCTTTTTTTCATGTTAGGACATAGTGGCATCTGAACAAAAATGTCTTTCGTGGAGAAATACTGTATGGTTGATCAGCCTCTTAACGCCTTTAAAAATGCAGAATTAGATTATTTGGCACAATAATCACAACAATTTGGCACAACAATTGTTTGCACCTCTATTTAATTTACATGCAGTGATACACACCAGTTTGATGATATTAAGCCCCAACCAAACAACTTACTATAAACCAATGCTTTGTCATCAGCAAGTAAGTTCTAGTTACACTTTTTTCCTACTTAAAACTATCTCCTGAGCAGTTAATTCCAGTCTGATATTTACTCAGCAATAACTACCACCACTGTGTCTCCCAGAACCTCCCCTGGGAGCTGCAGGCAGAGAACTTGTGTAGAGGTACACACATACACTTGCACAAGCATTACAAAGGATGCTCTGGTGCCAGAACTATTTAAACCATCATTAAAGGCAGTACAATTGTAACTGTTAGCTTGATCTGCAAGGACTTCTGAGGTTGTGTAGAGATAGCTTTCCATGTTAGTAGTCTGATTTGCCTAAAAGCTGCAGCTTTGCCCCACACCAAGGCTCTTGCCCAGCCATGGAGCTTGCAAACCATTGCAGAACACAGGCCTGTGAGCTACAGAGCCCTGCAAAGGGACAGCTCAGCTAGTTCCAGGACGTCAAGATGGCACTCAAAATGATACTTCACTTATGGTAATATGAGAGGTAATTCAGCAGAAAGTTAAACTGAATCCCCTAAGTGCATACACTGTATAATAAAGGGAAACACAGAAAGGTGGTGGGTGAGCCTCAGATAATGACAAACTGTGTGCACAGGATCAGTAGGAAAAGCAAACTGCACAGTGAGATGTGCAGGCTGGAAAACAGCCAAGTGTAACATGTGAGTTTGCATGGCTAGTGCATGAACTGAGTGCATGATTTTAACATTGCCTGCAAAGTCCAGCATGTGAATGAGGTCATTTATCATGCACTCAAGACTTCATTGAGAAATCTGTGCCACAATATTAACTTACAGGTCAGCATAAAATGTGTTTAAGGGAAGTTAGACATTGGTCTCAAACTGCTGGATTAAGTTTAACCCTTCCAGGTGCTACCTGATCACCCTCACTAGTGACATGCTCAGTACTTATCCTCTGCCCTAATGAAATGGATACATGCACGAGAAAGAGGTCGCAACCTCCTGGCTCCGGCAGCCATACGGGTATGGGGAGAGAGGGACCAGCTTCAGACAGGCAGAACATTGGCAGAAGATAAATCTGCAGCCTCAAAAGAAGGTGATGCACCTTCCAGGTGACAGCCAAGATGCCGCCAGGCAGCACAGCTGTCTGTGAAGCTTGCATGTTAGCCAGGCAGTGCCTGCACCTCACACAGCAGGCTGCACTTACACCTCCTCTGCCTAAACCTCTTTTACTGTGTCTTCTACAAGAGGTGCTTAGAAAGCCTGGTTTCAAACAATTAATGAATTAATGAACATCTAGATGCTGCAGATGAATCTGCATATTGGAAGATAGAAGGTTGAGTTTAAAGTTTTCACTGCTTGGGAAGTTACTCATATACTGAAGCTGCAGCAAGGCCCTTAGCATGTTCACAAACTCGAAGTATGAGGCTCAAAATAAATTTTATCTAGGGCTGGACACAACCTCAACCTATGTCAGCAAGAGATGGCCATCATAAAACTTATTTCCCAGTAATGGTACAATTTTGCCTGTTCCTAAATGTCTGGATACTAATACCCTGGATATGTTCAGCCAGCTAGCTGTTCATTCCAGATGTTTTAATTTTCATGTGTTTGCAGCTTTGCCTTTTTTTTTTTTTTTAAGCAGAATAACTGGTTCATGACTGGGCCCTGAATGTTTTCACTTTCCTTAAAATGAACAGCAGGCCTGGGCGACTACTTTTTGCATAAATGCCACTGACTAGAGGACGGGCAAAAAAAAGATGGATCCATTACTCAATGGGAAAAGACAGCTTTTAACAAATGGTGTGGGAAAAGCAGAATTTTGAATGCCTTTCTCATATCAGACTTCAAGAAGCGGGTCAGCTGTGACTTTGTGTATTCCATAATTAATACAGGCAAGAAAATCTAAAAAGGAAAGGAATGAAACCAGACAGTGTGCTGGGATCTTACGAATCTCATCCTAGGGCACTACAAGAACTAACAGATGAATATTTCTGTGTTCTTAATATTTACCTGAATTCACTCAGGATGGATGAAATGCCAGGAGATTTGGAAAGAGCTGATGTTGTGTCTACACTTATAATACTAGAAAGGATTCAGGAATTAAGATCAGCTAGAATGAGTGTCTTTCTGGGTCAGGGGGAAACCCTCAAGCCTAAATTAAAAGATTATTAACAGCAAAAATAGCTCTAGGAGTTAATCAGAAGCTTAAAACATTACCATGCCATTGTGCAAAAAACCTGTACTTGCACTAGGATTTATAAACATTCATCCACAATAATTGTAACATAATCCTTCCACTGCACTCAGTGATGGAGCACTGTGTCCAGCTTTGAAAATCCCATTTCAGAGGATGGTGTGAGCTAACCTGAGAATTAAAGGAAGTTCAATCCAACACTTAATTAACAGACAAGAATAACAACAGATAGAGAGAGGAGCTGAATTTCAGCCTAGGACACTATAGTCCATCCACTAAAAAGAAAATATACACAAGCTTATCAAATACAGGTTAAATACATGAGCATTGCTATTTCTTTTCACCATATTTCAGTGATGTTCATTCTGTTTTCAGTCAAAAACCTCTCAACTGTAGATGTCTTGACATCATACAAATGAACTAACACAGAAGTCACAAGTAACTTTTTAACCTACTAGAATATCCACAACATTAAATAAATGGAGACATC
Organism: Irena cyanogastra; assembly: GCA_013397155.1. Classification (NCBI taxonomy): domain Eukaryota; kingdom Metazoa; phylum Chordata; class Aves; order Passeriformes; family Irenidae; genus Irena; species Irena cyanogastra. The sequence goes on along the minus strand of VWZV01009824.1, from coordinate 215,392 downwards.
TTAAAGTGACGCTTTCAATTCAAAACACTAGCTCTTGTTTTGATAAAAAGGTACACTCAAAAATTATTCCTCCTGTATTAATAGGGTCAATTCTAGATAGAAAAAAACCTGTTTCACAGCAACAGTCAGGCTTGAGGGGATTTTGACAGTAGGACTAATATTTCTGAGCCTTCTCATTCAAATTTTGCTAAATTAGTCCAGATTTGCATGGCACTGTTTGACTGACACCTACTGAAATCTCTAATACTGAATACTATGGTTCCAATTAAGCCATGTCACTTAGGTGACATTCTTACACTGTTACAGATTTTGTATATACATGAAAAGTTATATACTCTGTATAAAATATATACCTACATCCTAAGGATGTGAAAGTGATATTGATATGTTGCTTTATGGAGCAAGAATCCAGTGAGGAACATTTAAATACCTACAATCTTTGCCATTTATTAATGCTGTTAATTTAATCTGAACTTCAAAATCTCTGACAGATTTCAGAAAGACATAATTTATGGAAAAAATGAACATTCAAAAATTATTAAAATAATTACTTAATTTCCCCCAAAATTGTAACCTCTCCAAAATTCCCTTGTCTAGATGGTTTTAGCTTTTTTTTAGAGCTGTGGAGAGAATTGGTGAAGTTTTTGCTCATCCCTCATGTCCTTATAGCAAAACAAACAGAAGACGCTGAGCTTCCCAAGGGGATGTAGAAAGCTCTCCTCCTTTTCTTGCCAGGTCCCAGAGGAAGAACTTTTAAAGTGGATATACTTTCTGCAATTGAAAAATAGTTCTGTAAGCAAGGCAACCACTGTAACTTGGTTTCCAAAGCAGCTTTTTCTTTTCTTATTTCTTATTTGGGACTGACTACTGACTTGGTAAACTGAATTATACTTAGGCTGCAGTATACATTCAATTTCAAAACATTTCCATCAGAATTCATACAATCTCATCCATAATCTGAATTTTCTCTTCTAGTGAATTATGTGAGCTGTGAGCTCCAACCCAAGCTTGTCCCTTGGGTATGGCTTTTATGAGGTGTCACCCACACGTGAACTCTGTGATGGGCAGGAAGAGTTGAGCACACACTGCAGCTCTTCCCTGAACACAATATCAATCAGGTCTTCCTTCTCCACCCAGACAGCAATTTTCCACAGTATTACAGAAAAATATAGACATGTACTATTTGACAGGTGCAGAACAGCATATCCCACACAGCTCAGTGTATCCAGCATATCATAGGAATGCATTATTTTTGAGACCCTTACCTCTCCATCATAATTGCACAAATTCAGATAATGGGTAAAAAGGTTACCAATGAAAGAAAGCCTGCCAGGTATTTTTGACATGACCAATTTTTGGAGGAAATCATGCTTAAAAAAATAGCTAAAGTATTCTTTATGCTTGGGTCTGAGCCATGATCTCACAGCGAATAAGAACAGAGGTAGGCCAATTATTCTTTACCTAAACAAATGTCCAGACATTCAGTTTTCAAAAACCATAACTCCAGTTTATATACTGCATAATCTTAACAGGAAGGAGGCGTGTTCAGCTGCTCTATTCATCCTCCAGGTGAAGTCATCCTTCAGCAGCTATAGAAATAAATGTTGATGTAGGCAATTGAAAGAATGTCTACTGTTTCATGCCTGGTCTCTGTTTCTACATTGCAACTATAAATTCCAAGAGTTATCTTAATGATGCTCTTTTCCAGCTTGCATTTTTTATCGAGATTTATTTTGTAATCTAACAGCCCACGTTATTTCTCTATTTCTAATACTAATATACTAAAATGAAATAATATAGATTACTATAAGTAATCAAAGCTGTCTCAAGCTCAAAATTTTGAACCATTAACTGTATTATGTTGCACATCTGATACCAACCCTAGTTTCACTATCATTTTTCAGACTACTCTAACAGACAGTAAAATTTCTGATTTTTCCTTTTTCTTTTTTTTTAGATCACAGTAAAATTTCAAATTGAAAAAAAATGTACTGGTATTAAAGAAGAAAGCTAGCACTAAATTTGTGAGATAATGAACATTTGTATATACAAGTACTGTATATAGAAGATCTGTCTTCTCTGCCCTCATGAATCTAAAACAGTTGCAGAGGAAACAAAAATACTGTAGGCTAAGTACTAACATTCTTTGCTTTGCTATTCTTTTAATAATGAACTTTCTTGGATGGCAAGCCCCTAGTCTTACATGTGTTCTGTATTTGTAGGTACATCCCTGTCAGGAAATGCTGTGAAATGGAAGTTCCTGAGAAATAAAGTCCTTGGCCTTAAACATTCCATAGATATTACTCAAATGTCAGATAGAATAATTTCCAAAATTCAGCCATTATTCTATATCTATTTAAAAACCATAATGATCTTGGAGATAATTAGTAATACACATATGGATTATATGGTCATTGGAGTTTGTCATAAAAACAAAATAGGGAAAATGTAATTAATTCCACTTTTTATGGTGCTATTATTGTTTGGTTCACATGAAGAGGCCATAGTTATGAATCCCACTATATCCCCAAAGTCCTTTGGGCCCCTTCTAATAACTAGGGATGGAACAAACAGGTTTTGTCTAGTTTTGGATAACAAAAGTTTAGTCTAAAAGTATTGCCCTTGCATTCCAATCACCATGAACTGAAAAGTAAAGGGCAGAGGATAAACCAGAGAGAAAACTGTAATGGAGAAAAATAGAGTGAAAAGTAAAGCAAAGTGAAGCAATGTGAAGCCAAATAATAAGGCAAATATCAAAACTCAATAAAAGGGCACAGAGAAAGGAAACTGAAAAGACAAACATTAGTATATGCTCTGCTTTTCTTGGAGGAAATATGGGTAACAGAAATTCATAAAGTTCTCCAATCAGTAACATATCCCAGAGGTGAAAAAAATCCTATTTTAATTGATTCAGTCATGAAAGTGAAAATTAAAAGAGAAAGGTTTACCTATCTCCATTTTTAATTTACACCAGAAAATCTTTAAAGGATGTTCAGTTTGTAAAGAAAGTCCCTGACCAGATGGGAAATGCCAAAACTCAGACTGTCTCTGCAAGCCCATTTCCTACTCTTGGTCTGAAGACCAAGCAACAGATTTTGTAGCCTGGTCTAGGTATTCCTCATAATAAAATAAGAATTTTATCCTACTCCTTCCTTTCTCTTTTAGCAAGATGAACATGACATCCAGAGAAATTATGGTCAAAGTTTTCCATTACATTCAGATGAAGAGTAACAGGTAAGTACAAGATGACCTTCTTGAGTCCTTGGCATTAGACAGTACTTCATGCAATAAAATTGCAGATGACACTGACTTCAGTTACTGTTATGTGGTTTCAGCTCTGCAAATCAGAACCCATGGTCTCAGATTTGCACATCCAGCAGGTAAACCAAAAAACAAATCTATACAGCCAGCATTCCCTTGTGGAAGTTGAAGCAATATGTCTGTCTCTGCCACAGACCTCAGTGGCAGAGAGATCCACTCTGACTTTCAATGGCTTTACCTACAAGGACTACTTTTGTCTCTGCCTCAAGCTGGCCCCCTGCTAACAGAACCCAACTTCTCAGTTAACTACAACTCATCTTGCACAATGCAGGGCAAGAATTCTGGAGAAACACACACCCCCCCTCCCCCCCAACATATAATGTAATTAAAATGAGTCATCATGCTTTACAGTCCCATTAAAATTACAGCCACAATTTTGTATTTCCTATCTGTTATGCACTGAGTTTGCTGGATTGCTGTCTGTTAGCACCACTCATGCATGTTATCTCTTTAGTATTAATTTACAACTTTCAAAGGAACCATAAATAGCGATGTGTTGCCTGTGTAAAATTCAACAGCAGAAACTAATCCAGGCAACCCAGCTTGATCTCCTGTGCACAGACCAGGATTTTAAGGCATAGCACATACACACAACCATGGGGTTTCACTGACATGACGTAAGAAAGAATAACATTTGGTCAAACTCCTCTTCCACGTCAGGTTTAGGACCCCACTCCCCACCTAACAGAGCCTCCTGCTCCCACTTCTCCATTCCTGCCCCTTTGATCCACCTAAAAGCCATTCGTCTTTCACCATTTTTTTCTCCTCCAAGTCCCAGTCTTCTTTCCACAGGAGCTTTCTGCCTCCCCTCACTGTGCTTCCTACTTCAGCCATCTCATTCAGCCTATACCTGCCCTCTGCCACCTCTTCCACTTTTCCTCTTTACTACTTCAAGACCACATAAACACCCCTGGCTGCTGCTCATGCTCTCTTGTATTACTCAGCCTTGCCCCAGGGCCTTGCCTTGTGCCTTCTACATTTCTTTTGGCTTCTGCCATATCTGCTGTCCCTCCACCACCCAGGTCTGTACCTGCTTCTCACAAAACATCTTTCAAATCACTTTGGCCAATGCTTGGACTTTATTGGGGGTTATCCAGCCAGTCCCATTTCCAGAGAAAAAACCCCACACTCTGCATTTCCATCACCCTTATAGTATGCTCCCGTCAGAAGTATCTATATTTGTTCTTCAACCTCTCTTACAAAAACAACTCACAGTAACATCTTTCCTAAACTGAAACAAACATCCCAATGCAGAAAGCCAGTACTTAACAGGGTTTATTTCATGCTCAAGAAGACAGTAAGTGTAAGCTATAAATACTAAGAGCACATGCCACGTTGCAGCGCTGTTGATAGATTTCCCTTTATAGAAATTTCACCTAAAACTCTAAGCAGTGAGTGCAACCCTTGCTTGAAGCATTACATAGCCTAACAACATTTTGATAAAGTAAAGGAACAGAGAGTGCCATAGAAATCACATCCCTTAGAAGGATATACTTTCTGTTCTATAAATCCTGCATGATTTCCTTTTCTCAATGTACCAAATAAATGAGAGAACACAAAGAGAATAAATTGCTGTTTAAAAAACTTTAGCTTGGTGAAAAACATACTGTTGCAGGATTTCCTATGAAAGTTTTCAAATTTTAAAAACTTGACTGGGAAACATAATTTACTATACAATCAATAAGTATTGGTTACCAGGGCACAAAGAATTGTACATCTGGGTTTTATGGAATAAAGATTTTACTTTCTTGCAATACATCTCAAGATCAAAAATGAGTTTCCACATTACATCACCAAATAAGCAAGAGGCTCTGTGAGTGAGACCAGTAATTTAAGTCCTTCCACCTCCAGCTTTTCTATTTGCTCTCTTCTGTCATTAATAAAGTGCTTCAAACTCAGTTTCCTTTGTAGAAACAAACAGATCACCCATCTCCCTGAGTAAGACTAGGTGTCATCACTTTTCCCTTCTTTGTGAAATAATAAAAGTCATACTGCAGGAAAAAAAAATCTTTTAAACCTCATTCAGGTGGGAATAAAAATTGTGACCTTGGATGCCATATGTGTGAAATGAAAGTACAGTTTCATGTTACAAAGGTCTATAATCTACACTTCTTTTTCCTATGGATTTAGGATGGAGGAACAGCAATTTCTATTCTGTACTGAAGGGATTCTACTTCTTGTTCATATTTAAATATAAACTCTATGAAGAGTACAATTAGAATAGTACTACTTTTATTTTCTGACAGAATGGCAATTTACTCATTTTACACCATGCAGATTAAATGGCCACTTTTAAATGCAGTCCTGAGGAGTACTGTCACAAAAACTAAGTTAAAAAGAGGCAGTGCTTCTGCAGCCCATTGCTCGACAGATCAGTGAAAGTAGATCATAATCTTATATTATCCTCCACATTTGTTTGCATTCTGAAAGCACATAAGCCTTTCCAAATACACTTGATCTGTTTAGTTTTTATACAAGAAATAGTTGCAGCTGCCTTGTTAGGACCTGCAAAGAAGAGTTTTACTTGCAGGGTTTAAAGATTCTGTGCCTGCACTGATGTCTATTTTCTCTTTATTTTTCCCTATTTAATCTTTCTCTCACTTCTCATGTTTCAAACCATTATTTCAAATAAAGCTACACAATACAGTGGCACATTTAGACTGTAAAAGATTTTGATTTACCATTTTGACAGCTCAACATTTCTAGCTTGTATACAGCACCCAGCCAAAATTGAACAACAAAAATGTTTTGAGCCCTTTTATTTTCAAAACAAATGCTTTATGTACAAGAATATGTCATTTAGAAACAACACACACACACACACACATACACACATATCCCCCCATTATACAATAATTGATGCTTGGGTTTTATTAAAAGCACAATGATTGCAAATGCATTTGATTATTTCTTTTCCAGCATGAAATTACCAGTTACCTTTCAGGAAAGGAGCCCTCCGTGGCACAAGCCTTTCTGTGATTTCCACCTGCTCTTGCTGATGCTGTTTAACCAGGTTTCCTTCGCTGCCAGCTCTCAAAATCTTTTCACCTAGCCTAATTTTTCGTGATCGGCTGTTAAAATCTTCTTTCCTAGACAAAGGCGATTTAGGAGCTGTGCTAGCCGACACGGGTCGAGCCAAGCGAGAGGGTTTGGACATCCTGCCTGTGCAGGAATGTACCTGCTCCAAAAGCAATTTCTAAAAAAAATCCTTTGCAGCTCACTTTCCAGCACAGAGGCTGGGGAGTTGGTGTGTGCAGCGCAGCTGGATGTGAAGTGCTGTGCTGCCAGCCTGATCAGTTTTAAACACCAAGCGTTGGGTGGCCACGCAGTTCCCCAGACCTGTGGAATGCAAATGTGTGCTGGGGTAAAACAGACGACTCTGTCCCACTGCTGAGTCCCAGCCACGCCGTGGGGAGCAGAAGCTCTTCCAGGGACTGCCTCGAGCTCCCGGTGTGCACTGACAAGCATGAGGGGAATGCTGGCATGAGGGGAATGCTCCACCTACGCAGGTACAGTGTGGAAACCACCCAGGTGCGGGGTTACCTCTGCCTGTGGGACCCTCCTCTCCCAACCCTCTCTCTCAAACAAACACTTTCTTGTTTCAGCAGATTTCCTCACAGTGCACCAAAACCACACTGCTTCAGTGCTGTATGGTAAATGCCTGATGTCAAGAACACATTTGTCTTTGAGTTAAGCACGGTGCAAGCTCAAATTGGATTAAATGATGCATATTCTCCTAGCAGTGTATTATCTAACTCACCAAAAGAAAGGAAGGATTGACAGCAAATATCATCTGTCTTTGAAAAATGGCCCAAATCCCTCATTATTAATTGGCATTGTTTAGGAAGCAACACTGCACAGAATATTGCCCATTATACTTTCCTATTTCAATGGTACATACATATCTAGAAAACCCCTGGCTTCTTGCATACTACAAATAATAATGTTCTTCAGTGACTCTCTAAAGAAAGCATTCCTGACCTCAGGCTACATTATTTCAAATCTCAGTTTCTGGGTGCTCTTCTTTGAAAATGCCCAGGAAAATCCTGCCTAACTTTTTCTGCCAGCTCTGTGCTTGTGAATGCTGCCAAGACAAAGAGCATTTGGTCACATGAAAAGAAAATTCCTTTCACCATAATTTTGGAAACAACTTCCAAAGAAAAACAATACAGTGCAAACAAAAGAAAACATCACAGCTACAGTTACAGTAAAATCTTCATGCTGAATTTTAAAATGTATTTCTCAATATCCCAGGCAACCAGTATGCTGCATCTCTAATAGAATATGAGGGTCCATTTTATTTCAAAACTAGAACAAACATAAGCAAATCAATATCACAGAGGCTAAAGTATTAATAGATATTTAGGAAAAATGCTTAATAAGCAAAAAGTGAGCAAAACATGACTAAATTATTACAGCCATTCCTCATTTTCTGAGATGGCAATTGTGCAATGCAGTAAAATATTTTTGCAAGTTATTTCCATATTTTTTTCCAAGAGTACTACATTAAATAGGTAATTGTTTATGCCTTCTCTATAAAGCATGGTGTCTATTGCTTTGTTGCCCCGTCAAGAATGGACCAGATAAGTGCAATATAGCAAGCCTTGCCATGATATTATTCTGCATATTATATTATCAACACAGAAGGAACTCTGAGTGGGAAGATTTCTACTCATAAGGAGGGACCTGAGGGGCATGAGAGTAACTGGGCTCATTAGCAGTGCTCAGGCACAGCAGGCCATGCAGAAGACAATGAAGAACAGAAACAGGGGTGAAAGAGGATGATGAATGGAGAATTAATCATGTAACTGGGGTAAAGAATGAGTGAAGAAGGAAGAGAAAATGTGAAACTCAGTAGGTATGTGACAGCTCAGTTGTACTGAGCCTAAGAAGCACTGTCATGCCCTCTCAAGATCTCAGATTGTTTGACCAATTGTAATTTTTAATATCTTCCACTGTGATTGCTCATTGTGCAAGCAGACACAAATGCTGTATGCTTAAGAAGCATTTTTAAGCTGTGACAATAATGCCTCTGACACTACAAAGACATATTCTAATTCTGCAAAACACAGAACAATTGTGAAAAAAATCGAGTACTGAATGACAACAAAAATAGTATTGCAGTTTTTGAATCACTACTGCTAAAGCAAAATCCAACTCAGATTGCTGTACATTACACATTCACCCAAAGTAAGCATCCTTATCACAGGTTGCTCGTGGAAAGAATGACCTCATCTGTGAAGGAGAATCTAACTAGATGGTCATGTTATCTGTAACTTAAAATAATTTCTAAGCAAAGCAAGGACATCATGAATTAAAGATTTTCCTAAGACTCTCTCTAGCAAGGGCTCTCTCTAGCAAAAAAGATGAGGAGAGGGAGCTCCTTCCATCAGCTTTTGATAGGAAAGGCCCTAAGTTGTCCATTTGGATGCTAAGGTGACACTTCTGCACTGAAGAAGAGCAGCAACATCCTGGTTTTGACAAGAAAGGAGCTCTTTTTCTCACAGCAGAGACACAGCCCTGCAAAAATGAGTCAAACACATTCCTCAAACACGGGAAATTCCTGGAATACTCCAGTCAAAGATGACCATTTTCAGGAATATCTCAGTGTCTGATGGCACTGTGTCATGTGAGGAGAGGCTGGGAGAGCTGTGCCTGTTCAGCCTGGAGGAAGCATTTTATCCATCTGCATGAACAGCTGATGTGGGGATAAAAGGGGAAGGAGCTGGGCTGCTCCCAGTGCTGCCCAGCAGCAGGACAAGAGACAATGAGTGCAAATTGAAACACAGGGGAGGAAAAAAGAATTTAAGGGTATTTATAGAGTGAAGGTGGTCAGACATTGGCACAAGTTGAACAGGGAGGGCATGAAGTCTCCATCTTTGGAGATAAGCAACACCCAACCAGGCACAGCCCTGACCTGCCTGCTGTAGCAGAGTCTGCCTGAGCTGAGAGTTGGACTAGGTAATCTCCAGAAGTGCCTTCCCACCCCGCAGAGTTTTCTCATTCTGTATTATCAAACTTTTCAGAGGCTATTTATAATCTGGAATCTTAAATATCTTTTAATCTGTCCAACAGTAGATGTACAACTTTTCTCCAAAGTCCCAGCAATCAAACTATCCCATACCTGACTGCCATTTCTGGGAGGATTTGCTTCCTTTATTTGCATTCATCCCTTTTAGCTTCCTGCAGTCTCTGGCACAGTGTTCCCACAAAAAAGTCCTCTTTGTTTGTTTGCTTTAAAGGCTCTGAGATGTGAAGCTGGTGATTCCAGCTATCAGCATCAAACCCTTACAAAAATCCCCCAAAAAACCAAAACACCAAACAAACTCCACCCCAAAACCCCGAAATAAACCATTCCAGAACATAATCTGAGGTTGCTTAGCTGCCTGCCAGGGTTTCAGGCTGGATGTAGACACAGTAAAGGAGTGCACTCCGGGCTGGACTAGCATGAGAGTGCAGCCAGCTCCCCATCACCCCCTGCACAGGTCCTCTCTGCCCAGCCCAGCTGCCCTGGAGGCCTGGGCTGCTCCCAGCTGTGGGGCAGGTCCCTTCCTGCCAACCCCTCCTCCTTCACCACAGGCTCTTATTGAAGTTCCCCAGGGAGCAAGTCTTTCATCAGCTCTCAGGCTTTTTGAAACTCCAAGCTACTCTTTTGAACGAAAAAAACCCAAAACAAGCCAACAAAACAAACAAACAAACCAAAAAAAAAAAAAAAAAACCCAAACAAAAAGTTCAAAACAAACCCAGCCTCTTTTCCCTTAGATTTCAGATAGCCAACTTCAGCTAGGTAGAGACATCACATTGATGCAACTTACCATTAAGCAAAAAGCAGTTCAGTTTGTCAGGTTTTCATAAAGTGCTGTAGGAAGTTTTGTAGTGCTTTGGGTCAATGGATAAACTCTGACACAGCCTCACACAGCAGAAATTAATATTAAGGGACTAACAGTGCAGTCTTTGCTTTGAATAATCACACATATAAGTAAACAAGTAATATTTTTAGAAAAACATACGCTGTTTAAAACATTGTCCTTTTAGTTTTAAAACTAACCTCTCCTCTTTCCGGCCTAGAACATGAATTGCTGCTGAAATATGACAACAAGAATTTGTTAAGGGTTAGCTAACAGAAGGCATTTTTACCATAGCATATTAGATAGGTTATGATACTGCTATTAACTTCAGAAACGTTTGTGCCCTCTGGGATAAAAGAAACGTGACTATAGATGTTATTAATCCAAACAAAGCATTTGCAAAGCTTGAAATTTCCTTTTTTGGGCAACCATGGAATTCTAGTTTACATTTGCACATAAAGAGCTGGGGAGAGGAGAGGATCCCTTGCATGCTAACCAGGAAAAATTGAGCGTTGATGCTGCACAGTTCAGGATGTGGTGTTTTCTCAGCCTACCAAATCCTCCCCCACATTTTGGCCTGCAAGTATCTAAAGACAGAAAGGCATGTATACAGAAATATTTCAGCTTCAGCAGACTCTTTCTAAACTATTGACAGGCAACAACTGCTACACCAGTAAATGGAAGTTGCAGGTGCAGAAGTTAAAACTGCAAATTAATGAAGTCTTCTCTTTACAAAATTACGCATAACCAGATGGCATAACATTTTCAACATGAAATGAGAAATAAATGTATAGGCATCAAAAGAACAAGATCAGTGATGAAAACAATTTCAGATGCAAGTCACTGATAGGTATGCAATGTAATAATAATAATAAAAAAAAGCTTGGTGCTTCAGAGAGCTACATTTTCCAGTAACTGAAGCATGCAAAATTAGTGACAAGTTAATTTTGCAGATGTTAAAGCTTTCTTAGGACTATGTACCAGTGCTTTATTTCTCCATATATGATTTCTGAAATAGTTGCATAATACGGAAGATGCTTCACATTCAATATATTGAGACCCATTTTAAACATTTCAGACACATCCAAAGACATTCTTGCTGGGAAAATAAACCATGGAAAAGGAACCTAGTCATTCACTCAAAGACAAGTGAACCCCTCCAACAGAAAGCTGTAATTATGGCAAGTCCTGTTACTCTTGACTATGATCTTAAAAAGGAAAGTCTGTTAAGGATCCTGCTCTAATATAATAGCTGCCTAGAAGATTCTGGAATTAAAGCAGAGTTGTCATTTATATCAGGAAATTCTGTTCCAGAGATTTACTACTCAGCCATAAAAATTTAATCTCAGTTCCAAGTCTTAAAAAAAAAAACCACTAACTCAGAAAAAACCCCTTCAGGTCTACTCTATTTCCTTTTATTCAAAATTTAGAAAATTAAACCATAGCAAAAACTTTCTTAAAGATAAAAGCATTTACAGCTGTAGAATCTAAATACCTTACTCTGCCACAAACCCAGAAATACCATCAGTAAGGGCAAAGTTAATTTTCTTTATTATTTTATCACTTCTGCATCTTATATTTTGCTTTGGTTCCAAGGCCATCAAAGTCCTGGTTTACTTGAGTATACAGGTCTATGGCTTGCTATTAAAGTGTTTGTAAAGATTGAACTATATGGAGGTTACAGTTTTTATTACCAGTACACCACTACGTTGTGTTGTCCTCAGGATGCCTTTTGACAACTGCACTTGGTTCCCTTCCCTGCCTGAAGGGTTACAGGGCCCAAGCACACTCAGACACAGGTAACTGCATTTATCACAGGGTGCACCATCTGAAGAACAAAGCAACAGGGCAAGTGTGTGAAAACACAGCCTTTCATGTTTGCAATGTTTGCCAGGATTGTTGCTGAGATTTCCAATTGATGGCCTGGGTGCACGAGTTAATCAGTTAATCACTAATTCCAGATGGAACAATCAACTGTGAACAACTGCCCATGCAACTCATAACAAATACTTGTGTTTTTTGCAGAATGATACCTTTTTCTATATATCAGCCACTCACAAAAGAATACCAAATTCAAATATTTATGCCATATCTAAATTATTGCTAAACTCTAGCAAAGTGTTCTGTGATTTGGCTGTTCTTGTTGCTATACTGCTTGGCTGTAGTTAAAAGTGCTAAAATCTATACAATCTGGTTGAAAGCTTTTTTGCTTGTTCTGATCTTTTAATCAAATCAAATAAGAACTTAGGCTCAATATGTTCTTAAAGGAATACCCATTAGCTATAAATCACAGCAGATCATCACTATTATTCCTTCATTGTTAAGTAAAATGTGAATACTGCTTTCCACATCTGCAGTTATTTCACATTAAATAACTAAAGCATTTTAAAATGTGCACAAAATTATCTTTTGCCAAATTTATAGTATTAGTAGTTTTTTGATAAAAGAGAAAAGTGTCCAACTTTCAAAGCCTCTTCTGAAATTATGTAAGTGAAACCATGACTGGCTTAGTCTTTCTTGCCAACATAAATAGGGGAGGGAAAGAAACAATTTGTAAAACTACACTGAAATTTTGCTCTGAAGAAAATCTTAGTTTCAAATGTTAGGTGCTAATTTGTTTTAGCATAACTGCAGCCTTCTCTAGCTTTTTGAATCATCATTTTCAAATGACCACCTCTTAATAAAAGAATAACCTTTAGAAGAGCTCTAACACATCAAAAATACAACACAGAGAGCTTAAAGCTTTACAAAAGATAAAATATGCCTTACAGAATATCAACCTCTTATGAGGTTCAACCTCTTTGAATGAAATCTTGGAATGAAAAGAGGAAATAGGTAGGAAGCAAGAGCAGATTGCATGTGCCAGGAGACACAAACACAACCCACACAGAATCCTGTGCATATGGCCAAGGCACAGGTAAGTCCTTTTCATTGTTCCAATACTCCACTTTCATCATGAAGTTCTGCATCATCCACACAGCAGGGGAAAATAGGTAAGAAAAGTAGCACAAAATGAATGAAAGGAGGACAAACTTCAGGCATGAGGGCAATTCACTCATATCCCACATGAAGTATTTACACTATTCCTCATCCAGCAAGGCTCCATCGACAGCACCTGGGCATGGGTGCTGCAGTGGCTGCTCTCATAAGGAGGAGCAAACCACAGAGAAAAGAGAACAATGGGAAGACAGTGGTCATCCTTTGAAGATGGTGGTGAGAAGGAATATCTCTGTAGGGCACCTGTAACTCTGGCACTCGAGGCTGAACTACCACAGCCCTTTTCCACCACAGACCTTGGATGTAAAGAAAAATCTCCACAGGTCTATGGAAAGTGGAAGGCAAGTAAGCAGATATAGAACCCTTTTATAGTCAGGTATTACAATAACATTTATTTGGGGCCTTTTTTTGAAAGCAAAATAATTAGTCAGCACCATCTAAGCTGCAGACACACACAGAGTATTCCACCAATCCAGTGTCCTTTTCTCAGGAGCAGCCCTGGGAGTGATGATTTAGTGAACCACAGAATGTAAAATGTATTTTTCTACTTGTGAGACACAGTATTTTTCAGACATCCATAAATAAATATTTCAAGAAGCTAATCTGATCAGCTGTCTGTATTTTTGTGTGGTTCTGGCCATCACGGAAAAGGAAAAAATGCTTTTTCTTCTAAAAATTTAAAAATGTGCATCATCAGAGTACAGCAAGCTTTAAATTTTGCACAGTAAATTTTGCACAGTTTTAGTTACACAGTGCAACATATATGATGCACAAGGTATCTGTGTCAAAATTTCAAGTGACTGGTGTTGATTTCAATCCTTTCTGTCACTTACACTGTTCTTACAGTGAGATAACAAGTGCCCTATAGTGCTGACTGCATGGGTTTCAGTAAACTGTCTATATAAACAGTCAGCTGCTAGATCCCTTGCTGTCTGAGCAGCTCTGGAGAGATTAGTATTTTTGTTAAACTATAATAAAAAATCTGCACCTCCATTTATTGTATTTCTGTAGCTATAGATAATAGCTCAGGTAGTCCGAGTTTACTCCTCTGAAAAGCACAGCCATTGCATCCTCACCTGCTCAAGCCATCTGGAAAGATATTTCTTGGTTACAATCTGCCCATACTTGTAGAGACTAAATGTTCTGAAATCTGGAGATTTTATGCAGATTACTTGATGTCCTGCTTTGCATATTTGATGATTTATTACTTTATTTACATAAATGACAACAAATGGTCCCAATTACTAGCACTTAAGAGTGAGGAGATTGCAGCACATAGCATGCTTCAGGAATGCAGCAAGTGTTGTTTCCTTTATTTCTGGCAGGTATTTGGGGTGGTATCCAGGTTACCCTGATGGATCCTCCAGCCTCTGTCATCAGATATTGTTCATCAGGAACACAATGGGAAAATCTAATACAGTGATCAAACAGCAGACAATAGCAGATGGCAATGAAGCAAAGAAATCGGAAATATTAGTCTTTCTAAACAAGAAGTATCTTGAAAAGAACTAATAACCCTATCAATAAAAATAAGGGCCTATGAAGTACATTAGTAAGAAGCCCAACCTATTTTCTGAATGGAAAACTAAACTGATGACCATGTCAAGTACAATCTATAAATGTAAAATCTTCTTTAAAAAAAGGTCAAAGGTCATTTTAAAGTAGGTTAGCACAAGTTAAAATAAAGAGGACGCTGCATGACCAGCAATTCTGCCTAGAACCATGAAGGAAATTGGTAAAATGATGTTTTGGATGTATATTCTCTTTCTGAAGGACCACACTATTTACTATGTTCTACCAAGAAGTCTTCTCTGATCTGACTGTTCTTGATGCTATACTGGTTTGCTGTAATGACTAAAAGATGTAAAAAACATAGAGTCTTAGTTCAAAGTTGTTTCCTTTGTACTAATGCATTAATCAAATGAAGTAAAACTTTGACTTCAATACGTTCCTGTTTGATCCCAAAGCGTTAAAATAAAATTGATGTTATAAGGATTGCTACACAAAGAACAGGCAGGCATGTACTTAGAAACACATGCAGAGAGACAGAAATAAAATAGGTGAAAAGAAGGAGAAGAACAGTAACTTCCCTCTGCTAAGACCTCCAGTGCTTTTAACGGGCACCAGTCTGCTGTCAGGGAGATTTCAGCCAGTCTGACCTGAATTCCTTCCACTGAAATGCAACCACCACATCTACCATGTTATTATATGAACCATAAAATAAACAGAATAATTCAGAAGCTATTAAAAATGAATGTTACAAATTCTGAGAGCAAGCCTTCATGATGCCCCTCATTTTAATAGTCCTTAAAATGCCTTTCAGTGAAAAGGTCTGTAGGGGGAAAGACTGGAATAACTTGGATCAAAAAAATCAGGTTTCTTACCTCAATAAAGACTCCTTGAAGCGGAAAAATAGGAAATGAGCAACTTCTATATTTAACATTAGAATTAAATGGATCTTTTAAATCCTTGCTGGACTTTAAAGACAAGTTTGTAAATTATTTACTCCTGTGTCAAAATGAAGTTTTGCAATTGGGAATTCAAATAACTCCCAGATAATGTATAAACCTAAAGAAAACTACTGCCTTCTCCTTTAAATATAACAACTCTGCAATGCTAACAGCCATAAAACACACTGAAAATGGAGGCAGTGACCATAAAGGTAGCTTTAAGCAAGTAGCACTTTCCAGGTCTAAAAATGAGACCTTAATGTATATTTCAGATAAAGCAATGTCTTCCACTGAATAAAATAATCCCATTACCAGTCACCTGCCAAGTATGACACACACCTTAATACTTTCGAAGAGCACTATTACATAAGAACAGGGAAAAAAGGAAAAATATTTATTTGATTAACAATGTTTTGGACATTTTCAGCCTAAACTTTTCCTTCCAAGCTCTCCACAGTTTTCTACAGCACAAACAAATTAGCCACCTTCTTCCACTAGCAGTGACTACCTCTATTTCAGTCTATCTTGCAGCTAATAAGATTACCGTCACATATCCCTTAATAACAACAATTTCATTCTAGTTATTAAAGCCACCTATTTAGGGTTCTACACTCAAAGGTAATTGCACAGGTAATTTTAATTTGTTGGAACCTAACCATATAACAAGAGTCTGGTCCAGATTCAGGATTTAATCCTATAATTTTTAGGTGAACTCTGACTTATTTTACAGCAGCTGTTATAGTCTACATCAGCCTTGGTTCCACCTCTAGCTCAGCTACCAGACTCTGCAGTTACAGTTGCTTCTTTGGTGGTTATCTCCATTTATTCGATGGGGCATCAAGTTTTACTGTCCTAAATATAATACAAAGCCTATCAGAAAAGGAAACCTTGCAATTTGCAGCCCAATATCATCCACCAGGTGCACTGGACATGTGATGGTGAGGGAACCTGGTGGAGACAAAGAGGCAATTTGGGCCAGAGAAGAGGAAAGAGATTAGAATAAAAATGGGGAGAAATTCTGCAGCTATCATGGCTGTACTACATTAGGCATATTTTCAATTAGGTGAGAGTATATGATGATAAGTTGTTACAGAAATGGGCTGTGGAACACAAGAGATATGTCCATCTACCTGCTCTCATGATTGCAAGGAGCTGCCCTGAGGATTTTCGTTGTGGAGCAGCTTTGAGTCCCCTTTCCAAACGCCTGACAGAGCATTCATCCCTCCTTTGACTCTGGAGCACAGCCCTGAACAAGCCTCGGGGTCTGAGGAAGCCAGCACAAAATTCACTTAAATCTGTGCTCAGGTGACACACAAATGTGATCCCCTGGAGCCTCTTTGACCACAGCTGTGATTACTATCCATTATTTCCAGAAAGTTTATAATTGGCTAATCTTTTTATTTTGGTTACTATGAAGAACAGAAAGTCAAATTTCAACAGGATGCTAATGGAGACACGCAATCTGCAAAGCACAAATCTCAGATTTACTCTGTGAGAGGTTAAAACCACCACACCCTGAGATCTTATCTAAGACACTTTTCTTTATAGCTAGTATTATTCATTAATCAAAGTGTGTTATTTTACCAATGATTCATATGACTCTAGTAAAATCATAAACATACCAGTTAGACTTTGGTTAACTGTGTGGTTTTACTCATTGCTGAAAAATATATACTACTGATGTGGAAAAACCCCACTTTCCTAGCAATACAAATGATGTAGTGGCAGGCTGGAGTGATGGTGTACTTCAGGGTGATCTGTTCAGCAAAAACAACAGGTGCAGCTGGTGTTTTCCAGCCATAAATCTTCCCTCTTGCAAGCTAATAGTAGGTTGCCAAATCAGCGTGTACCTCTATAGATTATGTTACATAAAAGGAATTTTTTTAAAGGTGCATAATTGTCACAGAAGGTTAATTTTAGATGAATGAAGAATTTAAAGAACAGTTAATTAAACCCTCAAAAAAATCTTTTATTCATTTGGGGCAGAAATGCCCATTCCATTTACAGAAGAGCAATTAGGATAAAGGATAAATCAATATGTTTGTATTTGTCAATTACTGTTATTCACCAAGCAGAATTTGGAAACTTTGATAAAGCATCTTCAATTCCTTCGGTCCTTAATTACAACTCATTAAATTTTCATTAACTTCAAGCTCAGTAAAAAGCAATAGAAATCTTTGATGGTACCAGTGTTGGCAGGACCATTTAGATGCCGGAGATGTTCTTTTTTTTTGTGGAAGTTACTTGTGTTTAGCCAGTTATGTCATTGCTGTATCACAGCAACACATCAAGAAAAGATAAGAAAATATCCCAAGTCTCTGCATTTGAGTTCACTCTATGTACACTTTAAAGCTTTGAAGCAACTTTTAAGATAGCACGTAACTTGAACTTGGACTCTTAAAGAGAATCATGAAAGGTATGTGGAGATTATTCAGGAATTCCTGCACTGCAGAATGCAGCCTGCCTCTCACCACTGCAGCTGCAAAAGGCTTTGGGACCAGGGTGGTAGTGCTGCAGGAGACTTTGCAAGGAACTGGGATGCTGAAGGCACATAGAAGAGATTAACTTGAATCCTCACACCAAGACGGAAGTTGTGGGAATCCTTTCCCTAGGAAAACCTCCTGCTGACACTGGGGCAGACGCAAGGTCAGACCAAGCTGCTCAGGCCTTGAAAGCCTCCACAGATGAAGCCTGCACAATCTCCCAGGGCAACCTGTGCCACTGCTTCACCCTCCTCGGATGGAAAAGTTTTTTCTGATATCCACTCTGATCTCCCTCATTCCGATTTCCGCCTGCTGTCTCCAGCCCCTCACCACGTACAAGCAGCACTCGCCTCCTCACTGGGACCTGAAGGGCTGCAAGGTGCCCCAAGGTGCCTCTGAGCCCATGTGAGCCAGCCCTGCTCCAGCCCCAGTGCCTCTGGGGCCCTCTGGCTCACGGTGTGTGCCTGTGCTGGACAATGTCTGGTGAGGTTCAGTGGGTGCTGAGCAGGGGACACGGGTTCCTCCTCTCAACCTCTTGGCCGTGTCCCTGTTCCTGGATCTAGGATACTGCTGTCCCTGCATACAGACAAGCCACTTTTTCATTGGGACATTTGACTCCATGATTGATGGAGTCTAATGTCCAAATGAAAAAGTTATGATTACGATTTTTTTCATTTCAACTGAAGGCGACCCAAGAAATAAGCATTTAATGGAGCTAGTACAATAATCAGCATGAAAGCTGTAGGAGAGATGTAGAGAGAGGATGAGCAACTGAGAACTGCCCAGAAAAAGCTCTTTACACAGTGTTTGCAGAGCTATTTCAAGGCTAGACTGTAAATTTCAATATGTAAACAGACAAAGAGGAAATTAATTTTATGCACTAAGGAAAAAGCATAAATCCTCTCATTAAGAGAACAAACTATATATGTGTCCATTTTAAGCACATTGATTTGAGATTGCTGCTTTCCTTCTTTGGTCCAGCACCTGATAAAATGGTGTTAGATGAGAGTCTTATTAATAACCTAATTTAGTGAATCACAGGTTTAAAAAAAGAACTTCAATATCTTATAAATGACATATAAAATAAAACTGTACTTTAATTTTACATGACAGTATTTCTATTTTTTCTAAAATCAGATTTTCTATTGCATATTAGGGTATTTTCAAAAAGATTTTTAAATGAGACCTTTACTATTAGTCTCCTACTACATAGCATATGGGTTTAGATACCAGATGACAAATAGTTTTGTGTGTTTGTGGCTTTAGCTTTTCAGTGGATGGGGCAGGTTTTTAAGCTGAGGGTGTGATTTGTACTGTTCCAACTTTCTTTTCTTTATGCACTTGTTTTTGAATGTGAGACAAAAATTGTTATTGAGAAGGAAATAGCTGTCACCCAGAACTCATAAAATGTGTAGATTTTTGAAAAGGTTAAAATGGAACTCAAACATGTTAACTTAGCTACAGCTTCTGTACTATGTGGAATATTTTTTTCATAGAACCATAAGAGAATCTTTCTTAAAACAGTACTTCTCTATAGAATTCATTCAAGAGCTTTTCTTATTTTGCCAGCAGCATGGAAGCACAAGTGCTTTGAACCCTTGTATGTTCAGTGGTTAGACTGTGCAAGTTTTACAAATGTCGTGTTGAACTATGTTGTATAAGAAGGTTTCAAAACATACATATATATGTATATATCTGACATTAGTGAAAATGTGGTGAATACGATTACCATATCATAAAAATTTTAAACTTGAAAGTTAAACAAAAAACAAACCAACAAACAAATGAAAAAAAAGGAAAATAATCAAGAACAAAAGAAAATTATTTACTTATTTCTCAAATTAAACTGCAACCATGGCATACATTGTCAAATTTCCTACCTTGGAATCAGCCACGACAACCAGATGTGACTTAAAAACTGCATGCAAGATCCAAGGTTGATTAGGGCAGGAAGGAGGAGCATTATAGTTGTCTCACTCAGAGGGCAACATTTGAACAACAAATCAATATATAAGTATGTTGTTGCCTTTGCAAGTGTCAAGTTTTACATTTACCCATACTTCACAGGGTAATTGCTGACTGGTTAAAAGCAAGATCTACTTTTCTCCTTCCTCCAAGTCAGACCCAGACCTCACACCTGACCTTCAAAGCAAGCCACAGAACATTAGATGGCCCAAGCCTGTCAGTGTTTAGGAGGTATTTGGACAATGTTTTAACTTTTGGTGAGCTCTGAATTGGTCAGGCAGTTGAAACTGGATGATCACTGTAGGTCCCTCCCAACTGAAAATAGTCCACTCTGTTCTACAAAGACACCAGTTTTCTTTCAGACTGTTAAGTTCTCCAGTAAACTGGAAATCATACAAGACTATATGTAAGATATTAAAAAAGGTAACAGACAAATATTATTATGAACACTGTCACTCATTTATCCTTATGAAACATGCACATTTGCACAAAAATACAGTGAAACAGGATTTGGATATAGTTTGTGGCATTATACACAGAATGCTGCACAAAACCTATGTGCCTGTGGGATAACCACTTCTTGCTACTTCACGTGCACCCTCTCCTCTTCCACCAGGCCCTTGGGAAAGCATTGATAACAGAAACACTCTGCAAGTGTTACAGATGTTAGCACCAGGGCTTGGCAAGAACATTGCTGCTGTTCCACAGGGAGCTGGCATAGAGGCCATGCTGACACACCACAGCAAGGCTCAGCCCCTAGGAGCTGTCCCCAGGATTATGTTCTCCCACTAAACAGCTGTCTTCAATCACGAAGCCCACAGATCCTTTTTCAGCATTATTAATCTTATGAAAAATTGTCATTTTCCTACTGACTTGACATAATCCACGTGGCTGCTCAGCAACATCTTACGAAGACGACCATTTAAACCCTTCTGCACAATAAATACCATATGGGAAGGCTGGGAAAACAGGTGATGTTCAGTTTGAGCCAAACTGGTCCTATTTTGACTCCAGTGCTCTGATGAAAACTGACAGCACTGCTCACGTGAGTGCAGAATGGGTGAGTCACAACACAGTGTCACTCCCAAAAATACACAGTCAGACAGGAGTGAGTAAGGGCTTGTCAACTTCCAGGCAAGGATTTGCAAGCAAGTGAAAGTTACTTGAGCTGGTACAGCAAGAACAGCAAACTTTTTGAGGTGTTCTGAAAGATAGAAGTAAAGGCTCTCATGGAGACCAATGCCTCCCCAGGATTATTTCATTAGCAGGGACTCAAAACTTAAGAGTTTTGAGTTCTGTTCACTTTGAACCTGCTTGCTTGATAACTATAATTTCTAGAGACAGGAAATAATTATAATTTCTATGACATATTTGTCATATTTAAGAAATTCCAGGAGTCAAAATGCAATGCATGCATTATACAAAATTTGGAGTAAAAAGAATTTTCATCCAAATTTAATTCAATGCTTTTTACTAAGAGATTTTTTACTAAGAGATTGAAGCTTCCTAAAAGATCACACTAGATAAAACTGGAATAATTTTTCCTACAGCAGACAAGCAAAACACAAAGAGAGCAAGGAAGCAGAAGTAATATGAAACATTTCAAATCATGAAGAAAACATGTACTGTAAGTTAGCTGCAAGTGTTAAAACTACAGGAGCCTGTCAAAGAGCGCAAATAACTTATTTTCTCTCACGGGTATATATGAAAAAGTAAAATTTCCAGACATACAAAAGCAAGTGTACTATTATATATATGGAATGAAATTTGCCATGACAATTACCGAGGTTTTACTTGAAGCAATCAGCTCAGATTGGTGGTCTGCCACATCTCCTGATCTCTCACAGTCTTTCTTTCAAAAATTCAGGACATCACCTGTTATTTCTTATGAAATCCTATGAAATGCACAGAAATCTAAGAAAATTACAAAGAATCCCTAAATCAGTTAAAGGTGTCTGGATGACCCATTATCTTCTTCAGAAGTTTCACACAATGTCTGTATATTAACAAAAATTACAGCTTACCTGTAGTCCAAGATGAAACCAAATTCTCATCTAACGGCTCAGTCACAACCCTGAAGTGAAATAAAGGCTTTCTTCCCAATCTCCAGAGCCTTTCAAGGGGCTTACAGAGTATGTTGGGAGTGGTTTCCCTGCGAGTTGTGTGTTCACGGCCCACAGCTTGGGACACGCTCCACCATGACGCTCAGGCACGCTGTGTGCAGTGACAAATCTTTGCTTTCCCATCACCTGAGTGAGGGGCTGCCATACTTCTGCAGTATGTTTGGCTGTTTTCTAAGAATTAGGATGAAAAACTGATACAAGTCAAGACACCGTGAGTTTGCAAAAATCTTGGTTTTCTGAACCAACCAAAGAGGAACCAAAACACAATCAAGAAACGGATGCAGAAATTCTCCTCCCTACACAGTGCTTCATGATGGGCAGATTTAGAAAGGTGCCAAGAAAACAGTTACTCAAAGGCTACAGTGCCCCATGAGGTGCTGAGACAGTCTCAGCAAATCTTCACATGGCTGCTAGCATGAGCTGAGACTTCTAAGGCTTCTGATTTACACCATTAGGAGATTTTGAGCATCATCTGACACAGAGCCCGTATCAGAACCTTCTGATTTATTCCCACTAGGTTTGACTCAGGCCAGTCTTTAAATATATCAAGTTTAAATCCAGCTTAAATCACAGGCAAAAAATACCTCATGTTTTGTCTCCAAAAATACTGGTACCTGATTGCTTCTTGTAAAATAACATTAGGAATCCAAAATATGAATCCTAGGAAGGATTGTTTTAAGAAAAATTGAAATTAAAACATTTATTAACAAAGCAAAATATAACTTACAGCCTCCTTATTTTCCCCTCTCTTAATCCTCTTGGAAGCCAGCAGTTCTTACAATACTGTTTATTGCTGAGGTATTGCAGAAGTCACAGTGTGGGGCAAAACCTGCATATATTACCCACACTCAAACACTGTAATAGCACAGGTACATCACCAAGGGGTTTGCCTTTTTCTATGGTTTGTTCTGCAGATAAAAAACACTTTTTACATGTTGCTTTGGAATCAAACTGGTGATAAGGAGAAAATTTGATTCTTGTCTGCAGCTTCTGTGACAAAGTCAGTTAAAAAAACAGGACAAGGGTAGTAGGTCAGAACAGCATCGAGTCAACTTGAACAGTTCAAGTCTCCTCTGAGCACACACAGCTGGTCTTAGAGTACACAAATCACAAAGGAATCAAAGCAGTAAAGAATAGTCTGATAGCCAGGGTGATGCTGTGGAACACCTTTCTGCAGATACCAAGCCCCTTGGGCACCACTGTCCCTGAGTTTGCTTGATCTCAGGCTTCCCATTGACAGCCAGGCTTCTTCTAGCTTCATTTTAATCCCTTTCCTCTGTTTCACTTGACAGAGACTGGAGAGAGTCACAGACACTCACAGATCCAACCCAATACCCCTGCAGATCCTCAGATAAGAATAAGCTGCCAGCCCCTCCGAGGTTTGCTTAATTAACCCTTTCCTTGTGCCACCTGCCCCAAGGCTCATGCACTCTGTCACAGACACTCAGGGTAGATTTAAAAGGTTGCTTATCCCTCAACTCCCAGTGACCTCAAAGGAATCTGCAAATACTTATTGTTTCTGACAGGTAATGTATTGAGATTGATAAACGCAACCCTGTCAGATGACAAGAGAAGTTCTATTTTCATTTCAGTTGAAAAGAATGAAAAGCATTTAGCATTTCTTGGTGCCAATTTTAGGCACTTTAATTCTTAATTTCAGCTGAAACACTCATTAAAGTGATCTATGCCACCTTATCTTTTCCACCCAGACAGGTCCTTTGGTATCTGTCTTTAGATCTTTACTTCTTTAACAATTGCTTGTATTCAAACTAATTGTGTATTCAGTATCTCCCCTCCATCAGATGACTTACAGAGTCTAGTTTTGTCCTACCTGTATAAGAAACAATTTTTCAAATACAAGCACCACTTTTATATAAACTGTGATGATGTGACTACAGACACATGGAAAAGAATGCTTCCTCTGAAAAAGAAATAATATTTATTGCATTAATCAACCTGAAATAGAAAAAGTAAATTCTGTTTTTACAAAAACCACCTTTCTATTTCAATGTAATAAACAAGTGATTTTTTTTTTCAATGTGAAATAGTTTTCTTTAAACAAGGAGCTGCAGATGTGTTTAACCAAACTATTTGCCAGAATGAGAGTGGCATTCACAGTGTGACTGCTTCAGTAGATGTGTGCACAA
The DNA here is from genome assembly GCA_013397155.1 of Irena cyanogastra. Classification (NCBI taxonomy): domain Eukaryota; kingdom Metazoa; phylum Chordata; class Aves; order Passeriformes; family Irenidae; genus Irena; species Irena cyanogastra. The sequence goes on along the minus strand of VWZV01009824.1, from coordinate 191,058 downwards.
TAGGCTAAATTCAGCTGTAATTGAATGGAAAAAATGAAACAAAACAATTCGGAATATGATTATTAAATGTATTTTGAGTCTGAGTATCACTGCAGAATTCATCCCACTGCACTGGCATTATCTAAAATCTGTGTGATGTTCTGCAGTCACAGTATGGTATCCCAAAGCCATCTCAGAGGTACAAGAAAACAAAAAGTTAGGCAGTAACGTCCTTCTCTCTATCAGGATGTTAATGGAGTGTGAACTATATCAAATGAGAACAAGGAAGAACATTTGCTGCAAATTTTACTCAACAGCAGTTCAAGCTATCATACATCAGGAAATGAAAATAAGAGGTGAAGAGTACATATTTTATTATTTCAACAAGCTACTCTACTAATGGAACAAAAACCTTTCCACATAAAAAGACATTAGTCTATGCTGACCATACACTTTTTCTCTCTGAAGGAATGACTGGTGATACAGAGTTGTGTCTACTTCAGTACCTACCAAATGAAATGTCAGTTGAAAACAACTAATATTCTTCTACTATATTTCACAGACTTGTTTTACAGCTTCTATTTTATGACTCACAGGTTAAAACCAAGTTCCTGCTGTATGTGAGAATTTTTTTTCTATGACCTTGAACACTACAGAAGTTATGAGACATTTTTTGTCAAACTTTCATAACATCTGTAGCTACAATATATGTCTGTCCTATCTTTCAGGAATACAGATTGATGCAATTGATCTGCTTATCATATCAGTTTTAAGGCAGCAAAGAAAATATTCTTCAGAAAGAAAAAATAAAGGTAATAATAAGGAACGGGTGTTCAGATCTATCAGCTCACAATACAACATGTGTTATGTGCATGGGCTTTGGGCTAAGATTCACATGATCTTAAGTTCTTTGTTCAACAGGCTGATGGAAATATTTCTGGATAACATGCAGTTGCTGAAATTTTTAAGTAAAGTAAAACTTTTACAGCTGTATAAATATTATGGAAGTATATATGTTACTCATATTTTTTTTTTCTTATACAGACTTTCAGACCACCAGAGGACTCTGAGTTCCTTCAGCTCTAGAGTCAGACCAACAGCATTTCTCTCAGGGATGCAAATTTAAGTGTAAGTAACTCTTTACCAAGGGTTCTACTACTAAATAGTTTTTGCACCTCCATTCATGACAAATATAAATTTGGTTGTATGCAGACATGCTATGTAAAGCTTACATTAGGGACTACCACTACGGGGGAGCCCTACTCTCTGCATCAAAGCCTTAGGAGTGCATCAAATACTTATGAGGTATTAATAGGGACAGCTGAATATTATTCCTATTGCTCCCCTACAGTATCCATCCACTTTGTAATGGATATAGTGTCTTTATGAACTCCTCTTCTTCTCATCTCCTTTGGTTTCTCTTTTTTCTGCCTCTCTGTCCTTTCCCACAAGGAGTAAATTATCCTGTATTTTTCAAAGTAACCTGAACCTGGTATTTTCTATTGCCACTTGTTTGTCCCTGTGATCCCTCTCCCCTTCGAACAGTGCATTCCCTCTTCCCCTGACAAGCTCAGGTCTTCCTCTCCACCTGTAGTAGTTGCTGTTCAACACAATACTGAAGAAAATGCCTGGCCCCGTGTACAGCATCCATCCCCATTTCACTTGTTAAAGAGAGGAATTACATAAGAACACGGAAGTTAGCTAAAAGAAAGACTGAGTGATAAAAACTAAAATATGTGCTTGTTCCAGGCCACTTCATGAAGATATCATATAAGAAAGGCATCATTAAAAGCACAGCAAGTGAATAAAAATAAAACCAACCACCAAACCCAAAAGCAGTCTAATAGGTCTCCCTAGTTCTCCTTCTCCAAAAAGCATGAAGAAAAGAGCAAAGGCTATCAGATATGAAAAACTTTCTTCTAAAGACAAACCATGCCCAAAAAGGAAAACAGAACTCATGAGTGGGAAAGGAAAATATTACATGAGTCTCAGCAGTCCAATATAGGGAGTAAGTAAAGCAAAATCTTTATACTTAATGGACATTTTAAAAAGTATTAAAGTATTATGAAACAGAAATGAGAAACAACAGAAAGCTCCACTCTACATATAATGTTGCCAAGTAGTAAAAGCCATTGCATCAAAAAAAAACAAAACAAAAAAAATTCAAGCCATTTAGACTTAAAAATTAGCAAAAATAATTTGCAGCCTGTTCCACAAGCAACAAAGCAATATTAAGATACAGAGAACATGAACTAAAACCTGATGCACTGAACAAAGGAGAAAACACTGAAAGCATGCATTTAATAATCTCTCCTAATCAGGCTTTAAGAGCGCTAGCATTTTTTGTGAAATGTTTGAAATATACACTGACCTACTTAGGATGGTCACAAACAATCAGAAAAAAAAAAAAAAAAAAAACCCCAAGAAAAAATTCCCAAAGTCTAGGAGCTGCTCAGTGAAGTCAGCGATTCCTCCTCCATTTAGTGCTGTGATAACTTTGAAAAGTACTGCTTTTCCCCACAAACCCTATCTCACTGCAACACTACTAATAATCATTTGAGTTCTGAATTAATCTTAAATATCCTGTTTCTGCCAGAAATGTAATCGCCTTCAGGCCAGAGAGTGCTGTGCTGCTAAAAGCTTACAGCAGCATCGGGCAGCTCAGGGCTCACGTCAGTCTGTCCTGCCACCTCTCCCTGGGAACACAAGCAAAAGGGGGCAAAGCAATGCTGGCGCTGGGGAGGTGCCAGCAGGCAAACTGGGCACCCCAAAATCTGAAGGCAGTCCACATGGCTCCAAAGGTCAGCCCGTGCTGGCCTAAGCTATCAGACAGGCAGGAAGCAGACTCACAGATTGACGCTGTGGGCTCCGTGCTCTCAAGCAGGTTTGCCTCCCGTGCTGTCCTTGTGTCCTGTCCCCGCAAGGGATGAGCCCACCAGTCAGACCTGCTGCTCTGGCCCGCTGCAGACCAGTGTAACACAAGGATTGTGGCACATGCAGACAATTCACAAAAGCAGCAAAGTCAATTTTGAGCTCCACTGATTTCTATATTTTGCCTTTAGGTCAAGCCTGTGTCTCTAAAAATAAGTTTCTAACCTCTACCAGGTGAATGCTTCTATCAGCAGCACTGAAAACAACACCAAATGTGTGTTACCTCAAATCCTCAAGGAAATGAACCCAAAGCCTTTCCAACAATGTCAAAGAGGAATTTTAGAGGGCAACTGAAGGAATAAATATCCTAAAAGCCTGCAGGACAGAAATCCACTGGGGATTCTGAAATTAAATAGGTAACACAGGGAAATAACTATGATCCACCATCTTCTGCAGTCAGAAATTAAGACACTTTCAAACACCTCCAAAACTATTATAGTGAAAGAAGCCATTACCAGAGTAAATATTTGGCCTTTCAAAACAATTCAATAATATCTTGGAGTCAATGAAAATTACTACAGCTCTAACAAGAAAGTAAACACTCCTGCCATCTTTCTGAGTAAATGATAGCAAAACAGTGGATTTGAGAGGACAAAATTACCTACTGTGTGTTTTAACACGAAGACACAACTACCAGAGGAATTCACCTCTGTGGTTTGAGCAGGAGGAGACAGGAGCTGGCCCTGCTGAGCTGGGTGCCTACAGATGTATGGGCTGCTGCTCTGCAGGGAAGGCAAAATCAAAACACAGAAGATCAAATGTGCTGTACTATTAGCTTGTTATTGAGATGAGAATCCAACGTTTTGATTATCCACATGGGAAAAAAAACCGCCAAACATGGCCTGGCTAATTTGAGGACCATTTCTCATTTGACTCACAACACAGTATCCTCTCCAAATCCTCTCCAAATATATCTTAAGCATCTTTTAAACGATGGACTTCCTTTACTGCAGCACCATTAAGATCTGAAGTACAGGTTGCATCCACTTGACTATTATATAATGCCTGTCTAGGTATCACCATATGCAACAGCACACAGACTGCTGGCTTCATAGCAACACAATGTTTAATACTCTTGCATTTAACTTTGCTTTGTACTGAGAAATTTCAGGCACCAGATGAAGACACCGATATCTTAACTAGGCATTGAATATTTTTTGATCATGAGCTCTGGAAGGTGGGACTGTCACTTACCACATGTCTGCACAGGCAGTACCTGGCTCCCAAGTAAATCACATACCAGGCTCCAGCACAAGGCAGACTTGAGCAGTAGAGTTGGGTTTATGCTCAGTGCTAGGAAAAAAAAAAGGTAGAGAACAAGAAAAGGAAGAAGGGAAACTCCCAAGCCAGCTGCTCCTGAAGTCCCAAAGAGCTCTTGTGACCTTGCACTGAAGCAGCAGGAGGCTCTACCAGCCCTGGCATGCTCCTAGATGGGACACCTGAATAAATCAGTCAAGGACACTTTTATTGTGACATCATTAAAATCGCTGGGCTGTGGTATGGGTTGTTTCTATATATGGGCACTGAATGCAATAAAGAAGAACATTAATTAACTATTTGACACGTGACTGATTGTGCTGCCAGGCACTGCAGGCTTTAAAGCTTTCCTACAACAATCCTCTAACATCCTAGAGCAAGTTTTATGGAGGCATTTCCTCTCTTGAACCTGAAACCAGCTTTGGGACCTACTGTAGGGATAGTACAATGTGTGTTTTCACAGGGTGGTGAAGTTCCAGTCAGGACTAGGGTGGGTTTTATATTGGACATGCTCTGAATGCTGAAGGTTGACTATTTGTTCCAGAGATGTTGTCCCTTGTATTTGACTGTAAATTATGGGAAAAGGAAAAGGGAATGGAACTGTCAAGATTTACAGGTCAGTACTGTATGAAAGCAGATCCTTAGCCCCTACCCAAAGCTTGATCCATCAAAACATCTACTTTTTAAATATGTGATTGTTATGAGTACCCTATAGCTGCAAATGTTTTTGCACACATTTACTGAGTTTTCATTTAATATGTCTTTCAATGGTTGAATAGGCAAGATGTCACGTTGCACATAAAAATAATAAAAACACTTAACGTGTAATGTTTTTCAGCCACTATAAAATATTCTTCCTGGTTCTACCTAATGTTCCTCCAATTTTCTCCCCTTTTCAAATTCCTGGGAGGAAAATCAGTAAAAATGTGTGTAATAACAACCTGATCTTGTGAGACACAGAGCTTCACAGTAGAAGATAAAACCTACCAGTGTAAGCTTGTTTAAGTTCATCATGGAAATGAAAGAACAAGGAGAATAAAAAACCCTACATATTTTTCACCCATAGCCAAATATTTAGCTTTTCTAACTTAAAACAAACATTAATCCAGTTGACTTAAGCAGAGTATCAATAAAACAAGGTAGGTTCCTTATGACTGAGGCATGTGCCTTGATAGCAACTCTCCAGCTCCTTATGCAGATTCAATTAGACTATCTGCATTTTAACAAATGGTTTGGAGCCTCTAAACGAAGATGATAAAAATGTCTATATGGAAATACTTTGATATGATTTATTTAATTCAACCTGGGGTTTTTTTTCAGTTAAGGGACTGCACAACTTATTGAGGCAGCCATGGTCTCCCTCCCATTGCATAAGTGAAATTTTTGAATTTACTACAGATGATGAGGCAAGGGAGAATCCCTGGAAAAAGACAGTGACTGTGAGTAAACAGCTGCTGCCAGAACAAATAATCCTGGCTGCAGGGCACCTGATGGCTGTGTAGGGCTGTGCTGGCAGCCCATGCCCAGGGGCAGCCCAAGCCCCATTCCTGGCTCTGCTGCCAAGCTGCTGTGTCAGCTCAGGCACTTGGACTGACAGGGTTTCTCCACTGGAAAAGGAGACATAGACATTTCTCAAATACCTATCAAAGCAAGCAGAGGTTTGGCTTGTTTTATAATTAGCAGCTCTTTGAAGTCTTTCTGAGATCTGGAATGTGGAAAATGAGACCAGTAGCCTAAACCTTGCAACTTAAGTTGCCAGAACCATATAAACACACACATAGATCTCTTGTGCTATTTGTCCCATTTGCTGCCATACACACACACATTTATAAAATACACTTTGTACACATACACATGCAGACGTTGTCAAAGGCAACTCAGTCTTTGACTAACTTATTTACAGCCACATCTCAAACAGAATTAACTGAGTAAAATAATGTTTAAAAATTTAATGTGCATGTTTTGCACATTTGGAGGGATATTTTAACACAACTGTCTTGTCTTGGTCACTCTTCTCTACATTCAATTAGCAAATATTTTTGTTCTACAGGAATATTCTGCAATGCCAATTTAAATATTTTTCTCATTGACTTGGATAAATACGGAAAACCCTGAAGAAGGCCATATGATATTCAATAACTGCTGAGATTTTACATCAGACAGGAAATGTAAATAAGGAAAGATGGCATAATTGTTAGATCACAGCTGCCAAAAATTCACAAATATTAACAGTTCAAAATTGAATAACATTTGGTAGAAACTAATTTTTTGGGTCTATAGTGACCCCTTTTAAGATATTGCAAAGAGTTTGAAATCCTGTTCTCCAAGGAAAACTTCATAACTCTCAGCAGAATCTTTACTGCCTTCTAGCATTTCTGTCAGAATATTTATTAATCATGATAATATTCATAATACACAGAAGCTTACTATTTTTAACTCTCAATATCCATGCAGTTTGGCTTTGTCCAATCAGTGTGTTTCTCCAGTTCTAATAATTTTTTCTCATCCCAACATCATAAAGTCCCTGCTTTCCTTGAATGTTAAATCAAATGCTTATCTATGTTTATTATGAATGACATCCCAGACATTTGTTTCCCTGCTTGCTGGTCTTTATTTAAGTGGACACTTTACAGACAAGCAAACATGACAAGCCAATTCAGCAAGTTTTCCAGGAATTTTCATTTGTTTTAATTTTTAATTTTTTTAATCATATTCCTTTTTTCTTTTTGTACCATGTTCCTATTTTTGAAATGTGTTGAATTAGACACAACAATTGCAAGTGGCCCATAAAATTACTGAGATAAGAGTGAATAGCTTTGCAGCTAGAGTTACTTCTTTCATTAGGAGACCAAATGAAGAAATTAATTCACATTAAGCTTTCAAGAAAGAAGAGAGATGGGTATTGCAACATCCACCTTCTGTCTCAGCAGAAGTGAACCAGGCAGAAACAAACCTGATAGTAGGAAAAAAACACAGGTTAAAAGGGATAAGAACATATACACAGAACAACTATTGTTGTTCATTGTCCTATCCCAGGGCAACAAACTAGAGAGATACAAATTTCTCTTACTATTGTAGTGGTGTTGAGATATTTTTTATTTCTTTTTAAGAAAAACCCCTGATTTTATTTTAAGTCCCAGACAGGAAGGAACCACTAAACCAAGACTTTTAAAGGCTGCTGCTGGCAGCAGCTCTATCTTAAGAATTTGGCACCTTTAGTTCTCCAGACTACTTCACATTTTCATTTGCCTTATCGAGGTCATCTTAACACCACTCAGATTTGTAGGTACTTGATCTTGTCACCAAGGCAGGGTATCACAAAGGGAAATCTGTGCAGACCTTTCCACAGGCTTGCTGCTCTCTTGCACTGCAAGACATTGTTCCCAATAGTCCAGGAAATCTCCCTTCCATCCTCTGGTACTTGTCCATCGGCATTCAAGTATTTGAAATGCAATAATTAGTGGTATTCTAATGTAAAGGTCACATTATTAATTTTTTTCTTTTTGGTTGTGGGAAAACCGAGATAGGAATGTCAGAATCCCGGTCAGCGTATTTTTGTAGCATACACCATAAGTATATCACAGTCTCACTGACTGCAGGAACATTTATTCTGAAAATATTAATAAGCACTGTGTCTGGATACAAGGATAAACGTATTGACTGTGTTTTTCTGACAAATATTAAAATAGAAAGAAAACAGAATAACATTATTTAAATATTACACAACCACTAAAATTTGTATAGCAATATACAGTTGTGTAACGTTTATGATTTCATATGGATCTTCTCCTGGCTAATGTGCAAGCTTAATGCTGACTAACATTATATAAAAGCTCTTTGATTTAACATTCATAAAACAAAGCCAAGACAAATTAAAACTCAAAACTAAAAAACGTTTTACCAGTATTTCTACTACTAGTTCACAGGATTTTCAAGATGGTAATTTGCCCTTTTTTACCTATCTTACATAGGGTTAGTACTGATATTTAAATTCAGTACTAGGAAGGAGACAGAGATTGAACCTGTCAACAATATCAGTGTCACCTTATTTCACATTCTATAAATGGAAACAGCAAGAAATAATTTAATTCACTAACACATACACAACAACAATGCTGGAATGAACCAGAAGACTGTTTACCTAGAAAGTAACCTAGAAAGTAATTTTCACCAAACCAAAAGCTCAAACAATTTGGTTGCTTATAGTAAACTCCTCACCAGTTACTTTGAGGCAACTTTGCCACAAATTGGGTAATTTCTGGGTTCAGCCACAAGAATTCAGCAGAATAAGCAACTAGATCTTGCCCCTAAAAGTGAAGCTTTGTATTTCTTAAGACTCTGCACCACCACACTTTTGGTGCATTAATGCAGATGTGAAGCATTGCTTCACTCACTGTTGAATTACTGGCACATTTCTCAGAAAAAAAGGTACCCTTGCTGGGCAATGGGACAGGGTATGCCTGTAAGTGCCCCACAACCCAGTGTTCAAGTGGGGAGAAGTTCTTTAAACCAATAAACAAATATATATTCCTGCTCAGCAATCATACACTCCTAAAAAAACACATTGTGTCCTAACAAAAAAATAGATTAAAAAATTTGCAGTAGCAGCGTTTTTTGCTCTTTGTATTGCCCATTTTGAGAATTTCTCCATGGTAACTTGCTCTTCTTCTCTCGGTCAATATGATACATCCTGTTTCAATTCAGCAGATGTTTCCTCTTATTCTTTTCTCTAAGATTCATTATTTATTCTACATTAATGTGTACTGCATTGCATCTGCCATCTGCTAACCTAGGCACATAAAATATCAAAATCCTTTTATGCTCATCTGCAAGGTCCCTCAAAACTTAGTGCTCCTCCTAACCCAGCTCATCTGGCTTTTAGAGATAAATCCTGGAAGCACTGCCCAGGCTGGGAGCCCCTGTGCCTGCAAGCAATAAAACGTGCTCACTCCAGCCCCAAGGACAACTCATCATTTCCAAGGGTTCCAAACCTGCCCACTAAGGACAGCATCACTCTCGTGCTCACCTTCATTACTTCCCAGACAAAATGAAATGGAGCAGCACAGCTGTGAGAAACACTCATATGTGTCAGAACCACCAATACAATAGGAATACGAATAGCATTAATGTCTAGATGGATAGTGTACATGAACATTTCTAGCTTATTTTAAAAACCTCTCACGTCATGTCTTGTCTGGATTATATAGGCTGGAGTGAGAACCTGACACGAGATAAAGAAATGGACTTGTACTCTGGTAATTATTTAAATTTAAAATATAGAAGCAGTCCTGGCAACAGAGAATGGCATAGAAAGACTCTTCCATTGATTTCTAAGCACCTTAATAATTTAATTCCTAAAGCACTTAATTTAGAGTAGGGTTGAAATTCTGTCTGGAAAAGAAAAGCATTTTACCAAAATCTCACTTCCAGTGTAAGCACTTTAATTACTGTGTTCATGAAGTGACATTAAAGATAAACCACCCTCCTCTGCATTGCCCTATTAGATAGCAAAACGTAGACATAAATGGCAGATAATCATCTCATCATCAGCTATTCTAATTTCTGGCTGCCCCCCTGCAGGCTTCCCTGCATTTCAACAGCTGCATCTGCCATTTGCACCCAGAATATATGGATGCCAATTTGAGGTGACTCCCGTTGTGATTATTCATCTTTCTGGCCTTTCAGGGGAGGGAAGTGGGGTGGGTGGCCAATACTGATGACACCTCCATGTTGTGTTTGTTCCAAATGTTAGCTAGGAGGACAACTGCACAGAGAGAGGGCTTCTAGAAACCCTGTGTTCACTTTTCATCTCATCAAGTTTATTGACGAGCTTCCCCAGCAGCTTGTCATCTCATAAGGTCTAACTCTGAATGCAGGAATTCCTTCAAGGCTGAGCAATACTTTCTTCTTAGGAAAGACAACCCCACAACTACCAGCTGCATCTTGTCAGACCTTCAGAGCACCACTGGTCATTGGGTGGCACCAACCAGCAGCATGCTCCAGAGCTCTGTGAAATCAAACATAACAAGGAAGAGGTTATCACCTCCTGCTGCTATAATTAGAGTCACTTAATGCTTCTCCCAAGAGCATCAAGTGAGAGAGAGGGTAGTCAGTGAGTTCATTGGATGGAGAGTAAGGTGCTACTTATTGAAAAGCAGTAGCTTTCCTACCATCCCAGTGTCAGCAGGACCACAAATTGGAAGGAAACTGCAGTCTTCGAGTAGAGCAGGGAGGTCTCATCACTCACAGCTCCTCAGGTACAAACTCCACTTTTGGCTGGAACCACAACTGTGTAGTACTTAGTAACAGGGAGAAAAACTCCACAGAACAGTTTCTCCACAGCAATCACAGGCAGTAGGTCAACTATCCTCATTGATTCTGGCAAAACACTGTGTTTGGACTTAGTGCAAAAAAACCCAGCTGTGCATTGTGTCAAAGGGCAAGGAATTAGAGCAAGTTCCATATCTCACCCTTCTACTTTTCATGAGACTCTGTTACGTACATGGTCAAGCAGAACCCAGATTCGCAACACAAAGACCAGGGAAAAAGAAATGCACTAAATAAATCTTAGTATAAGAGGGGAAGTTTTGATATTAAAGGCTAGAACTGTCTTAAGTGGGGAAATAAATCTTTTCATGTGAGACAAGATTTATCTCCTAAGCAGTCAGGCATAAAAACCTGAATAAAGACATGTAACAGACAGGTATGACAGAGCTTTCTGTCATCAACCACAGCACTTTGTCTCTTTCCAAACAGAACCCAGGGAAAAGTCATCTATTTATCAACATTTCAGAGTAATCTATTAAACAATGAGACGAAGACAAGCACCCATATTTCTTTTCTTCATATTCACTGAATGCTCCATCTTAGTTGAAGTTGCCTTGGATGAAATAGAAGTTTGAAGTTTGTCATATTAAACTACATCTTAGCCACAGGCCACAAAGAATGATAGATTAAATTAGTACTTAATTCCATGGCATGCTATCGATCTGTGCACATATTCAGAAAATAAGGATAGTGTAGAAAAATTTGCTTCTCACTACATAATATTGTAATTTTCTAAAAATTAAGTCTCTAGAGAAATTAAACATTACCTTCTTTTTGCTCCACTAGATGAAAATTAAGCACTCAATTTTACCCAGGTACCTGAATTAGTGTATCTACAATTTTGCACCATGCAGGTAAAAGTATTCATCAAAACTAAATAAAGACACAACACGTCTGTCCCAAGAAAGAAGCCATCCAATTACCCCTTGCTGCCATCCACTTGCCCCCCTGCTGTCGACCTTGCCTGTGTTGCTGACTGAGGATGTGGTCATTGTCCAGAATCAAAGTAACCTTGCAGGGAGAAAAAAAAGGGTCTGTGCAGGATTGCTCCTCTCATCATCCAAGAGTGTTTACTTAGAGGTCTCTGGTCCAAAACAACTATTCTTTAATCAAAGATGCTGGTTTTAACATACCTACCCACCCAGTGTTTTATCTCAGCAGACATCTTCCTGGCATGTAACCCTCATTCCTCTTCTAGCCAAAAGCAATCCTCACACCCCCACTGCCCGCCCCCACCCTGAACACTTACATTTACAGACACTCATGATTTATGTCAGAGGTAGAACACCTGAGTGGAAAATGAAACACCTATAGACTACTTCTGAAAGACTTGAGATAGAAGCAAAAATACCTCCACCTCTCAGCATAGCAAACAAGCACCAACACCTATTCCAAGAATTAAAACCAAACTGGCTTTGTTTTTCAATACATAGTTCAAATACAGTTTCTACAGCTCAAGAAAGATAGAAGTCTTGGAAATACAAAGAATTTTGAGGGAAGTTTCATAGAAGCTGGAAGTGTTTGTTGACATGGAAAGTACAGAGAAAATTACTCACGTATCGTCTACAACCTGCACTTTATCCATGGAGCACAAGCTTCCCAGAGGCTCTTTACTCCGTCATCCAAAACACAGAAACACAAATAAAGTTTTCTAGAGGTCCTAATAGGACTTGAAATATCTGATTTAAATGGTCAAATTATTTTCAAATAAATAACAAATGGACAGAAACATTTCAGAGGGAGAAATGGTGGCTTCAGGGCACAAAATAAATGAAGGCACAGCAGCTGGTAGGTGTACACAAGAGAGAGATGGAGATTGAAGTATAAGATATGGTCGAGAATTCTACACAGAGCCAGTAGCAGAGTGACTTTTCCAGACACTTCAAAGACCAGAAGAGATTCTCCTCCAGTTTGGAAACTCTTGAATATATGACTCAGTTAACACCTGGCTTCTGCTCCATGAAGCTTCAGCAATAGAAGTCAAACACTGCCGTGCCACAAGGCTGGCAAGCTGTGAGGGAAGCCCGGGGCTCAGCCTGCACTGCTCTTCCCAGCCTGCAAAGCAAAGCCAGAGGAAGACACAAGTTCTACTTCAACCTCTGTCATGACAAAAAGGGAGGCAATTGCAAAACTATACAAGTCTAGAACCCTAAAATGAGGAAGTACCCCATAGTTATAGTGCACATGCCAAGGGAACTGATCATCAGATGAATCTGGAGTGGAACCCCTCCAATGGAATGGGCAGAACAGAACCACCAGCAGCTGTGGAACAGCAATGGCTCAGCACTGTCTAGAGACAACCACTTGTTAATCAGAAAAAAATTATTTTCTTCCTCCTGAAAGAAGCAATTGCTTTGTTTTGCTTTAGGACAGGCATGATGGGATATTAGACAAGTTAAAGCTAAGCTAATGTAGTGGCAGAACATTTATGGTTTTATTGCCACGCCAAAAAACATTTAAAAAGGTTGCTAAAGCAGCGTTATCTCTGCTGAGCTCTTGGGTAATTTTACACCCCTGCTTTGCCTCTTGCATGTTGTCTGCTGCAGGGTAGGTTAGGCTGGTGTTTGTACTACTGAATGCAACACAGGGCCTTAAAACAGGCACACAGAGAACCTGAACCAATTTTGCCATGGGACACAACTTCAATATTCCTTGAATTGTTATGATTTTTAACAATATAATCTTGCATTATATTGTTGCATTAGCACCATTTCCTGCTTTGAAATGTGTAGTCATTTACACAACTTAACATGTCTTCTCATAAACATCATAATTTTTTTCATTCCTCGGGCAACCCATCCCTCTCAGCCTTCAAGCGTCAACACCTAACAATGTGCCCTGTATTTGACAGGCTGCTTTGTTACCCATTCAGATTTATCATTTCATGAGCATTTAGCCCCAAGGCACCATCTCAGCCCCATATCCATTTACCTACAGTCTACAGGAACTTGTAAGGCCTTGCCTGGCATGCGAGGGAACACAGCAATTGTTTCACATAGACTCAGTGCTTGAAAGAAGAACTCACCCATTTCTTTCATTTCTTTAGTCTGATCCACAACTTGCACCAAACATTTCAGATGGGCTGAGACTAGAGTTGTTATAATTAATGCCATAAATTTTAAAGGGTTGTATCACACTTATGATCATAGATTGTAATCTATGATTATAGTTGCACATGATAAAAAAGTGAATTTCTAATAGATGTTTCCTTCGATGTTAGACATTGCAAAAACTAACACCTGGGCATCACAAACTAGCATTTACAGATGTAAATTGCATTTAAAATGTAAAATTAGGGGGTTTTCAGAAGTTTTAGTGAAATGTAAATAAATAAAGGTCTTTTTTTCTTCATCATCTTATTATGATTTGGAAACTTACATCTCTCATCTTGAGTAGAACAGATCCACTACTGTATGCAGACTAGAGACATAAATGGGGTTTTTATATGTTTATACATAGTTTTCAGGGTAAAAAAGAAAGAATGAAAGAGTGAGGAACAACCCAGCCATGACTCACCTGCAACTGGGAGAGTACTGGGTAAAAATAAGTTAGAATTTTATCACAAAAGCTCTCATTGGAAGATATCAACACATTAACATCCTTCTAGTCTAAAAACCTGCCTTTTACATTGTCATGATTCATCAGAAGAAATAGGCAATTGTATAGGAGATGGGGTAGCAAGGACATAGTTGTCACTTTACAGATCCAGGAGAGTTTAATACATTTTCTCATTTGCTTGCTGTCCACCAGCTCACAGATATTGCTCACATATGGATCCTGTCAGAAAAGGCACAGCATGCTACACAGAACCATTAATAGTAGCTTTTGTCCAGCTAGATTAAGTACAGGATTAAGTGCAGGAGTTACTCCGGAGTAAGTTCAAGTTTATAGTACAGTATGTATGTGTGAGTGTGTGTGTTTATACAAATATATACACATGTCTGTTGATGTTGCGTCTTTTTCAAAACACTTCACAGAGTAGTATCTATTCATTGTTATAAATCATTGGATTTGAATGCAATGATATAAAACAGGACAGGAGAAGGGTATTTTTAGAAGGAAAAACATGTCCTTTTGGAAACATTTCCCTTTCGAGAGTAACATTTTTCATGAACAGCAAATAGACTCTTTGGAAGAGCTCACTTAAATGAGATTTAATGGGATGGAGTTACTTATCACAGAATCACAGAATGACTAGGCTGGAAGAGACCTCCAAGATCATTGAGTCCAACCCAGCCCTAACACCTCAACTAAACCATGGCACCATGTGCCACATCCAATCTTTTTTTAAACACATCCAGGGATGGTGACTCCACCACCTCCCTGGGCAGATCATTCCAGTAATTGACCATCCTTTCTGTAAAAAACCTTTTCCTGATATCCAACCTATATTTCCTCGATGCAGCTTGAGACTGCGTCCTCTTGTTCTATCAGCTGCTGCCTGGAGAAAGAGACCAATCCATATCATGGATAACATGAAAAAGCACAACGTGGCAGAGAAGAAACACTTTGTAAGAAACACTAAATAGTTTAGCCAGCTGTATTATGATACTAACACAACCTAACAGTCCTTTTACATGCACACTTCATTCACACCTTGCAGCTTTCATCTTCCTAGCCCTCCTCACTCCCTCACTATGGAAACACCTCATCAAGAAACGTGCAGCAGCACATCTTCCCCCATTCCTTGGGTCACACCACTGCCATCTTCCAATACTCTGACTTGCCTCATTAAGATGAAGTTGTTACTTCCCAGAGACGGAGGCACAAGGGGGAAATCAGAGATGAGCACGCCAGCCGTATCTGCCAGCCCTGGGAGGTGCCTGTCCCTGGGCTCTCACCTCAGCAGCTGACTTTGGGGGGAAATGCTCCTGCCCTGAGCCAAAGCCAAACACAGCTGGCTCATGGGAGATGGCTGGTTGCAGGCTTGGGAGGGGAGGGAAGATGCTATAGGTGTGCTGACCAGTAGCTTATTGTTTTGCAGCAGAGCTCTGGAGGCCGCCTCAAAGTGGATCAGAAGCACTAACTGGATCTACACTATCTAGATGGCTTTCCTCCAATTTTCATAACTTGTTTAGACTGTTTTGTCCACATGCAATCATTACTTATTTATTGTATAAAGACTGTCAAATATGAGGCCTTTGAGGAGGAAAAAAAAGGAGTTTGTACTGCTGACTGACCTACATTCTTATGAATAAAGTTTCTCTTCCTTTCAAGTTGGTTGTACTTGGAAGAAATATCCACAAAGTATACTGTGTTTGGGGAAATAAATTCAACTGATTCTCTATTCCCATACAGCTGGTATTTTTTCTGAGGTTGTTTTTAAATAGGCATTTTATTATTTTCAATGTAGTTCTGAACTGGAGGACATTATTTGCTGAGGAATTCCCTTCATAATTTGAATTTAAATAATCTAATAGATCTGAAGAATAAATAATGGTGGATACAATTTAGGGTACTCAAAGAAAAAAGTCTTTGCTGCATCAGGACAGCAGCAAAGCAGGATGCTCCAGTGCTACTGCTGTTCTGCTGGGACAGGAACTATATCTCCATCCACAATTGTAATGCTCTGATACTGCTGGTGCCTGTCAACAAAGCTAGGAGCTCCTGGCCTGTGATGTTAAAAATAAACAAATGTCCTAAAACAAATAACTTAATTCTTTGACTTTCTGAATGCAGAAGCAGGAGGTTTACTCTTAATGAGCAACCTTTAGTACCACAAGAGTCTGTCCAAAGATTGACTCAATAGATGCTATCTTTGAAAGCATCAGGATAGAAATTCAGAATACTAACTTGATAGTCTTGTTTACTAAACTTTTGTATAGTTTGTGGAGTGGACTGTTTTATTCTCTGGTTTACTATTTTTTCATATTTTGAAATACCAAAATATTTGTTAAACACAATTCATTTGTACCTTCTTCTACCAGTAATTTATCCTACTTACATCATCCTTGAAAGGTTCTTCTGACACAGATGGCGATCACCAGTCCAACCATATCCAAAGGAGGAGAGGATAACACTTAAGAAATCACAACTTTAACATCATTGCAGACTCCAGATACTCACTCATAAGGCTGAACAGGGAAAACCTGGTTTTCTCTAACATCCAATTGTGTTTACGCCAGAAATTTTACCTGGAAGGCCACTGTGAGGAAATCCATCTTATTCATTTGGTTTTTACTGCACATATTAAGTGAGTTTCAAAGAGGCAATAATGCTACTGGATATTTATTATTTTTATTTTCCTTAATTAAGGTATCAAAAACAGAGGCAAGTTAATTCCTTCTTCACAATCACCTTCTATAGTAATTTAGTTATCATTGTGCTTCAAATTGGCTATTTCTTGTGAGCCTAACTTTATTATTCCTTTATTATTATTATTTGAAACCACTCCCCTATTCTTCCTCTGCCACTTTTAATCCTTTTTCCTTTTTTCCCTGTCTATCACAATTCTTGTATGCTAATTTCTCACTTCAACTGAAATTAAATTGTTTCCTAAAATACATTCCTCTCCTAAGCCTTTTAGACCCAGGGCACTATGAAAAATAAAAAAGAAAACAAATTAATTCAACAAAACTTGATCACCTGTCTCTCATCTGGCCTCTCTTTGTTTGGAGATGGACAAAAATCTTGCAAACCACATCTCTACAAACAAAATCTAATTCTTCTTACTTATCTTTTTGTCAGCATGATATTCTGACATGTTATCTAGCTAAAAAACTATTCAAGAAACAGATTCTAGTTTTGCTCATATATTACTTCCAAATAAAATTGACACTGTAGGTTTTTTAACTTAATATTATTCATAAAAAGTAAGCGTGTACAACTGGTAAAAAATAAATCTTAACAGGAAAATAATTTTTGCAATTCTTGGTTAAAGATGATGAAGCTTTACTGCTGAGACTTTGGGAAATCAGTAAAATCATCATATTGTTCACAGATCCCAAGGGAAAAATACATGCCCTGAGTGTGATTCACACATCAGGGTCAACTATTTCAACTAATACATTAACAGTTCAGATGGGCACAATATCTAAGTATCATCTCAAAATTTGATGGCTCAAACTGTTTCCTTTAGTGATAGGCATATTTACCTACATTGCAAAGGTTTCACAATTGAAACAGAAATGTTATGGCAAACAACCTTACCCTCAACTAACAAATTATTTCAGTGAATCACAAAATAAATAAATGATTCCACTGTACTCATTGCTAGCTGTTGGACAAGCATGGAGGCACACACATTTCATTTGCTTCTCTATTTGATGTTAGTTTTAGTATCTGTGAGCATCAGTGCAGGAAAGAAAGAAGCATCCACAGAGCAGGAATACCTGATCTGCACTGCTGCTTTTCTTCTTGACTTCTCCCAGTTCAAAAGAAATGTGCCAGCACCACTCACTCCTTTACTTGTCATGGCCTGGCAAGGAAAGCTGAGTAAGGCTGCCCTTCCATGGCAACAAAATAGTTAATAATGGCAAAGTGCAAATCATTTTCCAGGACACATTCAGTGTACACTGGCAAGAAGGGAGGACACAAGCCAAAATAGGCTGGGTGTAATTCAATTTATGTCAGTGCACCAGTTCTGGTATTCCCTCCATTGAAAATCCCTTTTTCTCATCTGCCAATTTCCCCTTTCCCTTCCTTCCCACATATACATATGATAACGCTCCCAAGGCCAAGATAAAAGACATAACCAACCACTTCCTTTATAAACATCAGAGAAACCAGAAATATCAGCTCAGAAATGTAGCCAAGATGTGCCTCACTTGACTATCTCCTACATAAAAAAATTAGGAAACAAGGAAAGATCCCGCAGGCTCTGAAGACAAGAGATCACAGAGGGGAAAGCAATGGGAAGGAGACAGGGTCCTGAAAGGAAGAGTTGCTGGCCCCATCACATGGGATTTAGTAGATTAAGCCAGTGACTTAACAAGGGAAATGTTTAATGAAAGTCTAGAGTTTAAGGAAAGACTGGAGGCAACACACTCAGTGCCATGGTCTAGCTGACACGGTGCTGTTCAGTCGTAGGTTGGACTCAATGATCTCAGAGGATTTTTCCCAACCTAATTGACTCTGTGATCCTATTTTTAAAAAACTCTAGATAGAACCAGTTGAAGCACCCAGTTATTTCAGCTTTCAATAAGGTGTGAGTGATGACCAATAATTTGCTGATGAGACAGGGAAAGCCACAAAGTCATCACACGCCAAGAGCTCTCCTGAGAGCTCAGACATTGCAGAAGTAAAAAGAGCCAAAAAATAAAATATGAAGGTGAAATTTAAAACCTACTGAAGCTGTACAACAGACTAGTTCATTAATTATTCAGAACTACCTAATTTCCTAGGTACTAAAACCTAGTAGGTGAGTCCTTACTTAATGTTTCCAGGAAAAGTTCCCTGTGCATCAACCTTAATTACCCACATACATGCTTATGGTAGACAGGCATCTGCTGATCAGCTGTGCTCCAAGACACACAGGCTCCAGCAAACAGCTTAGATCTGTTAAAAACACTGAAAACCAAGATGTGGCCAACACTGCAGAAGTGGCAGAAATGGTGGAAGCACCTTTTACACTTTCAACTACTGGATAAGCATTTTTTTTAAAAGCGAGAACTCCTCTGAGGGATTTGTGCTCCTTACACAACTGATGTACCAAGACAAACACCTAAGGCAAGCAGGCAGGATTTTCCACTCCATGCCTCCAGAGATGCAGGTCTCCAAAAGCTGCCCAGGCAATGCAGGTGGTTCTGCTGGGCTGGATGGGAGAGGATCACCCTCCTTGAAAAGCCATCTAAAATTTCAGTGGGGCAGTGCCTAGATGGGACACCTAAACAAAAGGCTAGAACCCATCCCAAAGGGTGCCCATGCAGTCTCAGGAGAGCCAGGTGACAACAGCTGTGCATGCCCCATATCTTAACTTCAGTTATTTTAACATCTGGAACAGATGTTAATGCTAGTTATTTCTGTTCACTCAAATTAATGTGTGCTATATCATAATGCTCTTGAGGGGGAATCAACTTTTTTGATATTTATTATTAAACATGGAATAAAGCTGAGAGTCTATGAACTACTTTAGCCACAGAAACTGACTGCTTGCATTCTTTTCTGGGTCTCTAAGACTATTAATTAGGAATCCCATAAACATAAAACATTGGGTTGGTTTTTATTTTCAATGCAGATTTTGGACTGAATTTTCAGAGCAAAAGCATACAATTAGTTAATTAAGCAAAGATTTTTCAATTTCTACTGAGACTGAGATATATAATTACCAAATGCAGTGAAAAGAGGTAAGTAAAATTGTTTAAATTTCCATATCCCTATCACCCCACCAAAAAAAAATCCCTTAGTTTTACTAGTAGACTTAACCTGTAACAGGACTAATGAGGCAAGGCACTCATATCAAAATAACAGTCTTTGCCCTCATACTTGCATTTCAGTTTTGTGTTGAATATGAGTCAATGTCAATAGATAGATATAGAATAGATATTATTCTTAAACAGTCAAAAAACCACTACCTAAATGAGCAAGAAAGACAAGAAAACACTTTCCAAAATTCTCATTTTTCACCCTTTTTCACATCCCTAGGTGTGTAAGTACCCAAGAAAAAAGTGGCCTTGCTTTCAATTTCTCCTAACATTTGTTTTATAAACCTTAAAAACTACTCAACCCACAAATATGTAAATGAATAGTCCTGTTAAATTTGCATGAATTGGAAATGTGAATGATGGCTGAAGGACAAAAAAAAAATCCAAGAATACTTTTTCCCATGCATGGATTGAGCTGCATTATCTGTAGCCTATTCGAAGCAAATCACAGAAAAGGAAAGATAAGTTTTATCCAAATTACAACTAAAACCAGGCTTTTACTAAAAAATATAGATACAGAATAAAATGAGTTCTGGCTTCATCTCCTTTACTTTGCTGGTAGACTTTCTACACCTAATGCAAGTGAAAAGTCACTGCAGGTTCACTGAGCCTCAGGAATTGCATTGATGAGGCATAAGCCCACTGCAGAATGTTCATATATTTTGCTTCTGTTTTATTAATTTTATACTGCAATATTTTGTGCCTACTTATATTTATTTACAAATGATTTTCAAATTTGAAGCTTAATAAATTAAAAATATTTGTATCCTTTTTACAAATGCAAGGTTAAAACACAACAAATAAGAACCCCAGTACTGGAGAATGCAGGCACAAAATTACAGTAATTAAGGTACACTGATAGAACAATGCAAATTACCATTTATGCACTTCAGTGAGCCACAGCTAAAAGACAGACAAATATAAATGACCAGTCCTCAAAAGATGCTCAAAAGAAGGGCTCAGCTCCATTTATGTCACCTGTCAGAGTCTGGCCCAGGCAATTTCACTCAGAAAATTGAAATGTGTAGGATACTCGAACACGCAGATGCAAGGTGTAATTTTATTCAGTAACTGGCACTCACCTCCCAGTGTTCTCAAATGTGATTTTCTTTGTTGCAATTCAAACTTTAAAGTATAAAAATTTCTCCTTTCTTGTGACAGCAGAGTGAATCCTGTTATCAATACAGATAATGCTGGGGAGTCTTCCAAGGAATCAGTTGCAACTCCACTGTCCTGAGATGCTAGACATCAAGGGGCTTTATCACAGGGCAACAAATGTGCCAAAAATCCCTAAAAATCATTAATAATAAAATACTCACCCTCCCCAGGGATTCATGATGAGAACTTAATTCAGAGAGGCTTTGAGAATTAAATTTTGGAGAGGTTTCAAACACCTAGACCCTGACACACAATTTTTCTTAATATTTTTAATTTAAATACTCATTTACTTCACATAAGTGAACACTTCATATGATCTAATTTTTGCTACATGCTTAGCCTGCTGGCAGGTTAGCATCAGTAAAATGGGAAATTTTTTTTTGTATTATGTTTGCATTGTCAAATATATTGTACTGTCCTTCTCTCAGAAAATAGCAATTACATGCCCTTGTGAGTCAAAGAAATAGATAGAATTTGGTATATGAGATTACTAAACAGTTGGAAAGTAGAACATCCAAAATCCCAATTCAGTGAGTTGTTTAAAAGTGGTCCTTTGGCTTTAAACAAAAGTGTTGGAAGAGAGTAAAATTTATGTTCTTAAACACTTGCTAAATCAGGCTTACCTGATAAAATTTACTGCCTTTACTATCAGAAATGTTATACTACCAGTGAAAGAATGACCAAGTGCTCAAACTGCAGCCTTTAACTGTGCCAAAATGCAGACAATTGGTGACCCATCCAAAATATCCCAGAAGTGCAACTGAAAGGGCTATGCCATTGCTAGGGAGCATTTTTGCAAGATTTATGCTAAGAATGAAAGCTCATGCCATCTTTTTCATCCATTGCATCCATTTTTCCTTGTCCTGGAGATGAGATAAGCAGCAGCTGATGTGGAGGGGGCCTAGAAGAAGCTGCTACAACTGATGCACACAATTGAACTGACACTGCTATTCTCTCCACCCTCTCCCCCTCACCCTTTTCAAGGGACATTTTGCACTACACCAAATCAAAAACATGTAAGCACAAAAGGCTGATACCTGTATTCTGATCAAGTCATTAATAACATGAACCAGATACCAATCCAGTCATGAAGTACTTCCTGAAATTTGAGAATACTTCAAGAGTAACTAGAGAAAGACCATTAATCTTTTTAGAGTATGTCTCTCTATATACTATGCAAACACATCTTTAACAATTGCATCAGTAATTTTTACTGAATTCTGTTGTAGTGATATTGAGTATATTTTTAAAATATATAAATAATATAACCCCAGACACAGTTACAGACAGACAGAGATAGCCCCAGTCATCCAAGAAGTCATCACATGAGATTACTAAATCTGGTCAAGCACCTCCAGAGAAGTACAAAGCACTTTGCTTTAACTTTAAATCTTGTGTGTTCATCAAAGTTTTATTCTGAGATATCAACTAATTTCTCTTTTTCTCTTCAAGACATGAAATAATTGCTGTCCATTATCACCTGAATTTTTCTGACTGCTTCTTATACTTGTATACGTGCCAGATACAAATATTTGCCTCCCATAAGCCCAGCATAAATTATAGGGAAAAAATTAAAACCATATCACTTTATTTACATGCAAATTTTAACCTTTTCAATTAGATACAAAAGTGCATGCTAATAATTATGAAAAAATGGGTTTTTTCCAATAAGAAAGGCTAGCTCCTGAGAACAAAAATGTGAGAATGTATAAAGCCTAAAAAAGAGTAGATTAGACTTGCTCAATTATCCAAGGGCTTACTGAAGGAACAGAGCACAATGACACTGAATGTCTATAGTATTTTATTGTTCCCTAAAATTTCTGAACGTAGGAAACCCCATGGAAGGAAAAACAACATAGGTTGGATCCCTTTCTTTTTCTCCCTCAAAAAACCCCTACATGCACATTCACTCAGTGATTGCTTTCTAATCTCATCCTTGTATGCAGAAGGAAAATCTGCAGATGAGAATTTCATTGCAGCCAGGTTAAGCAGAAGGACTCAGAGCTGGCTGAGCTTTTTTTTCTGAAGAGACACTCTTCCAGTTCCTCTACCCATCTCCCTTTTATTGCCAGCATTCTCTTTAAAGTGGTTATTTAGACACTTTTCCTCAATGTTTTCCTAATGCCCTCAGACTGTGATCAAAGGCCCTGCTGCATCCCTTAGCAGGCAGGAGTCACTGCTCTCTTGGCTGCTGCTGCTGACAGCAATGACTACAGGTGCCTCTGAAGCACTGAAAAGGCAGCAGGAAAGTTGATGTGAGAGGAGAGGATCCACTTTTAAAACAAAAAAAGTTGGAAAATAATGCATGTTTAAGATATCACTGCTGCTTTTTCCCTAGCCTCATTACACTTATTCATAAAAGTCAACAATATTGTTACCAGATGACCTCTGAAAGATGATGATCTTCTGCTAAAGCCAAAATCAGTGAAAATAGTAATGAAAAAAATAAAACTGCTTTTTCTCTGGATGCACCCTATCTGTTGTCACATCCAAATAGCAGTTTTTTAAACACAGCCTTAAAAAGTTAATTTCTGCCTCTGCTGCTTGCTCTGCCTTTTCCTGCTGTCATACAGCAGCTCCCTAATCTCCCACTCAAAGTTGGTCCGTAGTTCTGGAGCTCAGCTCCAGAGGAGGTGGCTTGGCAAGCATCTGCCTTGCTGCTGAAACTGGGGTAGCTCCCTAGCGAGAGCAGAAGAGAACAAAGGAGCCTGTAATGCTACAAGAGGACTACAAGGAAACACAGGAAGGAGCTCATTCTTGTTTGGAAACACAAAAAAACCATTTCCGATCCAAACACTGAATTAACATTATTAAGCAGTTTCTTTGTTGCAGCACAGCAGTCAGAGCAGCAACACAAACAGGCCCCAAGAGGTGCAGGCAGTACGTATCTTGTACACACACATGTAAAGATATATAAAACTTACCAGTGCTACTTTGTGCTTTTGAAAGCAGAAAAATAACAAGTAGTCCTACCAATTAGACTTTCAAAAGAGCATATATAACTCATGTGTTCAAACTCCACAAAGTTTCAATGAAGTTAACTGCCTTACTTGTCTTGAGACTTCTGTAACCTACACGGCTACTCAAAAACTTACTGGAGATTAGACAAATCATTATGATAAATGAGGACCAATTCAGAAACAATCAGGAAAAAAAACCAGAATTATTAAGATATTGAGCTCTACCTTGAGATACTGAAAACAAATTACTGCTGAAATTCAGAGCTGATGTGAAAACACTGCATAATGCATACTCACGTGTCAGGGCTTTGGCAGGCAGAAGGTGCACCAGAAAGTTGTCCCTGCCCACATCACCTATTAATCAAGCAGATTCACATGAGAATGAGAGACCATCCAGTGAGATGCAAAGTTCCTGAGACTGCATTTTGTCTTTTTCCTCAGCAAAAGAGAATGAGTAACTGCATAACCTTGTCGTTCCCCCTTCCGTTTCTACCACCACCATCAGGACTTTGCGAATGGACACTAAGTGTGTATGGATTTAATCTCCACCGGGCATTTGGTTTATTCCCCTGACTGTTCTTACAATGCAGACACAGTCAAAGTGACTGCTGACTCCTCTGTCTGGGCATTAGCTCAGAGGCAGCAGTGACCAGGTCACCAGGCATAAGCTATGCACCAGCCAACTATTGTGCCACTTCCAGCGTGAGGCCACTTAAACAGCGTCTGCTAATCCCACAGTTTTGCATGCCCAGCACAGACAAAGCAGGCGAGGCTGCACCTAAATACCTCCCTTCCCTATAGACACAAAGAGGACTTTCCTTTCTGACCCCAGGGATTGCAGTCTGTTGTGCAGCTTCATTTGATGGTGTCTTGTTTTTCTTTCTGAGAAAATCAATGCTTACAATGTGCCAAATAAACTTCCCCCATGCGTAAGTACAAGGGAGATTCAAAAAACTGAAATGGTCAAAATATTGTCCCATCCCCATTGAATTACATCTTCCACTGCTGTATAGAAAGCCCTGCTGGTAAGAGTGCCTTCCCCTGCGCTCCCTTCCCTGGACACTCCTGACAGCTAAGGTATATTAAAGACTTTAAATTACTAAAACCTCCAGGCACCCTGCAGACAATCCATGCTGCCTCCATACCTCATAGGTCATACACTTAAAATCGGTAACAAAGGCCAGTAACTTCTCAATGAAGATATTCCAAATATCCAATAAAAATGAAAGATTATGGAATGGCATCCAGAACGCTCCCTGTCCTCAGGGAGGCAAGGTCAGCATGGGCCTTCCCTTGCTAAACACACTGTGCTTTCATATCTCTCGTTTATATAGACTATATGAAATCACCCGCTTAGGAGATTTAAAACCCACATTTCTTCTTAACCAAAAACATAAGTGGAGTAGAGACACAAAAACTTCTTACTAGCAAATGACAAAGGCACTCATAGATCACAATATATGAAGTTTTTATTATTAAAATGTTAAAAGATCAAGAATTTAAATAACCAGTTACACTACTGACATCAATTAAACATCCAAACTCAGTTTCTAGATGCTACAGGGAAGCACACACTCACAGAGTACGCTGTCCTAGTTTCCCTAGCACGCCTATGTTAAGAGAATATCTATATTCACCTAAAGCGATGCAATAGGACTATTTTAAAGTGCAGGGCTTTGAACAATTTTTAATGCTATTACTCAGCTGCACTGTAACAAGTTATGGAAATAAAGGGGACTCGCGGCAAGCTCGAACAGGGACACACACTTGAGGCATGAGGCTGTACACACATGGCCACATACACACTTCTGTGTATTAACACAAGATACTGTCCATGCAGCATAAATATATAAAATCACCTAAAAAAACTTGCTTTAGTTTTCAGTGGATAAGGCTAAGAAAGGTAAAGAGATTTGTTTAACTACGATTCTCTTTTGCTCTTCGTTACTATCCAACGTAACCAATTGAGCCTTGGCGTGGAGGAAGCTCACAGAAGGCAATTTCAAAGGGGAACAAAAGGACTGAGGGAGAGAGGGACACCATTTTGCAGCTAATGCCTCACACTGGCACCGTCAGCAGCAGAGGACAGACATCCTTGTGTCAGGATTAATTCCGTCTCTACCCCCCACCATCCTCCCCCTCTGAAGTGCATGTTTGTGTATACAGAGGATAATCACAGGAGCAAGGCACCAAAATATTTAGCAAATGTCATCAGTATTGGGAGAGGTGTCATGTTTGCATCACCAACACAGTGGGGAGAGGGAAGGGAAAGGTATTTCTAAAGACCAAGCAAACCATAATTGGTTAACACACATTTGTGGCACCAAGAACTGGAAGGTGGAAGTAACAGTGATGACAAGTTTGACACAGAACAAAAATTAGTTGAATGGTTCATGGAAATACTGTGCATATGTGCACACTTGCCATTTATATCCCTGCATGATTTTGCATGATTGCCCTACTTTCAAAATATTTCAGTCTTTACTGAAACTTTTCCAAAATCTAGACTATCCTTATACAAACCATAAATTTGTACATGGCTTTTTGCCTTCCAAATTATTATTATTCAAGAAACTAGTGAAAATAAGTCCATGCTTGCAGAAATTCGTCAATTTAACAAGTTGTTTATAAATGAGAGGCCACCAAGGTTGGTTAGTAAAAAAAATTCAATAGTCTGGTTTAATTACATCAAGCATAGGAACTGAAGTGGCCTGAATGCACATAAAACACTCTGGGAGCTCATAAACACAGTGCAAGAAAATTCATAAAATTCTTAAGTATTGGTTTGTGTATTCATTGTACATTGATTCATGCTACTATTACTTTTTATTTGATGGTATCAGCAAAATGATTGGCATTTTATAAACATAAAAAGACAAACTTACCTTCAAAAAAGCATTTGCACATTGGCCAACAAAAAGAAGATAACAGAATGAAAAAACAGATGAGATAAACTGGGACAATGAGAAATCATTACATTCATCACTGTTAAGTACTTTGATACTGCATAAATTCTATTTTTTATATATATATTTGGTAGGCTGATCCATTTATCTCCATAATCTCTTTGATTATGAAGGTGAGACCCTTTTGTCCCTCATCCTGAGACAACATTAATTGGAAACATCTGGGTATGACCTGTCAGACTCACCAGACAGATAACACTAAGGAAAGCAAGACTCAAAGCATTGGGGAAATGCAGTTTAAAGTGTCAGTGTCTAGGGTACCAACACCATCCAGGTGAATGATATCCTGCCATGCACGACACTGGCAAAGTATTCTTCAGTCTTTTCTGCTGAAGAGTTGTCCCTAAACAATAAAAACATATTTCTATGAGGAAAAACTTCTTAAGAAGTCAAAGAAATGGAGAATGCTTCAGCCATATTGAAGGGTTTAGGAACTCAGATGACAGGACTCAAAACACACAAGCTTGGTGCTTATATTTTAGCAAATTCTGTGGAAAAAAACCCAACAGGTTGATGGGACTGAAAAAAAAAAAAGAACATAAAAACAGAGGCAGGAGGGAGTACTTCACACAGATACCCCAAATCCTACAGCCCCAAACATCAAAGAGGTTGAGATATCAGAGTTCTAGACTGGGAGAGACTGGTGTTCATGCTGTTTTGGGGCATGGTGTAGAGGGGATTGTTACAAATGCTCATTACGTAGACACTAACAGGATCCTGGTAGCAAGAAGTTGCTTAAGGCTGCACTAATTACTACTGCAGGGGAGTGGCAGCCTCAGAACTGCTATGCAAATCTCAGTTTCCTGAGCAGCTCTACGGTAAATATCTAGTATTACTTCTTTAAAAATGAATGCCATCATTTTGTAGAAATTTGTTCTTTAAACTTATCTTAAAAGAATTCATTAAAAAGACATAAGAAACCAATTGAAAATGGGAAATACAACTTGTTTTGCAGCTAATTCCAATCTAGATTTCAGGAAGATGAGACATTATCAGGCTTTTTCTTGTTCTATGGCTCCCTCTCACTGGAGCACATCAAAACCAATTGTATTATTTACACTCCCAAGTATGATTCAAAATCCAAAAGGTTTTCTATAACAGAGATAAAAGAACAAAGCACAGGCATTATCCATCACACAAGTGAAACACAATAAAGCTCCAACCCTAGGCAGGACATCTGCATGCTATGCTGCAACACGAAGCTTCCAAAGCCCCCAAAGTCTTTGAAGACTGATGTGGCAATGCAATTTGATGAAAAGGACCATATTAAATTTCTTATATAGCATACAAAGTGCGTTTATATTTCAGTTTTGGTTTATAATGTTTAATCATGAAACATCTGAATCAGCAAAACAAGGAGGATGGTTCTCTACATCAACATATTTTCTTTCTGTTTGCCATATTTAATAAGAAGCACATTTACAAATCTCCTCTGTGGATTTCAGTCTGTTTGTGGAATTCACACCAGAAGCGAGGCAGAAACTGAGAAAGGTTTTAATGCAAAGGGATGAGTCATTCAAAGATTTCCCAAGTATTTATTTGCCCTACAGAAATCACTTGATGGGTGGAACTTGAAGTTGGGCAACACCAGAGAATTCCCCCCACCTCTCTATTTGCAATGCAGGGCTGGCACAAGGCACACACAAAAGCTTCAAAGGTTGCCAGGGGCTGTGGGCACACCTTTGCATGTGTATGGGGACAGGAAGGGGGAGGGCAGGATGGCAACACGAATTTTTCAGTCCATACTTTTCTTTTACAAGCACAATGCAGAGAGATTACAAAAGGGTGTTTTCTTTGGACCTGAAGTGCTATTTGGGAAATGAGTGCTATTTCAAATGGTTCCTGTTGTTCCAAATAGTCCCACTACTTAATGAAAGGTCCCTTTTTACTACCTTGTGCCCAAGTGACTATATAAAACAGAGATGGGCAAACATTTCTAAGCAAGTTTGTGGTTTTTTTTTTTAATTCAATTTTCTACATCACAGGCAAATAAAGGCAACCTACAATGTGAATTTTTTTGGGGGGGAAAGGGGTGATTTTTAACATAGCAACAACATCAGCCTCAGTCAGGTAATATTACTTTAAACAACACCTCATAAAACTGCATAACTTTAAAATCTTAAATGCCAGAGAGCAGACACAGCAATAAACATTGATGGTGGGGGGTGTTGCTTTTAGGGCAACATTTTTGGCTTGTCTATTAATACCGTGAGAGTAGAAGGCTGCTCTTCAACACAGCTTTTGAAACTCTTCTCTTGATACTCCTTTGGAGATCTGCAGTGCAGAAAGGGTACAGGTAACTCATACTGAAATCTGCTGAATTTTAATGCATTAGAAGCTGACATGCCACAAGGTCTCCATTATTGGTATACAGTATAATGACTCGTTTTGTCAGGTATTTAATGTGGTGGCAGAAGGAAGGTTTGACCACAGGCATTTTTTTCAGTGGAATGTCCACAAATACAGACCAGAAGAGAAGTAACCTTCTATGGTCATAGTATTATTTTAAAATTATCTGCCTACATAAATATGACAGTGTTCCCTATGCACAATATAGTGCTCCTAAAAACATGCTTCCTTAAAAATGTGTATCTTGAAAATGCTTATGTTTACTATCTGAAAAAAAACCCAAACAGTTAATAACAGTGCCAAAACCAAGAATTATTTTTAGTTTTATCAAACCACATTAAGAATGATTTTAAGTTTTAGGCTTTGGTTTACACTTACAGCATCAAATGCACCGTTTCTGCTCTACCAAGAAGCCTGAAGGGCACCAGATTAGTCTAATAGAGAAGCTTGCAAGTGAATTCATTGCTACTGAGCACAGGCTGTGCTGAAATGCTCTCACTGTTCTCTCTGCTACCCTCTAGTGAACAAGGAAAAATAAGCTCCAAGTGCCTTTGAATCTTACACTGAATTGAATCTTTAAGTGAGTTATTAATCAATTCAGTTTTCCAGTTTCAGACTAAAATAGAGACCTCTCTCAACAGCACTTCCGGCAATTATTTTTCCTGACTTTGTCACTCCATAAATTGAGAAGTTTAAGACTGCAAACTGCCTTTAAAAACACTTTTTTGTTGAGGTCATTGAATTAGTTGATCTTAAGGTCTTCTCTCTGCATTCAGGACTGGCTTTTTTTCTTCCCAGTGATACACACCGGTAACAGTTTGAAGCATTTTTTTTTTCAATTGTAACTTGCTTTGAACCAATTTTTTTTAAGTGTTTTGTTCATGGTGAGGAACTACTTGTCTTCTTTTTAGAGGGAATATTGGAAAAGGGGGGATGCAGTGGAGAATGAAGCATTAGACAAACTTAGAGAATTTGCAGTAACTTGGTATCTACTGCCAGACACAAGAAAGGGGTATTTCACTGAACTAGTTAAGAAAAGTGACATTCAGGACATACTGTGAAGGTTACTACACTGTTACTGTTTGCTGTTCCTCTACACAATTTCTAGCTCCTTTCCTGCCTCTTTCTGAGGATTAAACAGATGGTAAACAGAAACTAATGTCTGTGTAACTCACCATCTGGCTAATAGATGCATTTTTGCATAGGCTCATTAGCATGCTTGTTCCATTCCAAATCCTCCATAACAGTTTCATCTCTGTCTGTATCATCTTGGTAACATAGTTAATAAATGCAAAATGCATATGCGACGTTGCAGTTCATGTGGAACATAATCACAGCTTTTAACTAACCAAAACATCAGAAATGGGACTCGACCCAACCCTCCTGAACATCAGCTGCATTTGCTGTCTGGTCCAGTTTTTGGTTATTATTTCATTCTGCTTGAATATCTGCCTTTAATTTACCACTGGTTCATTTTTTACCTGAGATGCTCTCTGCAAGAAAAAGCAACCACCAACTTAATCTTTATAATCGTTGTTTTACTTAGAGGGAAAGGTAAATCATTTAAAAAAATGAAGCTTATCAAACCTAAGCTTATTTGAATTATAGCTTGACTAGCTTTTCCCTTTATAATTACCCTGAGATCCCTAAAAGGAAGAAGAATGATAGGGCTAATTTTAGCCTATTCGATAGCATTACACAGTTTGTCAAGAACAGGGATTTTTTTCTCCTTGACCAATTCTGTCCCCATTTAATAATACTGGTCAGAAGGTTCAAAAATGGGGTTATTCAGGCTCAGCAAATTACTGCTTAGAAGTGGCAGTGTCATGACAGACCAACAGTCAGATAAACACAAAGTCAAAAATACACACAGGTCAGACTGAAAGTGGGATTCAGCAACAGCCAAGTGGAAGTCAAGAACACCGACTCTGTGCATTGCATTAAATAAGGATATACTAAAGTCTGTGCTCAGTTACTTGTGAATCATCAACTTTAAATGAAATTTGGAAATATTCAGAGGAGAAAAAATAATCTACTAACGTTCACTAATATATTATCTATGAGTGTTTTAACACAGTTAGATAAAACAGTAAAAGCATGAAAATCTCATGCCAAATACTGGGGGAATGACAGCAAAAGCAGTGGACTGGAGCCCACACAGGATTAGGATGCTTCATCACACAGGCAGCACCTGCCCTACAGCCCATCACTGCACCACACTGCAGATGTGGCTCAGAGGCACAGCATTTCAGCCAGCCCAGACTCAGGACTGGTTTCACACTGCTACTGAGGTTCCAACAAAGAGAGGCAACCACAAGGAGACAAGTTTGTCAGTGAGCTAAAATGAACCCAACACCAACATCAGGTTTTGTCAGTTTGGGTAGTCCTATGGAGCTAATGGAGAGGGAAGACTAGAAAAGAAATAAGAGTAGAAGAAGCAATGATGGAGAAGAAAGGCACAAAGGAGAAAAATATCAATAGAGAATAGAAATTGGTTGAGAAGAGGGAAAATCTAAAAATGCACCAAAAAATGTTGGTTGCACAAGCCAACAACAACAAACCTGGAAGACTAGATACACCCAGTAATTTCCAAGAGACTGCATTTCAAAAACACCAAGGATATCCTGCAAATAACTTGTTTATCCAGATTTATCTATGTGCAAATTCAGCTTATGACCAGTTTTTAGAGAGCCCAACTTAGAAACTCTTCTTTAGCAAAAATTCTGATATGGACAGCAAAGCAATTTCTGACTGTAACTCCAGCCCACCCATCAGTGGGACTACACTTCAGTAGTGGTCTGATAGCTTTTGTCCCAGTTTTATTTGGCAAGACTATCACTACTCATTTATACTTGCACATTGACTTGAAAACATAATCATTTTACCTCAGATTACTGAATTACCAGCATGACTCTAAGAACCCTGGTTTTTAAAAAGAAATCTCTAAGCATGACTCTGAGGACAGGTGGCTAATTTCAGAGCTCTTCCCACAAGATGTTGCAGACCCTCAGTTTCAAGTGACGATACTGTCAAGTGCTTAGCATACACAGGTTTTGACCTTAGTCATCTAAGTTTTAGAATTCCTATATGGTCCACTGGCAAAGCCCTTCAGTTTTTAAAGTGCTGTTCTCAAGGCAACAATGCATTGCTTAATTCCACACTGGACAAATTCCACACTTCAGCAGGAAGCTCTGTTCCAAGCAGAAATTGCAATTATCAGACCCAGTAAAAAAGAAAAGAAAAGGAAAAAAAAATTATGTCTGGCCTCTTTTGTAATACCAACCATTCATGTTTCCACCGCTCTTTTCCAGTCCTTTGTACTTCTACATCTGAGCTGTACTTCTTGGCTATGGGCTTCACAGCGTTCTTCAGAAGAAAATGACAGGCAGCAGAATAAAAGGGACATTTAAGTGTCCAAGGAGCAATTTTTCTTCACTCCAGACAGCAAACCTTCATCCAAGCTCCCATCCATAATCAGTACCCCATACCTGACATGGCAGCATTTGGACATAAGGCTCACTCTTGCACCAGGGTCTAAAGCAGTACAAAGAAACCTTCCAAAGACAAAAAAAAAAACCCCAATCCTCTAAAATTCTGCATACAAGGCAATTAATTGAAAAAATAGCTAAGTTGTCTAAATTAGCTGCTGTCTAGACATGTGTTTTTGGTTTTTCAGGCAAGGTTTGGGTAGTGGGGGGGCTACAGGGGTGGCTTCTGTGAGAAGCTGCCAGAAGCTTCTGCTGTGTTTTGACAGAGCCAATTGCAGATGGCTCCAGGACAGATCCACCACTGGCCAAGGCTGAGCCCATCAGTGATGGTGGTAGAGCCTTTTGGATAAGATATCTGTGAAGGAAAAGAAAAAATTACTGGGCAGAAGTAATTTGCAGCCAGAGAAGGAGTGAGAATATATGAGAGCAACAAGTCTGCAGACACCAGGTCAGTGCAGAAGGAGGGGCAGGAGGGGATGCAGGAGCTGGAGCAGAGAACCCCTGCAGCCCCATGGTGAGGCAGCTGTGCCCCTGCAGCCCAGGGAGGACTGGAGCAGGTGAGTGCCTGAAGGAGGCTGTGGTCATGTAGGAAGCCCAGGTTGGAGCAGGCTCCTGGTAGGAGCTGTGGGAGCCCCATGCTGGAGCAGGCTGTTCCTGAAGGACTGCACTCCACAGAAAAGACCCCATGTGAGACCCACACTGCAGCAGTTCATAAGGAACTGTAGCCCCTGGGCAGGACTCACACTGGAGAAGTCTGGGGAGGACTGGCTCCAGGGGCAGGGACTACGTGCTGGGCAGGCAAAGGACTCTTCTTCCTGAGGAGGAAGCAGCAGCAGAATTAGTATGTGATGAACTGACCTTAATTCCCACTCCCCATCTCCCTGCACTGCTAGGAGATGGGAGGTAGAGAATTGGGAATAAAGTTAGGCCTGGGAAGGAGGGAATGGTGGGGGAAGGGTTTTTTAAAGATTTAATTTACCTGTCCTTACTTACTTGTGGTCCTACTCTGACCTTTTGATTGATAATAACTTCAGTTAATTTCTCCAGATTGGGTCTGTTTTGCCCACGACAGTAACCAGTGAGTGATCTCTCCCTGTCCTTATCTCAAGCCGTGATGTTCCACTGTATCTTCTCTCCTCTGTCCAGCTGAGAAGGAGAGTGACAGAAGAGATTTGGTGGCACCTGGTCTAGCCAGGGTCAACCCACTACAGGCTGCTGTCACAAAGAGAGTGCACCTTTCTCAGCATTACTAATCTGGACTCATTAAAGGTGTTGGGGCAGGGTCAGTGCCTACAAAACAGGCTGAGTATAAATCCTTTCAATAGCTGATGATGTGCAGTTGACACAGGGCCAATGCACAATTCTAAGGTCTCCAGCAGGGATCAAGAACATTTAAATCAATGAGTTCAATCAACTGGCAGGTGTTCACAAGAAAAAATTCAAGATGTGTGTGGCTTGTATATGACATTTCGTAGTGCCCATCCCAGGTGGGGATTAGAACAAATAAAAAAGGATAATTACTGTCTAATTAGAACATAAAGTTATGACATTGTAGTCTGCACTTAGCCTGATAATACTAGAAATACAAAGCAAGCACCCACTTAAGTATTTCAAAACTTGAACAATAGAGAGATGAAGAAACATCTTCTAGAACAGAGATTCATCTCAGCAGAAAATGCCACTTTTTTTTTCATTTATTTATATTTTAAATCATCAACAATCCAAATCAGGATTAACAGAAGTGGGGATTTCTGAGGCAAAAAATAAAACAATTAAATGAGATTTCAGGTAAATTAAAGTACAGCATATGATAAAACTAAATTTTTTATTTCGAGTGATTTTAGCTTCAAGGAGCACACACACAAAATAAAAATAGCAGTACAAGTCTAGAAACCTCATGCCACCTCATACCATCTTGCAACTGGTGTTTTTAGTGTAAGAGGACACTGCTTCTCTTTCGTGCCTCACTGCTCCCCCATACCAAAAAAAAAAAATTCCAAAGCATCACTGAAATATTATTATTTTCCAGGAGAAAAAGAACAGCACGAGAAAGACCCTTACCCTGCTTTCTCCAAAGCTACCCCCGTGACAATGCCAAGGAGGTGCCAGGCTGTTGGTCAGACAGCTCCATTGGAACCCTCAGCTCTCTGTCCCCCACCACAGTACCCCTGACAGAACAGACACAAAGCATGCTGCCCACCTTTTGTTTACTTCATTCCCAGCTTGCTGCTTACAGGTGGGGCAAAATTACTGAAGCCATCTGGAAATATTATGATTATACATTTGCAGAGGGAAGTCTGGTGGTTCTTTCCATCTAATTCCTTCAGAAAAGTTCATGAACTATTACTGTTTTTCTGTTCAAGGATTTCAAATGTGGGCTTTTTAGAATATAATAAGCCAAACTCATAACCATTCCAGACAAAAGTCCTGCCAAAAGTAACATCCACGTTGGCACCACCAGAAAGGTCTAACAGCCCTCCCTCCCCTGGTGTGTGACTTTTACTGTGTTCCTTCATCATAAAATTATAGATTCATAGAATAATTAAGGTTGGAAATATCTTTAAGATCATAGAGTCCAATTTTTAACCCAGAACCACTGTGCTCACCACTAAACCATGCAGTATGCAACAGAATCAGCCTCAAATCCAGAACTGGCAAAACCTATTATCTATACAGTTCCACACAGAGCAAGGTCCTACAAGAATCATCCACCATTTATTCCTGCCAACACTGCACATCCCTGTGCCTTCCTTCCTTCTAGATAGGAAGCAAATTAAGCCCTTGGAAAATAGGAAGTTATTTACATAAAGTATTAATGCCTCTTGATGCAACAGTATTCAATATTTTACTCTTCGTTGCTTCACATCAATCACAGTCTCTTAGATTTCAGAGTAATGTTTGCCCAGTCACTGTGTAAAGCCAAATATTTAAAAAAAAAAAAATCTGCTTGTTCCTTGACAGAAATTAATTATCTATTTATAACCTCATAGTCTGGTGTATCACAGGTATTTTGGAATAAACTAAAATATAAAAAAAATCATTATAGACTACATTTTGCATGCAAAACTGGCTAATTCTACAATTTCTATCATTTCTATCATCAGTTATAAAGATGAATAAAAATTCTTCTAATCAAACAAAGGAAGCCATAAGATTTCCACAGTACTTCTCATAAATGCAGTCAGGTTACTATTAATGTTATATATCACCTTATAAAATTATGAGACACATACAGACTGCTGCTCTTCAGCAAGTACTGTTTGCCAAAATGGACTTTCATTTTTCTCTTCCATAATTAATTCATGTATAGATACGGGTGTCTAGAGGAAAAACCTACACCTACACAGAATAATGTATCAGCTACAGGTTTTACATTACTATCCTTAAGAATTCAGTGAGGAACTAAAAATCACATAATGATGAAATGACTTTGCCAAGGTTATGCAAAATGTGCCTGGCAAAAATTGGAATCAAACCTTTAATCACCAGAGCCTACTTAATCACAAAAGTCAAACTTTCACTCTCTTGAATATGGAAAAAAAAATTCTCAGTCAAAATGCTTTCATAATCAACTAGAAAGGTATCATATAATTGGATATTGAATCAATAAATCCCAGTTTACATGCAGTGCTATGTCTATTTTGCCAATATTGACATATGTCTACTTTGCTATCACTGACTGCTTTTCTGTATTTTATATTAATATATAACAATTTTATTCAGATTTGCTGTGCAGTAATACCTTTCTCTGAAACTGACCAATTTTTAATATATTTTTAAAGTACTTCTTTCAAAGCCTGTAATTAAATTTGTCTGAAATTTACTCCATCTTTTCCCAACTCAAAAATACCAGCCTCTAATGCTATAAAATCCAAGTCTAGTATCAAAGCCTGGTTTATTTTAGTTCTGTGTGTCCCACTTTCAAACCAAATGCTTCTAATGAGATTAAAAGGCAAAAAAATCAACTAAACAGAACAACTCACCTGGGCATCTTAGAAGGTCATTTCAAATCCATATAGAGTTTGCCTGGGACAGTTCTAACATTGAGGAATAACATATTGGCCACAAGAGCCTGTGGTTTACTTTAGTACCGGGATAATGAAAAAAGCAGAACAATAAATAAATTATCATTTTTCTCCACTTTCACCAGTGCTGTATGATATGTTAAAACAATGTAAGTCTGAACTGTGTAAACCTCCATCCCTCAAAAATTGTGAATAGTTTCTCCGTGCTGGAATGTTTCACTGATTCCTGCTAAGTGATTTGCAAGGTTGAGTAGAAAAACAGAAATATCTTCTCTGTTTCTCATATAAGAATCATGATCTGTTTGAGGTACCTTAGGAACCAGCAATGAGAGAGGATCAGAATGGGCAGTGGTTGCTGCAAGGTTTGTTTGAGTCCAAACAATCAGAATAAAATCTTTCTTGGTGTCATTGATGATAACAAATGTGATGGTATGAGTTCCTTCCTCACTCATCAGTGTGAAGGGATCTTCATAAATCTGCAAACAATTCATAGCCATATTTCATGAGCTCTGGAACTGAAAGAGTCACTAGCAAATAAGGCTGGTGCTGCACTGGTTTAGTTCTATTAAAAGAAATATCAAAACAATACAAAACTGCCACACTTGTCTCAGGGACCACATACACTTAAAAGCAATATGATTATTCTTCGCTGGGAAAATGTTACAGTCACTCAGATCTGCCTAAATGAGAAAAAGAGAAATTACTACTGGAAATAGGGACTTAAAACTAATTTTAATAACACCTATATTTAAACTCCACATAGCCACAAAGCATGTATTTCATAGTAAGCTCTGCAACCAAACACTTAATTCCTTAAGCATAGAACTACTTACCAGCCTACCAAGCCTTTAGGAGTACTACATTAAAACACTACTTACAATCTCAAAAGCCAACACAAGGAAATTTGAATTCTTGTGTACAAGATGTTGTAAGGCAACTTAAACGAAAACTCATGTATGAAGAGTATGCTTTACTCAAGACTAATCCCCCTTTCTGTTTTGGAGCAAACACATTCCCAGACCTCTGGTGTGCCCTAAACCACCAGAGCATGTCCTAAGACAGATGAAGGCTTTGCCTGCCAGGAGCACAGGTGTTGCTGTAGGAGTCTGACCTGCCCCACAGCTGTTCCTGGGACACTCTCAACACAGCCACTGTGTTGGCTGTGTATCTCAAGGCAGACATATAAATTTCTCTGTGCGACTATCTTAACCTCCTCAGCTGATGGTAATTGTGTCATGGGATACTCAAAGAGGAGGAGAATGAGTATGAGGATTCACCCAAGCTCAGTAAATGTCCTTCCTTCTACTCTCCCCAACTCCAATATGTGCAAATTGCTCCCACTTACAGCCTTCCTGTTGCAGTGAAAATCAGAGATGGTACTTGAATTAAGCTGTTTTCCACCCATCCCTATTTAACCTACTCACAGCCTGTCTGCTACACAGCACCCTGTACTGACAGCAAACTCCTCAGCAGGCTTAGCAAAGGTTTCTCCTAGCATAGAACCATTCATAAGGCTGGTGTTAGGTGAGCAGGTGTTGAATGGAACCTTCAAGTGCTTCCAACTTAAAAGCCTTCATGGGATGGGAGCATCTTTTAAACAACACAGAATCTAAAATGTAGAGAGTAATAACTCCCTGAGATTAGCTCAGCTAGGTTAGAGCAGGGTGCTAATAACACCAAGGTTACCTGTTCAGTCCCTGCATGGGCCATTCACTTCAGAGCTGGAGTTGATGATTGCTGTGGATTTCTTCCAATACAGAATATTCTGTGACTCAGCTGAGATCTTCATCTCCTGTAGTGATGCAATAGCTCCTTGCTGCCACTGACTGGAAGCTAACTATCAAATAAATTACATTTTTAATGTCACAGTACTTGTTCTTTGATTCTTCCTGGACACCAATTCACCATCATACTGAAAACTGAGAATGCAATTTATGACCAGAGAATTGCCCAAGACAACCTCACACAATTCACATCACCACTGGTAAAGTTAGAACAAGTAGCAATTCACGTATTGTTTCTTTGCCTAAAATTCTTCCTACATAGATAATTTAACCCTTCCTTAGACACCCTGCCTCTCTGCTGGGCTTTGAAATTTAACAATAATAAAGCCTTGACTTCAGGTATATATATTCTGTCACGTTGTGAAGTTTCCCTCTAGATTTTGGGAGACATAAACATTTACAAACCTTCACATGCCTTCTCGAAAACACTAGAAGCAATTTGGCACAACTGAGCACAAATCCCTTCCCACAGTCATGCCTTGCCACCTCTCTGCTCCAGTGAGATAGAGTTCACCCTGGCAGCTGATCCCACTTTCTGGAGGATAAAGGAGACAGACCAACAGATGGGATGTCTGTACAAAACTTTAACTCAAACAGCTCATGGCAGCATTGGAGAAGTCACCTGGGAGAGAGCAGCTTCTTTCCAAAGGGAGGGCAGACTAAGGAGCACAGTAAACACAGGTCAGAAAAATTCCATCTCCCAAATCATCTTCCCCAGCCTCCACTGCTCCCTTTGTCCCTAAGCTGCAAGGTCCTGGGTGCTTTCAGCAGGACATTTTGGGCTGGATTCCATCACTTCCTGCCTCACAACAGCACCCAGCTCTGGCAGGGACAGCATTGCTACAGCCCTGCTCCCACCTCCACCTACATTTTAAAGCTAATGCCTGATTCAGAAAATGGTATTCTCTAAGAAGTGCCAGAAAGTTCATTTATATGTGATTACAGTTTTCTAAACTCCTTAAAATTCAGAAGTTGGAGCTAATTTCAACATTAATTGCCTAAATATTCAGCCAAATTGCTTCCCTGCTCCCAAGTGAGAGGGTAAAAAAAAAGACTCATCTCAAGGTTTGCAAACATAATTGTTTTGGCATCCATAGCTGTGAAGTAGTGACAGCTCCTCATAACATAAAATTTACTTGAATATTCAAAAGTCTGACTTCAGGGATCATTGGAATTAATGTAGTTTTTCTTTTTGGGGCTTTTTTTTTTCTTTTTATATTTGGTTCTTTTATGAAGTAAACTTGATGTTATGGAAATTTTGCCCAAATAATAGTTACACAGAAAAATTTCATACACAAACATAGA
Source organism: Irena cyanogastra (assembly GCA_013397155.1). Lineage (NCBI taxonomy): Eukaryota > Metazoa > Chordata > Aves > Passeriformes > Irenidae > Irena > Irena cyanogastra. The sequence goes on along the minus strand of VWZV01009824.1, from coordinate 151,167 downwards.
TAAGTCTATCCCATCAACAAAAGTCATTAGAAACTCAAAACAGGCAGCAAGACTCAGATGCAGGAAGCAGGTTAATATCTACTTTTAGGTGCTTTTCTAAAACCAATTACTTTTCAAGTTCACTTCCATCCTTTAAATATAATTTCTCTACCTTCCAAAACAGCTACAAGTGGTGTTTCTCCCCACTTTATTTAGCACTTGGCCATGAAAATAGAAGAGCAAAAAATGCACACAGCTTCTTTTGAATAGGATTTTAATTCATAATTATATTTCTGTTATAAAACATTCCTACATGTAATATGTACTAAACTTTCTTTCATCTATTTGTGACTTCTGTCAATCATAAGCACAACTCTGTTTTTTCAGAGCAGTAAAAGCTGTAATGGTTGACAAGCACATAAAAATGGACTTTTTGTGTACACCTGCTCTATGTTTCTGCATCAAAGAAGGAAAAGAGAAGCGTTTTCTTCTGCACGAAAATACACTGTAAACAGTGCAATTGTCTCACAATTTTGGCAGGTCTAATTTTGTAGAAAAAGCAAAACTATCTTATCATATCTTAAAAGAAATCACAGATTCACACAGCTGTTCTGCTATGTTGAAAACTTCACGACAATTCTGAGGCTGCTGTGCATGTTTCCTACAGAAAACAAAAAGTGTGTGTACATATATATTTCTTTAATTCGAGTCCTAACCAATTAGCATCTCTTCTTCCACCTCCCTGCCGCTGGCTAAAGCATCACTTCTTCTCCCTAACCTACACTACACACACTTAACAAAGCTGTGGGTGCCTAAATGTTCTCCCACTTGACACGTTAGAATCGTTTTTAACAGTTTCGTTTACAACTGGATGCCTGTAATTTCCTAGCATGGCCTGAGGCAGTTTCCTAAACTGTGTCATTATCTCGACAAGTCTTCAGGGACAGGGCTAAACAAGGTTTAAAATGTTACCTACAGGGGTCCTTGGGGTTTCTTAAAGAGTTTTTCTAGTTATTTGGGTGCTTAATATCAATGGGGGAAAGTGCTTTTATTCTCTTTCATTTGGCATTATCTTTCCACCACCATGTATTTTCCACAACTAACAAAGTTATTGACCACTTCCATTTGTAGAAAACCAGCAATTTTTTTATTGCCTCTTCTATCTTCCAAAAATTTCTATAATTAATTTCATAACACCAACTTTCACTGAACATTTTTCCCCTGAGCACTTCCAAAATGACTATTAGGAAGGCTCCGCTTCCTTATTATATGTTTAATCTTTCTAAAACATTACCTCCACTAAATTTAACAAGAGTATTGTAAAACATTTCAGAAATGGGAAAAAAAGGTCATTTTTATTACATTAATTATATAAATACTTCAAGTTTACAGGAGACATTTTTTCAATTTATTTTACTTCAATTCACCACCATCTTATTCAAAATGACAGCCATTACATGTCTCACTGTTTCAGTAAAGGGAACAAATCTGCAACCACAAAAAAGCTGTACAATTTTTTTTTTCCTCTCCCTCCTTGAAAATGCACTGCAGAGCTAATCTGAACATCTGGGCACGAAAGGGAACTGCGATGGTTTTTGTAGTACAAGTAGCTCAGCAGAGTTACTTGTATCCATTTTTGTCTTCTTTACAAACTGACAGAAATGGGGATTGCATCTTCAGTCTTGGGGATACATAGTACATGAACACTAAAAAAATAAAGAGTGACTCCTGCTTCTGCTTTTGTTGAATTTGTGGAGTTATTTCAAAATAATAGGGTGAACCACATCTTTTGGCCAGACATTTGGTATCTGGGAGAGAGTCTGGCCATTTAACATTAAAATCTGTAGGGAAATGTAGGGGAAAAAGGACTATTCCCATAAATTTAATGATACTGTATCATAATTAATAGAAGCTTAGTTGATTAATACTAAATTAATTAATATCCTTATTAATAATAAATAATAATTAATAACTATTATTAGCAAGTAGTTAGTAAGCTGGTAAGACAAATCAGATATTTCTACACTTCATATTTAGATATTTTAGTTTTCTTAAGTCAGGCAACTTCCCTTGACCACATGACAAAACCACAGCTAGTATCATTTAAGAGTTAACAGTCTGACTCTGAAAATTAAAGTATGAAATTAATTTTATGTTTGTAGCAGAATTATTTCTTCATTAAAACTCATAGTTGATTAAAGATGAAAACTGATTAAATATGTAGTTGTATAATACAATTAAGAGATCACAAGCCTAGAGACAAAACACTAACACTTCCAAAATATTTTAAGAAGAGTGAAATATTACCATGAGACAGAAATCCACAGTTTTTTGTCTTATAACTACCAGAATAGTATTACTTCTTCTCATAAAATTACAGATTAAATTAAATTTGTCCAAACTAATTTTTTACCTACAATAGGTTGTCTTACCCATTTGAATGGGATTTTGGCAGGAGATTCAAACATTTCCTATTCTTAAGCTTTTTAACATTAAATTTGATTTATAAGGTAGTTAAATGCATTTCAAGAGGATTCTTTGACCTAATTACTATGTTTAGTGAACTGTGGTATTTTTCTCCCCAGTTATTTATTGGTTTCACAGCAGAAGCTCAATCAATTTCTTTCCTGTTGACAGAAGGATTTAAATGTCTATCTTGTACATATTCTCAAGTGCTAACAATGATCTAGAACATGATGAGCTAATTAATTATATAATTAATTATTGTTATAAATTAATTTATTTCTATTTTATCTTGAACTACTAAATGAATGGAAAGAAGAAAAAGAAAACTTCTGGAAAGTACCCAAGGAAGAAAGGACAGCCACTGACATGAACTTCCAGCACAAAAATAACCCAGTAACACGAGGCAGCAATGAAAGCTGTAGGTAGATAATTACTGGCAAGCAGACAAAAAAGTGAAGGCCCTTTGCCATTTGGCTGAAACACCAGGTCAGCCTCCCAGCTGTGCAGCTGCTCAGAGCTCTTTCCTGAGCACTGGAGGAATTCCCAGTTGGGGATTTCTTCCCTGCAGAGTCCAGTGTGGGAGGCATTGTCAAGCTCATCCCCTGGGCTGCTGCTCCCAAAGCAGCAGTGAGCAGGAGGCCACAGCAGCATTGTCACACCTGCCCTGTCTCCATCCTTGTCCATAGCTTTCAGTGGCTTCAGCACTCTGGGGCTCTGCAGGAAACTCAAGATCATCTTCCTTCCCAAATCGAGAGGATCCCTATTCCTCTATGCCTGCCCTAATCACGACCATACACAGCCCTCCTCTGTACTCTTTCTGTACATTAATTATTTTAGATATTCAACAGACAACACATACAAAATGTATTTTACTCACTGAGATCAAGACAGGATGTCTTGCAGCTGAGAGGTTCAATTCATGACAAAGAGATGGCACACTTGGGCCATTGGGCACCAAGAAGAGATGTATGAACATAACTAGAGCAACAATGTAAATTAAATCTATATTTGCTCAGAAATAAACAAGGCATCTGCCTTGTGTTAGAGGTGTCAAAAGCAGGGTGAGAGGAAGGCACAACAGAACAGCTTTCACAGAAAATTATTTCATTTCAGCCATCCATGAAACATATTAACTCCCTCAAAAATCTTTTCCTCTGTGCCTCTCCTGCAGAGAAAGCAAGCAAAGACAAAACTAGGAGAAAGTATTCTAAAAAAGAATATAAGTACAGCCCACATTTATTACAGAAAGTGGAGCCACCAGGGACACAAACTGCAGAGAACAGATTGCATAAATCACCTTCAGTTCCTATTTAGAGTAAATCACTCTCACCCACCTTGACCTCCCACAAATTTGTTTTGCAAAGCCGGAGTTATCCATCAAGTGATCTATTCTGAGCAAGCTGAACAACAGCCATACCTGCACATATGGATAGCTCTCTCCAGAAAAGTCATGTTACTTTCCGCTTGTTAGTGGTCCTGCACAGACTCATGAGCTCCCAAACTCTTCCAGAACCTGGTAAAAAGTTACACCCAGGAGATTAAAATAATGAAAAAGTTTCCTATGCCAATTGCTGAGGTCAAAAACATTTCTGTGTTTCACAGAACTACTGACTGATGCTGACACAACTTGTACCTAACCATCCTTGAAACATTTACTGGGCTAAACTTTCAGCATAATGATTTTATATATGCATTCAAAAAGATGCTGTAACAGTTCATCACAAGCTTCTTTCTGCTCCATAAAAAAATGAGAAATACAGGAAATGAGAAACCAATTGCTTTTCTGTCCATAGATGAATGAGTGAGACGCCAAGGTTGTGTAACAAATGCAAGGCATTTGTTCCCTATAAATCAGAATATACAGATTCACTATTTGTGCATTCCCTGAAGTGGCAGAAAGGCATGATACATTTCGAGGTAACATACACTGAATTTTGAAATCAGTCTAAAATGTGGCTACTAAGAGAGGCATCCAGACATTCACCTTCAGAAGGACTTAATGCTTCTGATTTCTTCCTCAAACTCCTCCCACTTTCATCATTAAACACTGACTTTTAAAATGCAATTTATTATGACAAAAAAAGGCAGACACTGAGGAAAACTACTCTTCCATGAGCGTTCACATTAACAACAAAACTCCCTACCCTGGGCTTTTAAAACATGCAGGTTTCACAAGGCTTTGTCAGTTTGGAGACAGCCAAATTGAAGTTTTCAGAGTACCCCAGCTCAGTAGCACCCCCCAAGGTACTGGGAAACCCCACTGGGATGTTTCAGAATCCAACTGCAGCCAGCAGGATCACAGGCTGCAGCGGCCAGACCTCTGCCAGGAATTAGCATCAGCACAAGAAAGCACCCACTCAGTTTCCAATTCAGGGGCAGTTTTAGAAATTGAGTAATTTTAAAGCTATAGCAAGAGGTGCCCAATAAAAACTAAGCAGGAGTTTATTATATGTATTCAGAAAGGACTGTAAATACTGCAGAATGTGACTTTTAAACACGAATCTTCTGACACCCAACTGAAAGCCCAGAGCAAAGCCCAGCTGGCTGCCTGTGGCCTGGGGGACTCTGCTTTGGCAAATCCATTCCCAGAACACACTGGAGGAGGAAAGCTCTGAGCATTCCCAGACCAAACTGCTCTGTGTTTTGACAGACTTGTTCCATCCCGCAGATGCTCACGATAGACCCTGAGACACCTCAGCATACAAAGCAGAGATGAATTTAATCCTCAGTGGGGAATAGCAGGTGGCTGTGTGAGGTGGAGAATTTTTCATTAATTCCACAAAATGGCTGTAAATGTAAAAATGTTTATATTTGGGTTCATGTGATGGTGATTTGAGAGAGGTAGGAACAAGCAAAGTAAAATCTCCTGGGAAAAAAGGTTGCTGAGATTTTGGTGAAAGTCAGGAAAAAGAGTTTCAAATAGCGACACTATAAACTTCTTCGGAAAAAAAAAAAAAACAGACCTTCATCTCTATTTTGTGATAGAAGAAATAGGTAGCACACAGCAGAACACAGCTTAGCTCACCACTACAAATATTAAATTGCAGGTCTCTGGTCAACATTGTCAGAGGAAAAAAATAAGCCACACTTAGAACATAGGATGAAAACAATTCTTCTTTTGTAAGGTATGAAACTAATAACCCTCAGGAAGTAAGCTGTGTTTCTGAAAGGAAGGACATGAAAAAGAACCCCTCTTCCCCATGTTCTCACCCACTAAATTCCTCCCTCTTCAGAGAGTGACAATTTCATATCAGAGTACATGTTCAGGTACAGAAATCAAAGTACAGGCAGTTTCAATTCCTCCAAGCTGCTGCATTTGAAACCTGTGGTTAGCACATTTTTCTCAACACCAGTTTTTCTTCAGAAACTTCTGTGCAGAAAATACATGGCAAAACAGAAAATTGTCTTGGAAATACAATTTGTATTTGAAGAATGAAAAAGTAGTCCACAGACATGCTGCCATGTAAATTTTTATGTGTGTGTATATATACATATATATATATATATATGTACATATGTATACGTATGTATGTATCTTTGAACTGTGTATATATATGCTAACATATTTTAAACCTACACTTAGGAGGTTACTTTCTCCTGGACTCAAAACCTTTTACCTTTAGTTAGGAGAAAAAAGAAAAATACATTTTCATTGTAGTGTCATGTAGATTATCTGCTGCAGCCAGTCTATATGATATTTCTTCCTAAACTAAAACTCTTTTTTTTTTCTTCAGGCTATAGTCCAAACACAGACTCTGTGTTACAGCTGGGATTGTTTTCTACAAATGAATTCTGCTACTGCTACAGGAAGTGACAGCAATTGTTATTTGCAGAATGACCAAGTTGCAACTACTGCTTTGGTTTGGGTTTTTTTGTATTTCTCCTTCCATTCTTAGCTCAAGCTGTTTAGAGCAGAAAACACTCTTCTTTGAAACACAATCCAAATTTGAGGATGGATACAAATTACATTATGGGTAATGTCCGAGTGTGCGGGTATCCTTACCACTCCTACTCTGCTCTTGTGAAACTAACAGGAGCCTCAGAATAAAACGGATTTTGAGGTGCTGCTGTGAATCCAGAGGAGGAACATGAAGATGACCAGAGGGCTGAAGCCCATCTCCAGTGAAGACAGGCTGTGAGAGGCAGGGTTGTTCAGCCTGGAAAAGAGAAGGCTTCAGGAAGACCTTAGAGCAACCTGCCAGTACCAAAAGGGGAGTCTACAAAAAAGCTGGACAAGGACTTTTAAATAGAACATGCAGTGATAAGAAAAGGGGAAATGGCTTTAAACTGAAAGAGGGTGGGATTAGATTAGATATTAGGAAGTGTGAGGGTGGTGAGGCACTGAACCAGTTGCCCAGAGAAGTTGCGGATCCCTGGAAGTGTTGACGGCCAGGCTGGATGGAGCTTTGAGCAACCTGGTCTACTGGAAGGTGTCCTTGCCCATGCCAGGGGAGCTGAAACTGGGTAATCCTTAAGGTTTCTTCTAACCCAAACCTTTCTTTAAGTCTAGAAGACTATTATTTCTTAACCAGTAGTGCACAGCACTTGGAATGACCAGACAGTATCTGGCTATATCCAGTAAAGCATACTTCTTGCAGCCACCTCCATGTCAGGCAGATCTCCATTTTAGCAATTACTTTCCAGTGATTGCCCTTTCTGCAAACCAGTGTCTTCTCCCTCAATATCAGAAAGTTGTACCTTCAAATAAGTGCTGGCAGGCTCTAACCTGCAGACCTCCAAATCAGCATCCCTTGCCACCAGACACATTCTCAGCTCATAATTTATTAAAACCAAGCCTGTTAAACACAAAGTTGGTATAAAACCCTCCTCAATAAATTAGATTTCGTGGTTTGGAAACAGTTAACTGCCTTACTGTTGAAATAATGGTTTTCTTTTCTTGGTTTTCTCTGCCTGGGTCACCTTCATGCTGGCCATAGAAGAAAACAGGCCTTCTATTTCCAGACTGGGAAAAAGGCAACAACATAGAGGTGTATAAAGGGAGGTGCATCTTTCTCTGAACTTCACACACATGGTAGGCAAGTGCAGACTCAACAACAAAGCTGCTGCATAGCATGGACACCAATACGACCATCCCCTAACATCAGAAGAGACTAGCTGAGCTACTGACTCCATCCTGAGCAGCACATGTGCCCAGACAAGAGGATGTCAAAATCCATCTATGCACACACTTAGCTTACAGCATGAGCTCCAAACTCTATGCCAAACCCATGACCTATGACATGAAATGCTACCAGTGTAAGCCACAAGTCAGGAAGAACCAAAGGCATTACTAATTAAGAGCAATACTTGTAATGGGAATTTCTTAGGTTAAAAAGCTCAGGTGATGTTAAATGATAAACCATAATCCATATTTAAATGCACAACAAAAAAAGTTTAAAAAATAAGAAAGTAATTCCTATTAAAAGATTAAAAGATCCAGTCTTAAACTCAGTCCAAGTTTCTCTGTTTCTCCCTTTTTCACCACACAAACTCAGCTACCAGCTGGCATTACTACCTTTTCAATTGCAGCTAAGTCCCACTGTCTGTCCAGCTTTGCAACCATTGCATCCAAGATGACAAAGTGCTCATTTAAGAGAGAAGTGGCCACCTGAAGTCAGATGCACAGGGTCACCAGGGTCAGAGGTGACCAGAGGCTCTATGCTTGAATCAGAACCCATCCAAGAAACTTTCTCACGAGCTGTCCCTTCCTAACCAAGGCAGCCACACCAGTTGAGTGTATCCAGCAAAGCCAAAGTATTTCTGTAAAAACTGAGTATTTTTTAAGAATTATCACATGATATCAGAAGAAAGAGCATGGCCAGTCCCCACCCAAAACTCACAGGCTTCTGAAGACCTTTTGCCTGGCTCCTCTTCCAAATCCTATTTTTCCAGTTTACATCTGTCCACAAGTGCTTCAATAAGGATCTGCTCAATCATAAGGGCAAATATTCCTGAGTAGATTCCCTCTTCTGGAGTAACTAGCCATCGTATGTGTTTTTCAAGGAGATGGGGTAAAAATTCATCATTAATCCACGTGGCATTTTTTCTATGGTGGCTGAGGGAAAAGGTTCAAAGTCTTTCTCACTCTGAAAACTCCCAATCCCTTCAGGTCCTTGACCTCACACTGCTTGTGCAAAAAATTTCCACTAGATGGTGTGGGATATGTAGGACATGTAACTCTGTACTATTAGTAAATACACATTCAGAAAATTGTATTTCCCCTAGTTTCAATTTTAATTTCCTTGCCTTTCAAGAGAAAGAATTAGTTTATAGGAAAAGCAAAACACATACCTGAAAATGTATTAATTCTAGTTAGGATGTGTGCACACTGGTTTTCCAGGAGGATAAAAGCAGTAACTCTGAAATCCTATCATCCAGTGAATTGCCTTAAAAATCAAGCATGCCATTATTACTTCAAATAGGAAAAAAATAAAAAACAAAGTCATTCCTCTGGAGAGGTGGAGAGGAGAATTTTTTTTTTTCCCCCTTAGGAAGAGAAAACACTAAAAAGTCCAAGAGAATGCAGAAAGCCCTGACATTTAGTCAGTCCCATTTCAGCCCATATCTGAAGGGCAATTCTGCTTTGAAGATGTGACTTTCTTACTTAGGAATCTTCTACCAGGGGCCTGATGCAACAAGTTCTCTGGCCCTTGGCTGTGTCAGTGCGGCACACACAGGCTCCATCCCTCTCCCCAGAGCTGTGATGGTGGGATCTGGAGAAGGGGGGAAGGAAATTAATTATCAGAACTGGTATGCACATTTCAACAGTTATTCTTTTGTAAGAATTAGTCTCAGATGATCTTCATAACTATCACCAAGGACTCGATAAGGCTCAGGTGCAATGCTAATGTTAATTAAGACAATTTCTTCAGAGAACTTGCATTATTGAGTGAAAAGGAATGAACTTAGCTTAACTCTTGAATGAATTTGCAGAGTTCAGAATAATAAATAAAAATTAAAAAGAGAAAAATCATAATCCTCACATATCTTTAACCTTGGCACATATTAAAATAGAAAATATAAAGACAAAAAAACCCATTAAATCCTACTGATATTTTTAGGCAATTTTCAGTGCTGAATTGCATGTTAAGTCTATACACTGTTGAAAAAATTGTAAGCAAGCACACATGATCTAAAGCAGAAATTGATTTATTACTCTCTGTCCACTAATCAGAAATAACAGAATAAAGTCAAAGTACCGCAAGGAAAAGAAGTGACATGGAAGGCCAGTTTTTTTCTTTTTGGGTGGAGCTCTTTGTGTCTTCCCTTTCTTACTTCCCTTAACTTCCCAACTCTCTTACTCCAGTGTTTTGTGAGCTCTGTTTTTTATTTCCTCAGACAGTTACTTTTTCCCCTTGCAGCTTCCCCAAAGAGGTGCAAGCAGTTCCTTGGGAATCTCTTAACTTTATATGTTTGAATTGCTTGGGAGCTACATTTGAGGGTCTTTCATTATTACTTTATAACTCCTTGCCAAGCAGGCCAGTTACAGACTCAAACGAAGAGGCCACTCAGCTTTGTTTTTAAAAGTCCATGATGAGACAGTGATACTTATGGAGCCAGACTATCTGGCAGTAGAGGCACAGAATTACTTTATCAGGAGTTCTTGTCAAAAACTGTCTGGAGTTTGTGATTTTATAAGCTTTTAGAGTTCACTATCATAAAACAGGTAGCTGGGAAAAAATAAGTGTTACTTGCTTATCTCACTTCAACAAAAACCCTGTGGGAAAAGTTTGTTAAGTATTCTCATAAATTATTACAAGGAATGTTCCAAGGAGGGGGAAGAAAAGGGGAGGGATTAATAAACTGGATTTGCATGACTGCAGACATAATCTATACCTGCCTTACCTGTCTTAGGAGGGGCTGATGTCACACAGTCACCCCAAAACCATTTTTCCTGCTGCTAGGTTGTGGCATGCCACTCTCAGGAGCTGGCTATGAGAAGAGCATCCTAAAAAGTCATCAACAAGTGGGCTACAGCTGCCACTCCTGTGTTAACAGGGAAACTCAGGAACAGCAACCACTATTTTTACCCTCCTGTGTGGTGTTCTACAGCATATATCAAGTTTAGCCTGTCTTTGCTTCTAACAAAGCCAATATAGAACTTTCTCAAGGGCTTCTGTGTCCCTGACTCCTACTGTTCTTTACAGGGACATCAGTACATTAGTACTTCCTACTACTCTAGCTGCAAAATGTTTCCAGGGTCAACTCCATCTATCCTATAGCTTCAGCTAATCACAATTATCCCTAAAAATGCACAGTGGTTTGTCTGTGAAAAACAGTAGATGCATTTCTATCTCTAGAAAATCACAGGTTAAAAAAAAAAGAGAGGTAAGATGATCTCACTGGGTAGCCTATGACCTTTCAGCTTTTAAACTTCCCATAGGGTGGAAATTCCATCTTCAAGGGCCAGTCCCTGACACCATGGCTGGAGTGAAAGCAGAGGACAACCTCCAACCCAGAACACTGAAGTGCAACATGAGCATCATTAGAGAGCATGGGAGAACAGATTTTCAGGTAAGAGCTAAAGGACACTGAGAACAAGAAAAGAGATTATTACAGTGATTACTTGATACATAGGACAGCCCAAAGAGATGTAATACAGCCTTGTGCAACATGGAGAGAAGAAGCAAAAGAGACTAGTATGCAGGGAGCAGACAACAGAACTTCAGACAGAAGTATTAAAATAAGAGGTTTTTAAAAATCTATACATGTTAGTCTATAAAGGACTTAATTACCACAAAATATTATGCTAAAATATAATTATTTCCTTCTTCCTATACCAACAGACCACTCACAATATGTTATGAGACAATACAGATACATAAAATCATTGACTTAATTAATTCTTGCATAAATCAAGAGAAAATCCTGTCCACAGGACTACAGCTGACACAGAAAGGAGACAGCAGCAGACTTGTTCAGCGTTAGTCTGGAGCATCACATCAGCAGGCTTGACCCGGCCTGAGGGCCAAGGCAGCAGCTCCAAACACAGTCCCTCCCCAGTGCTCCACCTGGGGCAGTGCCATCTGCAGTCTCTGAGGCTGGTGAAGCCTTGCACCCGCAGCTCTGGCCCATTTACACCCCAGAGAGGCTGCCCTCTTGCTGACCGGGAACGGCTGCGGCAATCAGCGCTGGTTGCTCCGGGCCACGCTGAGCTCTAACCAGCTGCTGGAGCTCACACCAATGCCCTGATCCTGCTTGCGAGCCCAGGTGGAGCCCACAGGAGGACCAGTTTCAAGTGTGAGCTAATACAAAGCTGTATTTCATACTGTGATTTGCTTTGCTGAGGTCTGGACAAGCCATGGGGATGCTGCAGCACCCAGACAACGAGAGCCACTGGAGACAGAGCAACTAATACCCTGTTTCTCCTCAGAACTGTATTTAGCTCCTTTTAATTTACTTGCTGAGTTCCATACTACAAGCACTTGTATTTTTTGCCCTTGACACCCTCATTACAAAGCTACTCCCCAGTATTCTTTTTTTTTTTAAGATATGTTCTCTTCCATTTCTATTTAAAACTGTCACTCAAATGCAACGTCCTTTTCTCCAAAATGTCTCCCTTGGCTTTTTCCAGATTTGTACGATTCCTAAGGGGAGAAAAAAAATAGACTTCTATGTTCAAGCCACTTTTTTATTCGAGCAGCACAGCCCATTGGACTTAGATAAACTAAGGAATCAGATTAACGCAGTCTGTCCTTTCCAAACCCAAAACCTTACATGCATGTTTGTACATATCTTTCCATGCATTTTAATTTCTGAGAACTCAATCCAAGCCTATTTACTGGAGCCAGCTGTTTTAATGGCCTCATTACTTCCCCAAACCCACATCCCAATAAGGCTGGGGAAGCTGCCAAAGGATTCGGCTGAACCTCTTACAAGGCTGCATGACAAATGGTAACTATCATTTTATTATCTCAGTGACAGGAAGGTCTGGTTGAATTCTCCAGTTCTGGATGATTAAAGAAGAGTGGTGAGTTTCTGCTTTCCACCCACCATTAACAAGATGATTTTGACTGGACATTCAGGCATTTCCTGAATGTGCAGTACATACCCTGTCACCTCTAGGCTCAGACCCTGGAATTCTTGGTAAATCAGGCAAAACCCCTGAGCATTCAAACACCAGAGCACCTGCTGCCTGTTACATCCCTGAAACAAGAGTTTCAACCTCTGAACTCTGCACTCAGCCAGGACACTGCTGGTTTTCCACCCCAGCAGTTAAGTGAAGACGCTCGCCCAGTATCACGCTTCACAAAGAGTGGCAATGGAGGCCACAGAGAGCCCCAAAGGAGCTCCCTCAGAGTTCACGCTCACTTCCCCAACACCTGAAGCTGACTGGCTCACTTTCAGACTGCAGAAAATCAGGTTTCTGAGCAGACAAATAGGAATGGCTGAAGTTCTTCAAGAAACCCCAGGATGGAGTGCTTCTGAGAGAATATATCTGGTTTAGTGCCTGCTTTAATGCAGATAGTTGTTCTGCAGTGACCATTACTGTAGTTGAGAATTAACCCTACCCTGATATTCAAGTGAAAGAAAAAGATTGTTCTTTGTTTTAATCATTTATTAATATTTTATGAGACAGAAGGAAAATTACATATGAGAATAAAGAAGTTCAAGTTGCTGGACAGCATCAATTTTCTCCAGTTCTTTTAGAAAACAGTAATTTCCACTTAATTGCACTAGAAGGAGCCCAAATTATGAGGGCTTTGGCCTAAAACTTTATTCTGAGACTTGTCTAAAATGAAGCCTGATGTGCACTGCCAGCCTCCCCGCAGCCTTCTGTTTGCAGGCCCTATCACTGTATTTCCATCACTGCTGACACGTTACTTAAGGTGGTGCAATAATAACAAGCAAGACAATGTGGGACAGGAGAGAACAAGAACAGACATTTTAAAAGCCATGCATGAGGCAAGGGATATCTGAAAGAGCAGGAAAATAAGAAACTGCTTCTGTGCAGAACTGCTGCTACTATAAGGCTGCACATAACAAACACAAAATACATGCAAGACACATAGACTCCCCTGAGATGGTTTCTACAACTGAATTTCTCCTTCACCTCCGAAAAGTATTTCAGCTGACAACTTTTCAACTGCCTGACATTTCAAGCTTTTCCTATCACCTCAAAAAAATGAAATCTCTGAGCTCCTATAGATGACCTTCCACAGCACCAAGAGAGAAGTACTGTTAAACATTAAAACATTTACATCTAAAAAATCTCTCATGTATGATAGTTAAAGTTTCTCTGATCCTGAGTGTTACTCACCATAACACTGAAAAACAGCTCTGCCCAACAGCAGCTGCACACTAAGGGGAACCCCAAGTCTCCACACCACCAGTCCAGGAGACAGGAATGGGCTCCAAACAAGGACAAGCACGAACGAAGCGAAATGAAAAGCCCACTATTTCAAGATTTCCTGTAATAACAGCAAGTCATCCTGGAAGTTTTTCTACTGCCTCCTCACACTTACTCTTCAGCAATGTGGAAATCATTCAATCCCCAGGATGCATCCAGACCACATGGAGCCAAGCGAGAGAAGCGGCACCTCTGGTGTTCAGGCACTCACACTCATGCACTAGGACATGATACAGAAGTAAATACAAATGGAGTTTAAAGCATCAGAGGAGGAGAGGAGAAATTAATTCTCTGTAAAGAGATGACTAAAGAGCTGCAATCCTACAAGAAGTCTCCTCTCTCTCACCGGACCATGTTGTAAGTGGCTCCTCACACCCCTCTCCCTCCCCACCAGACTAAGGCTGCCCAGGATATGCTGCTCCAGCCTTTACTAAAGATAAAATCCAACTCATCCTTCCTAGCACAGATCAACAGCTAAAGAAATTACCTCAACAATATGATCAAGTTCCCAGCAGTATCCAACTCAGTTTTAATGACCAATTACCCAGGTATCTCACTAACTATGTTACATTGTCTCTTGCATATTTATTAACTATTCATGTTCCAAGCAATGTTAACTTTTTTAAAAAAAAAAAGAAAAAATAGCAACATTTACACTTTTCCTTCCCGAAGTGCCTTCAGACACTTGGCTAGAATTCAAACTTTGAATTTAGTGCTCTTAATTGTGGGGTGTTTTCCTATCAGGCTTCTATATTAGACGGCTGGCGCCTACCAACTCATAAATTTGTCTCTACTTTTTTAGTATTTTTTGCACGTCTTCTCTTAGCAAAGGTTCAAAAGTTCAGTAGAAAAATACTACTTATCTCTCTGTTTGCTGGAAAGTCTTATGACAGATAATGTCAAAAAATTTAACACAATTATGACAACTAAATTACACAGCACTACATAGATCTTGTAAGGTTCCAGAAAACATTCTAAGTAATTAACTGTTGTTAAGAGGTTTACACTGCCTCACCAACACATTCTGAGACCTAAATCTGAACTGCTAATAAGTTCATCAGTAAATTTTGTAAGGAGTCAGACTGAATTACACCATGGCAAGATGTCACTTAGTTTGCTTACTGCTTTCCTAATTGATAAAGGAGTATTAACAGCTAATTCTTTACTAATCTATGCATCAGGGAGGACTTTGTAAAAGGTTTTTCCATAGTACAAGAAGGCTTTTTCTCCCTCTGCCCCATCAATATCCACCAACAAAGGCACAGAGAAACAGTTCTAAAATACCTTTCCTTGGAGAAGATCCAAGTGTGGAGGGAAGCAAGCACAGGTTACAACCTGTGCTCGGAAGAAGTTATTTTTCTGTCAAGTGGGATGGAATATGCCACCTGGAACAAAGGTACTTTGAGTGTACACAGAAAGGCATACAATGCATGGGAAAATGGAATAGAAAAAAAGCAATCATCCTTAATGGACAACAAGTTATCTTCACAGATATTTTAAAGTGTTCTTGATTTACAAAAATGAGTACGTGAATAAATCTGGGGGGAAAAAAAGAACAAAGGAATAAAATATAAAAACAGAGTGGCTGTCTCTACTGGATTTTCTTCAGTAAATGCAGGATATTATATGAAGAAATAAATCCTAGTCCACATTACTTTTCCCTCCTACTTCTTGCAAGGGACCTATGCAAGGAAATTGAGCAAAGACTATCACAAAAAAAAAATCTCAATTTAATTACTAAACACATTCAAGGACCAAAAATCAATAATTCCCTATAATCAAGTTCTCCCTTTTACATTGGCCTAAAAGAAAATCACTTCTCTTGACAGAGAATATTTATTTTTAAATTCCAAACTCATGTGTACACTCCTAGCACTTGTATCTCTGAAATTCTATAAGCACCAGACTCAGGTTGGTAATAGTTGAGTGTTTTCCAACTTAGATTCCTTCAAAAATTATTGTCCACATGTAGAAATGCCCTACTACTCCCTGGTGATGTAACTGCTTAAATAGGAGCCAACAGTACAGGCCAGACAATGACAAGTGTCAGTTAAAACAGAAAAAAGAACAACCAATTCTCCTAGGAGAAAAGGTAAGTTATCTCTTATTCATTAAGCTGGGACAGATTTTGTTTGTCTGTTGCCTTTTTTTTTTAATGGATTGGGATTGCATGGCCATTGCTACCAGGTTGTGGTAGCAGAGGGGCTACAGGGGTGGCTTCTGTGAGGAACTACCAGAAGCTTCCCCCATGTCCGACAGAGCCAATTCCAGCTGGCTCCAGGGTGGCCCCACCACTGGCCAAGCTGAGCCCATCAGTGATGGTGATGGCATCCCTGGGGAAACATTTAAAGAAACTGCTTGGAATAACAGCAGCCTCAAGAGGAGTGAGAATATGTAAGAGAAACAACTCTGCAGACACCAGGTCAGTGCAGAAGGAGGGGCAGAGGTGATGCAAGAGCCAGAGGAGAGATTCCCCTGCCCTGTGGTGAGGCAGCTGTGCCCCTGCAGCCCAGAGAGGGCCAGGGGGAGCAGAGATCCCCCACAGGCTGTGGAGCACCCCGCCCCGGAACAGGGGGATTCCCAGCTGAGGCTGTAACTTCATGGGAAGACCACACTAGAGCAGGGTCCTGGCAGAATCTGTACAAAGAGGAGTTCACACTAGAGCAGGATTTCTGACAGGACTTGTTATCTTGTGAGGGACCCATGCTGGTCAGGCCATTCACCAAAAGAAACTGAAGTTGAACATTAGGTTAAAAGTCTTTTCAGTAGTGCAAATATAAATATTAGTAAAGTTTTCAATGACTCTTCATACAATTATTAAACAACATCTACAGTTATTAGAAAAGCAGTTTCAAGTAAGACAGGATGACCTTGAGTTACTACTTGATGAGCTACTGAGGAAAGCAAATTTCATTAACATAATGCGTTCACCTCAGAAAAAGGAAGCACACACATATTTGCAACAGTAAATGATCTAGTTTGACTGAAATAAGGAAACACAATGTGAGTACTTAGTCCTCACTCAGTAAAACTACTACCACAGTAAAAATTACTGAATGTCAGAGAAAGATCAAGTGCTAAAGCCAAATGCATACACACAGCTCTAACGGGAACAGGAAATAATACTCAAAAAATCTGGAAAACATCAAAAAGTGCTCAGGGGATGTAATACAGGCCATTAAAAAAGATAGCATGTATTAGGATGAACTGAAAGACCATCAGTCTCTAAATGAGAGTTTTGATGATTTTCAAGTCGCAGGCAAACAACCTGCTGAAGGAAAGCAATTGTTTTGTATGCGAAGCGGTGGAAACAATTATCAGCGGTGCCTTGGCCCTGCAGCTGTAGGATGTGCTACGCTCTTATTCACAGCCTTAAACACAAAGGATTAAAGAGACAGGAAAAGACAAAGCTCCAGCACCAGGCAGACATCTCTGAGTTAGTAAATTAAGCAATTTGTTCTGTGATCACAAGGACAGCCAGCATCTGCAGAAACTCAGTTTTAGACTGAAGAGAGTAGCTGGCCTTTCATCTGCAAATTACACAGTATTGTGCTGCCACATCTAAAAGACATTAAGTAGTGCCAAATCTCATTTGAGATGGTTCATCCTTTGCCTTTCTCCATGGAAATGCTATCCAATTTAAGTCACAGTCCTGTGCTTCTAGGACACTGCTGTGTGTGCACATAACCAGCTCCATTCACCCAGCGCAGCCAACAGGAGCAGCTGCTCCAGAGCCACCAGCAGAGACTGCCCTGGTGCTCTGCATCCTGTATCCATGACTGCCAGCAGTTCCTCAAACACAGCCCTGAGCTCCACCTCCACCATGGATCTCCCACCATAAAAGCAAAACAGAAATGAAAAAGCCACCCACAGGACTGCCCTTCCCCACAAACCGTTCAAGCATCTCTACTTTAGAGAACAGAAGTTCTTTTTTCTCCAAAACATCTTTTCAGCCCACCTGTGAACAGAACCAAACATTGCAGACATATCAAAGCAGAAAACCAGGTACAAACATTACAACTGATCCATGTCTTTCCAAATTCAGGCTTGTTCTTTTCTCAACTGTAAAATAAAATCTTTTGGGATGGAGAGGTTTTTCCACCCTATAGCAGCTCATGCTTGGCCTACCTATGCTTCCACAGAATGCATCTGCATGAGCTTTTATTGACTTTTTTGAAGTGTCTGAAGAGGGCACTAAAGTTTCTCATTTTCTCAGGTTGTATGATATGATTAGCTATCTACCAAAATACAAATTAGAGTATAAAAGAAGGAAGTGTCACCATGCACACCAGAGGTACGTAATGATAGAAGTTTTTGATCAATGTGAGGACCAGCAAGCAGTTTCCTGGATTACACTTCTCCCTCTCCCATTCCTGTACTTCCTCCTACACTTGCAGTGCTCTTAAATAGAACAGATGCTCCTATGAATCCCACAAGAAGTTGTTAATATACAGTTAATTATTCACAACATCTGGTAATAACAATACTCATTTGAAGTCAGCAGCTGCTGGCAGAGGTCAGATGACAAAGCCATTAGCCTCTGCATGACATCAGCTGTTTCTGCCCTGCTTCTTCAGTGGGTGGGGTGAGTCCTGCTGATGCTCAAGCAGCCGCCTTGCTCTCAAGTAGTAATAGTAATTCACTTTAAAACTCTGACACAATTTTACCAACAATATTTTTTCCCTTTTTTTTTCTCTTGTTGTCCTTTTCTGATTAGAAAATCAGGAGGGTTAGGCAGAAAATCTGCCCAAAAGCAGCATCTGTGTAGTCACAGCTGAGGAGAGAGCAAGGATTGTTCCAAGCAGGGAAAGAGAAAGAAAGGACAGAAAGTCAGAGCATGTTTAGCAGGGCTTGCCAGCCAGGTGATCCCACTGAACCCCTCCTTTGGAACCAACCACAACCAGTGACAGCAAGGAGCCATAGAAGCACAACCCAGAGCCAATGGATGAAGAACATCATGCTGAAGGACAGGACTAGAAGAAATATAAACACCACAAGACCAGGTGCAGCCTGTAAGTGTCAGTGTTTTCAGACCAAAGCACTGTGCACACCTGGGTTAGCGATGGCCCATCCACGTCCTTTCCACCATCTACTCCTGCTGCTGCCAACCACTCCCAGCCTCTCTCCCACAGCAGGAACCTCTTCCTCTACATATTTTTAATATATCTCTATTTCTCTATGCCTGCTAATTTTTCTGCTTGCAGCCCTCCATGCTCTCACTGACTGACACCCCCACATGTTGCTGTTTATACAGCACTGCTGTTTGGAAACACGCACCTACTCGCTTCCTTTCATCATTCAGGCAGGCAGTCTGACATCCTGCCTACCACTTGCCTCAGGATTTTATGCTGAGGATTATTCAGCTTTTAGTCTGTGTTATAAATTTCCTGCCATGTCCTACAGAATGCCAAGCCCCAGTAGTAAGACACTGTTGGGGTGATGCCCATCAGTTGATATGGGAAAGACCGTCCTTTAAATTTCACAACAGGACAGGACCTTGAAAGGCCCTCAAAGACCTTGCATGTTTCTGCGAGCTCCTTATACTGCTCAAGGACTCCAAAATGTCAAAAACAAGCACCCATTTACATTCATGGAAACCTGTCCTGAAAGCAGAAATGGACACAGGAGCTCAGATTGTAGGCAGGACCATCCTTTGAAGAGAACAGATCCGAGCAAGACTTTGGGAACAGGTTTGGTTCACAGGGAAGTTCTGCTGTCATGCAGATTCAAAATGCCATCTCTCATCTCCCAGGACTAGAGAAAGAGCACAGCCCAGCTGTGCTGATCCAGATCACTATGCAGTAGCATCATGCACAACTTGATGTGCTTTTGCATGCCTGGGGAACTGGCAGAACCAACTGTAGGATCCTGTAGATTGCAAAATGAGATTTCTTTTCTTATCTTCTCTCTTTCTCTGGTCCCTTGGAGAAGGGCAAGACCAAACACAGCATGCAGTGCTGGACAGGTCCAGCTCCTTTTGAGGAAGATGTTCTTAGAAGCACAATCCCAGCTAAACCCTCACAGCAACAGCCTCGTGTTCGTACACAAACACCACAGCTGCAGCCACCAAATTGGTGGCAGATAATTCCTCAAGAAGACAGGTAGACCCATCCTAAGAAACAAAACTGAATGCTCCTGAGCATGTATTTTGGCTCCTAAATCTCTCTCATTCAAAGCTTTTGTCTACTCTCCACTTCAGTCATTTCAATAGTTCAAGAAAATATCTAATAAGAAGTATCAAGAGATGTATCGAGTCAGGAATATTTCAGAATATGTCAAAATGCATTCATCAGTGAGTATTGTACAGAAACCTCCATATGCATAAAATTAAAAAGCTTGCCTCTGTTCCACACACTCCTTAGTTCACAATGGAAATACAGAATACCAAAGCCCCTGTCTGCTTTTGCAGTGCTGGACCCTAAAATATTTGAAATAGCTTAGAAAGGCCTTTAAATCTTCCATAAGCAAGACCTTAATGAAAAATAATCTATATAATGAGATAAAGATCAACAAAATTACTTACAATTTCCTACTGGGTTTTGTTGTTAGGTTTTACATCAAAGCCATCATATTCTATCTTATGAACGTTCTAAGAATAGCATTTTGATTATATATGCAGTCTACATAACCAAACAAGTTAAGAGCATTTTTCATCTAAAATATGTACATTTAATGTAGAATCTTTCAAAATCAACACGAGCACATACTTCACAGCAAAAAAATAATACACTTCTTTTTCTGTAATAGAATATTATGAAAATTCAAGCAAAATGAAAAAGGTATAGCTGTCATCACTTTTTACCTGGACTTTTTTAGAATGTATCAAACAACTAAAAAAGAAAGAAACATTAAATCTATGTTAAGTGTCACAAAGAGGTTTGGGGCTCTAACAGGAGTGTTGGTGGGGGGATTTCTTGTTTATTTTTTAGAAATCGTTTATTCCATTGAAAATACCATCTTCCTTTCACTATAAACTAAAAAAAGTCCTAGGGTTATATATTTAAGTACTGGTCCCCTTAAGGAAGGACATCTAGAGATACGTTGATGCATAACCAAATTCTCCTCACAAATTACAAAACCTGCATTAAATTTATGTATATAAAAATTTGAGTTTTATATAAAAGGCAAGTTAACTTTATGCATAGAAAGGCACAAGAGCAGACCCGTTAGAGACTGAGCAAACAAGAGTACTGCTAGAAATTGATTGAAAAAGGTGGAAACACATTAAACCTAAAAATGTCATCTTAGAAGAGCTTCATACAGAAATTAATTCAGAGTTAGGGCACTTTATAAAAACAAAACTGAAGTACAATAGCAACCAAGAAACAAATTGTTTTATTAATCCCTTCAAGTTTCTGCATATGTTTCTACCAATTTTTATTGCAAACATCAAGAGGCACTAGCAGATTTCTTCAGCCAAGGTAAAAATGAAACAAAAAAATTGGTGCACTAAGGTCACACAATTGTCACTAAAGTAATAGAAATGCTATAACCCCTTAGAATCAACACAAAATTCCCTCACAGGAAAAAGCTCACACGCTTTGGATGGGAAATAATTTCAAACATTTTATAAAATTCCTCTCTTAATTAAAAATCACAGCTGAAACTGCCTTCACTCAAGTGAACAGACAGATGAAGGCATATTTAAAACCATAAGAAGTATCATAAGAAATTTTCTTGTCAAAAGGAAAAAGAAAATATAAGGTCTGGGGAAAAAAATTATTAATACATGGTAAGCAGTTTAAGTTCCAAGAACCATAAAATATTTTAAAATATATTTTAAAATTTGCTGTGACATTCCCAGATTTGAATATGGAATTTTACTCTTCACCTCCTCCATATGAGCAGGCAAAAACCTCCAGACTTCTAGACATGCTGGCATTGTGTTCAGATAATAAAGGTAATCTCAAGAAAAGTGAATCCTTTTCTACCAAAGACCTTCAAAACTCCAAATTACACAACAATTAGCCTCTTGACAGGAGTCCACTAGGGTTTGTTGTCCTTTATTTACTTTGCTAATAAGAGTGAATTTACTAATAAACACTTTTCCCCTTCCCTGCTACTACCATAACAGTGAAATGACAAAGGTATAATTTCTTACCTTTAGGAAAAGGAACATAAACAAAATAGTCATAAATCTTTTTTATCCAGAAATGGTTACAACATTTTAAAATTACTTTAAGATTCAAAGATGTATTTTTATGGAACAAAGTAGTGTAAGATGTCCTGTAAATCTGCCCTTCATTTAATTTACCTGTGTCTTGACGTCTCCTAAATTAAAGCAATGAAGTGGGGTCAATGACCCCATAAATGAATACTTTTTTAGATGATTATTTAAAGATTAGTAGATCTTAAATCTGGACCTCTTCCTTGTTAGAAATGTTCTTACGAAGCTCATTACCAAGCTTCCTTTAGGCAGTTAAGAAAATGAAGAGTCATCACTGGCATTGAGTGAAATCTTTATGTGGAAAAAGACATCTTTGAGCCTTTTCACACATAACAACTGAGAACACAGAATACAGTTCTCTGTATTCTGAGAACACAGAACTGTATTCTGTATTTTCAGTTGCATTGGATTTACCCTGGAGATGGTCTGCTACACATACTTCCTTTAAAGCATATTAAATATCAGTAAAAAAGGTAAAAGTAGATGCTTACAAAAAACATAGCAAGCACTTCCATGACTGCCATATGTGGTTAGCTTCCAGTTTTTATGCCTTCTGCTCATTGTTACTCTACGAAACCCCTTAGCCTGGCTACAACATACCCTTGTCCTAGTGAGCATCTGACAACCTCTTCTGACAAAACATTGCTAAATTTTGAGCAATGTACCAAACTGCATTTAGAGCACTCCAAATTCTAGTCAAGTCATTCCTGCAGCTTTACTCCTCTGCATCTTCTGATGGCTTCCTGGTTTTTTTTCAGACCTACTATTTCCACATGTGCTGGGTGAGAAGAACACAGACTTTCTTGAAACAGATGGTTTGACAGAGATTGCACATTTCTGGGAAACTCTTACCTTCAATGGAAGTCACATCCCATTCTGAAAAACTTAAGTGTAAAATATTTTAGAAGGATCTCAAAAGATGAAAAATATCCTAGGCAGCATCTTTTATTCAAAACACCTACAGTTAGCACAAAGTACAAAAATATCAGGATCTTACAAAATTTAAATAATGTGCTCTCAAGTTCACCACACAGCTGTAGAGAAAAGTTATAAGCTAGAAGGAGTAGAGACACTTCAATTTGGCAGTAGGATCAGAGCAGGAAGCCCTCTGGAACCAGGCAGGAGTGCTCTGTAGCAGAGAGATCTGTGGCTGCCTCCATGGCTGTTTGTGTCTGATTTGCCTTCAGAGCACACCAACAGCACTACCAATTACAGAAATAGTTTTTGAAATGTGAATATGGGTGCTCTGAAAACTGGACTGAGACCAATAACTCATTTTGCAGACATCTAGCTAGTTATTTGGATGTTGATGCTCTTCAGCCAGTAAAACCAAGACTGCATTTAAACCAGTTCCCTATGAGAGAATAATACCATTTCCTCACTGCCTACCTCATCAGCCACCTAATGCTTCCCACAGCACTAAACATTTTCAAGTGCAAATATTGCTATACCTTCAACTGTTGCTATGCAACACTAGGTCTTATATTTCCTAGAAACATGATGAAAACTGGACTCCTGATCCTTAGCTAAACTACTGTTACTCACCACCATATCATTCATGATTAGGATTAATACTCATTGAGGAAACCAGGTTATAGTCCTCAACAACTTACTTACAGAATCCAGACTCTACTCCAATGTATTTTCACCCCTCATTTAATATTTGATTTTTTTTGAACATGACCTACCCTGCAATTTTAAGAGAAACTACCTGAGCTCTTCATTCAGCTATATTATAGTCATTTTGCTTCAGAATTACTCCCACAACAGTACCAGGCATGTCTTAGGGATAATTGTATTTTATGATTATAAAAGTTAGTGTTGCTGGAATGCAAGAGGAGTAAGAGTACAGTGCACACACAAAGGATTCTAGTGCAGCCCTTCTCATACCTGTGGAGAAGGAATCCCACCCCACAAACAACCCCACGCACAACTCATCTTCAGGTGTTATCTCATCTCCAAGCTTAATTTTCTTTCAGCATAACAGCAAGAGGGCTTTTTTTCCTTCCTAAGGCAAATTCTTTGCTCCTCTGTAGACAAGCAGACATTTTTAGTGCCACTCCTGTGTAATCAGCTCTATCAGACAGATGGTATACTTTTTGAAACAAGTGACATGGGCTGTTTGTTTCACCCCAAACTGGGGCAATTCATTTTGATAAGAATTTAATTCACAGTTTAATAGAGATTGTTGGCATCTGGTTTTATATGAATTGATTGCACAGAGAAATCAGGTCAAGATCAGCTCTGGGTAAGAAGACTGACAGATCTAATGGTGAACTCCTGTCACCGCACATCAGCATGAAATTCAGCTAGCCAGAGTTTGACCATGCCCCAGCAAAGACAAGAGGATCTGTTATGTTTGCCCACACCAATGCATTTAAGAAAACAGTAGAAAAAGGAAAAGGCTGGTAAATGCTTTGCCATTTCACTTGGGTAGGCACATCAGCAGCAGAGTCTTTTTCACCATGTCATACAGCCATGTTTCTTGGTGTCTGGGCTTCACAGCACCTCAGTTAAGAAGAGAGTAGTCAACAAGAAGTAATGACATGACTGATATAGTTTCACATAAAGTATGCATTAAAAAAAATTAAACCATTTTAATGTCATAAACTCAATTTATCAAAATACAATCAATAATCAGGATCATTGAAAGTTCTGAGAACTACACAACATT
The DNA here is from genome assembly GCA_013397155.1 of Irena cyanogastra. Classification (NCBI taxonomy): domain Eukaryota; kingdom Metazoa; phylum Chordata; class Aves; order Passeriformes; family Irenidae; genus Irena; species Irena cyanogastra. The sequence goes on along the minus strand of VWZV01009824.1, from coordinate 126,531 downwards.
CACATTGTATTTACAGTAATTTCCAAAGCAATTTTCAGCAAATTGCTTCACCTAGTTTCTCTCTCTCTAGATTTACTAGGTGAGTGCTAACTACTTTGTCACATTAGAAAGCTTGTAAGTGAAGCTGTCTTTGCAGGGAAAATCATCTCAGTTCAAGTTAAAACTGCAGATAGGTTTTGAGAATGTGAACAAAATTATGATCAAACCTCAAAATAATTACTTTCAGAATTAGAATGTGCAGGGTGCAAGACTACAAAACTGATGTATGGCACAATAGATTTGTCTATCCTTTGCATAATAATACACTTGATACATATTCTATTTTCTGTTTAAATTATTGTATAACATCTGGACTAGACCATTTGAAAGCAGAATTATGAATCAAATACAAAATGGACATTTTCCTGCACACCTCAACTGTTTTCTGACAGTTCTGCTAGAGTCACAACCACAATGAGAATAACAAAAATGGTTTCCCACCAATGAGAAAAATCGGTTTACCATTAAGCAGTTTCAACATATAAAGCTCTTTAGCCACTGCAAATTAAGGGAGTCAGGTCCCAAATTTACAAAATCAGCACACAAAACCAGCATGTTTATGCTGTTCACTGATTTTAAACAGTCCTCCCAAGCCTAAGCACTGGGAAAAACATCATGACACAAAAAAAGGTGGGGTTTAGCAAAGACAGTTCAGAGGGGGTTTTATTCAATCTTTGCATATTCACATTTTTCAGTAATGACAAAGGCATGGAATTATTGGCACTTGTGGAACTAATGCTCCCACATCTCCCACAATCACAAGACTTGGAGATGAAACTGCAGATAGCAACACAAACCAGGTAAAATCTCGATAGCTGCCAGAACTCAACCAAAGCATTTCAACGTCCCCATCACAGCCAGTAGCCAATAACCAGCTGCAGGTGACACTACACTCCTTTGTGACTTTCACACAGCACTCAGTGGGCTCCACCACCACCTCTCCCTCCACAGATCCCATGGGATGGCTCATGGCTCAAGTTTACGGTCAAATTTCTTTAAACAGAAGAGCAGGAAGATACAGGTTCTTTCTAATGCACCTGGGAACAGCAGAGGAGGTCAAGAAGGGGGAAAGGGGAAAGAACAAAGCCAGGGAAATAGAAGGCCTGCAAAGTTTGTTGTTGTCTTCATTCAAACACTGCAATATGCAGTGACTTAGAGGTCAAAAAACTCCAAAACTCCTGCAGACTGAGGCTGAGTCTTCAGTTCCACTAAAATCTGGGTTTGCCTGAAGCAGTTATTCAACTTCAGCAGACAGAATAAAGTGAGCCGAGAAAATTGAGTTCTTCCTGGTGATCTACACTTCTTTGGATTTTTTACTTTAATGTGGAAATAGGAACTTTTGCACAGAGGGCACCAATCAGAATGTTTTGGGTTTTTTTTTTTAAAAAGATACGAATACAACCTTTTAAAGAAAACCAGTAAAATATGCAAATGGCATTGCAAAATTGCATCTTTTTGCAACAGCATTGGGAAAAAAGGTGTTTCAAACCATTATTGACTACCAAATTTAAGTTCTGTTTGACAGTAGGCAACAGAACCTAAACCTGAATTTTTGTACCAACTGGGCAAACAGTGGTGGTTTTTACATGGAAATTATTAGAACAGGAGTTTGGAGCTCCTACTAGACATTTAAAACACAGAATACATCATCACCTAGTACATTATGAGTAGAGACGGATCCTCCTAACACTTAGCCTCACTTCATACAGGTTTTGTTTTGAAGCAAGTTACTCTGTACTATACTTTGAAGGACATTGCAATGGACCTGCACTTCATTACTAATGTCAAATTTAGCAAACTATTGTGACGTTTCAGACATAAAAGTTATTAATTTCTGAATGTGATAGTTTTAGAGTAAAATAGCAGCAAGTAGCTGCTAATAACTTCTGGCGTTTGACCAAAGTAAAAATTGTAACCCTCCAAAATCTTTTAAAATATGTAACAACACAGTAAAAGCAGCAAATAATCTCATCAAAAATGAAAACTGATGTACAGCTCTGACAGCATAAATCTTCAAGTTAAAACTGCATAAGAGAAAGATGTGGGGGAGTCACGTTTTATTTCAGGAATCCTCTGGCAACCTTTCAGCAGCTACAAAGAAAGGACAAGGCCCATTTTATTCCACCTTCTTTAGCAATCTGTGAATACCACTGAAGGCCTCAAATGATTTGTGCAACTGGGAATTATTCTATCTTGCTAGATAGCCTGGAAAATGCTTCCAAAGTGGGCCATACCCTTCTGGAGGGCACAACGCTAAGTCAGTCCTCAAAGTCAAGTCCTCAGCAAAACAGATCCACTATTTCATGGTTAGGTTAAGGAGGTTAAGGAGGTTAAGGCCAGGAAGGACTGATCAAGCACCTAGTCCCAACTCCTGCATTGCATGAAATATTACATTTCTCCCTCAATCCCACTTCAAGCCTAATGGCTCTTTAAGACACGCCAGGAAATGTTTGTCCCACAGGTGGAACGCCTGTGTTACACAGACAGCACTGATGGTGTAACGTGATGGAGAGCTGACAGCCTGTGACCAGAGCCCCAGCACATGGAGGACTACCAGCATACCTGATTTGGAGAAGAGAACATTCCTTCTAAAGTCCCAATCTTATGACCACGTGGGTAAGAAATGTCACATCTTCACAAAAACAGAGTGCTCTGTACAACCTCCAAGCTTTGACTGCCCCTCAGAGCATCTCTGCTGCTGAGAACTTCTGTAGCTTCTGAGAACAGCAAGAAAACCCTGCCAGAAACCCAACCCAAATATTTTTGGCCAACAACACGTCAGTTGCACTAAATCCTGGCTTAGGCACCTGAATCCAGGTGCACGTGGCACTCACAGACACCAAGCGCAGAGCCAAGAGGGTGTAAGCACATCTGTGGAAACACAAGCAGTTCTGTTTTCTCTGTGGCCCACCAGAGAACAGGAAGATGTGCAGAGGCTCAGATCACAGCCCACAGGGCAACTCACTGCTCCTGAAGGAGTGCCACCACGTAGCAAGCCTAGCAGGGCTTGCAAGAAAAGGCCACAAATGGCAAATTCGGAGCTAAGCAGACAAGAATGCCAATAAAAAAGTTTACTCTAAGAGAGTGCATCTCTAATATTTGTGTGGAAAACTGCAAAAAAAAGTCTGTATTAGGAAAAACTTACCTACATAAATAGCAAAATTGTGGATATTCCTACAAGTACTTTTATGGACTTACCTAAGAATTCATTGTGACTTGAACTAGATTAAATTTATAAAGTTACACAACTCTAAAGAGCATGATTCTTCAAGGATTATATAACAATTATTTATTGACATTTAATACTGCCATTTAAAAAAGTGAAAAAAGAAAAAGAAAAAAAAGGGGGGGGGAGGGCGGGAGAGAAAGAAAGAAAAAAAAGACCAAGTGAATAAGGAGTGCATGCAGCTTTGCATCATGAAGTTTGAATGGCAAGCTGTCCACTGCTTTTCTTAATCAGAATAAACTTGTTTTTTCCTTCAGACTGTTCTTGCATTTCTCTCATGCTTCACACAGTACTACAGTGACCATTACTGTAACCATCACTTTTGCTAGATGAAAGAGCAATACAGGATTCTACCACTGGGAATATAACAGACAAAAAAAATTAGAAAAAAACCCAACTGCAGCAAAATGAAACCAACAAAAAGACCCCAACACCCTTTCAATTGCTAAGCATTTTTCTTTGTTTCCTGCCTTAGGTGCTGTTCAAATGCCTCTGAACATCCTGCCGTCTCCATTCACCTTCTTTCAATTGACAAGGCAATTTTGCACAATTTGACTATACAGAATCTTCTCACTTCTGTTTATTCACTCTCCTCATTTTCTGGGCCTCCTGGACAGAAACCAAACATGCCAAAGTATTGTTTTCTCTTAATACTGCTCCTTCTCTCAGTGTTTGCCAATTTCCCCAGCACAGCAAACATGTAGTGTTATGACTACCGAGCACTTTATCATTTGCTATATTATAGCAAAGAATAGTTGCCCTCACGTTTGCATTCAGCTCCTGTGCCTGTGTGCCTCCCTCACTCTTCTTTCTGAATTGCAGCTGGACAAAGGAAGAAAGGTAACAGCTTTGTATTTCTAAGAGAAATGAACATAGCCAGGAGGCTCCTAGGATCTAAATCATGAATTGGATGGGAAAGGACAAGCAGACAGTAGCATGAACCTACATTTCTTATGTGACTTTAGCTTGGGACAAGCAGAGGCAGCCCTTATTGTGCCAGGATGCTTATTTGCTGTAACAGGAGCAGTAAGCAAACCTCCTTTCTCCATTCCCACTTCTCTGAACAGTGTTAAAAGTGCCTTGTGGTTCCTGACAATGAAAAGAAAGGATATTCAGAAATACCAGCTATGTTTGCCCTGCAGCCTAAAGCTGAGTTTTGTCCAAGTCTGATGGGTCACCACGATCACTGCTGGTGGCAGCTGCTGGGTGGGAGCACACCAGTGCCCCTGCCATGCAGCAGGGCTGGTGCACAGCAGCAGGTGCCACAGGGTAACCTCCACACCAGGAAAGCCCCAGCACCTGTCTCCATCCCAAACACAGCTGACAGTGCCCCAGCTCCCCCCTGAAACAGAAAGGCTTCGTTCTCCTGAGCGCTTTCACACAGAGCACACGCACATTCCCTCTCCTGCCCATTTCTGTATATGATTCCTTATACCCCCATCTTGTGGGCTTGAACTGTTCTAACAGTATTTTAGTGTCGAAGCGGGAGGGTAGCAAATAAAAAAACAACAGGCTCCGCCTTTTGAGAAGAAAGATGATATCCCATCCATCTCTGAGGGGATGTAAAGGAACAATCTACTGACAGCTTTTTGAGGACAGGTCCTTTTTGGATACAAGGAATTTCTGAATTTACAAGGTCTTGGAAAGGTAAAAATAAATATTTTCTAAAATGTTTTTAAAACACTTCAACAATAAAATGTTCTTCATATTGTATTCCAGAACTTTTCTTGCACTTCTAAATTAGTTTTAAATAAAACTGCTTTATACTGTAGTTAATCAACAGTATTTCTGAGGTTAACAATTTCTCAGTATTTCTGAGGTTAACAAAAATTCCCTTTGCTGCCAATGTACAAAAATTCTAAATGCTTGTTCTCAGAATAAAACTGGTACAAGCTAAGTATGTGACAACTAGACTATAAAAAGCCCACCATACGCTCTCACCCTGCCATTCCCAACCCAGAGTAGCCAATTTGTGACAATTAGCACATTGTGCACAGCAGAATTCATCTGGCCCTTCGCGGGGCTGCCAGACAAGCTCTGGGTGGCTGTTTGCATTCGCGCTTATCGACAGCGCTGACAAGAGATGCCGGGCGTCAGCAAACACCTTCTAAAACATGCAGGAGTTTGGCTGCTGTTTCTACCTGTCAGCCACTTCTCAGTAAGCCCTTATCAGGAGGAAGAACATTTAATCACAGCTCTCCAACAGCTAATATTAAAGGAGAAGACAGGATGACTTCTGGCAAATTAAAGTCAGCTGAATTTATCACCCTTTCCCTCATGGCCACATTGTTTCCCAGACCAGAGTGGGGTAGTTTTAATCCTTTGCTGTAAAATAACAACAGGTTTTTTTCTCCCTTTTCAATTGCCTTTTCCATGAAAGGCTGGGCTTAATAAAGAATGAGCCTGTAGAATTTTAGCTCACTAATGCAGGATCTTGTTCCTCAATCCATAATTTAACTTACACTGAATACTTACTGCAAAGGTAGCCCTACACAACATACCAAAGGTATAAAATTTCTAAGCAGCACCACATTCTGAAAAATATTGACCATATTATTTACTTAGTAGCTAAAAATTTCTCTTGGATGCATCAGAGATGCCTTAACACAGAAATATCTTAAATATACATATGTATATATAAATAATGCATTATAAGATACCATGAAAATATACTATATAGATATAAGATCTATAATACAACATCTTATGGAGAAATTAAATGAGACATGAGGTCCTTCAAGGGCTATGGTCCTCAGACATGATGCCTTAACAGATTTTCAAAAGGTTTCAGTTTTCTCTTTTTAAGAAAACTAAGAAAAATAAAAAGCTCATATCTAAATGTGACCTAGAACTCATTTTCCTTCAAAAACTTCACAGAAACTCATGACAGCAAAAATGCCTATAAATGTCTACTTCTTCCTTCCTTTACTACGCCTATCTTAAGACTAAAACCCCTTATCTTCCCTCTAAAGCTCATTTTTCTACTAATATTTTCAAGAAATTACTGCATCAACAGCCTGACAAATGCACCCTTGAGAAGTGCGAATGACAACAGCCAGGGAGCTGGGTTCAAACTCTGATAAATCAGTCTAACAAAGAAGATTCTGAGACATGCACAGAACTGCAAAATCCATTTTCTTGAATCTATTAGCAGACCTAAATAAAATAGTTCTGACAAATACAGGACATTCTGACTGACCACAAAAAGAACCCAACATTGAAATGCGATCTGAAGGCACTCCCGGAGCTGTATGGAAAATAAACATCTTACAGCAAGGTTTGCACTGGATTGACAGAAAACTAGAGGTAAACTTTCAAATCATAGCATGCACATGCTCTGGATTCTGTAGCTTCACTTCTCAGCATAAGCACTGCCACAGCACAGCAGAGATGTGACAGAAGGAGCAGGGTGCACATCTGGAAAGTGGGGCTGTGCCAGCCCTACGCGTCCTCTCCGGGGCTCGCCTGCATCCCCCAGCAGTGCTGTGGGCTCGGCTGCCCTCACACCCTGCAGCTCCCCCCACTGCCAACAGCAGTCTGCTGTGATTTGTTAGCAGAGAAGTCAAAGGAGAGAGAGGAAGCTGTTCTATTCTGGCAGAAATCAAGCTTTTCTGATTATCTTGAACTCAAAACCTAACACATCTGAGGCTGGTGCTCCAGCAGTGATGAACAACTGCAACATTTCTGCTTACTCAAAAAGAACCAAAAAATTGCCATGAAAAAGACCAAGAAGATCAACATATACAAGCATCCCAAAGAGAAGCAAGATTAATTTTAAATAGGGCTAAATACTTTAACAAAAGCAAATTTGAAACAATAAAACAGACAATAAGGAAAACCGAGTATATGTCAACGTACTCATGCCACACTCTACCTCAACACTACACCCAGAGCTCTTCAATTTTTATTGATTTTGTTTGGTAGCTGTGTCACCTAGAAAGCAGTGCACACAAGCTTGGAAACCCTTCAAGCTGGCATTTCACCAAAATAAAAAGAAAATCTTAAGTTTAAACTTTCCCTTTGACACAAAACAAGGTATATCACTGATGGACACACTTCAGCAGGAACTGGTGTGGGTTTCAGCTGGAAAATTAAGTCCCTGAAATTCAGGTCTGTGCATCCACTCCCAATACAGGCAGAGGAGAGGGGACTGCTGGGCCTCACTGCAGCCAGAGGGGGTGACTGTGCTCCAGGTGGCTGAACGTCCTGTGACATTTCACTCCTGTACAAGACTATAGCTAACAGGAGCTGGAGAAAAATGGAGCATTGTCTTGTTCTTTTAGCTACCAAACTTAAGAGCTGTGCAGAACATCATAGAATGGCTTGGACTGGGAGGAACCTTAAAGACCATTTCGTTCCAAAACCCCTTCCATGGGCAGGGCCATCTGTCACTAGAGCAGGTTTCTGGTCTGTGGATACAATCCCTTCCCATCATTAGGGGATCCTAAGCACATATCCCTGTCCTTGGAGTACCAAGTGCTCCAGGACAGAGACTCCCCTTTCCCCTTACCTTTCTTTGGGGTTCTGCACCACAATGTACACACCCTGCTAAACAAGGGGTGTGACAGGGGGGAGGGTCTCTTGTTCCAGGTGGTACCAAGTGGTCACAACAAACAAAACCAAACAGTACCACAGTTCCACAAAACTGTTACTGATGCCAAAGGATTTACCTTCAGTACAGCATCGAGGGAGACCCTCTAGCCACAGCTTCGCAAACTTTCCCAAGGTGAGATGGCACAGTTCAAATTCTGCTGTAAGGCAGAGATTAGATTCAAAATTTTATTTATTCTTTCTAATATTTTACTTATCTAGGTAAGGACATTTCAGTCTGTGGGTCATTGAAATGTGATGACATGCATTATAAGGAATTATTTTTAAAGCACATTGATACAATAGCCACAGAATTGCATCAGCAGTTCAAGAAAAGCCCACACACCAATATTCACATATTTTATTAATATATTTTAATGAGACTAAAAGCTCACATACTTTCAGATTCCCAGAAGTATAATGTGCCATACGTATGAGGATGAAGGTTGCAGGAGCTACAAGTGTTCTCGGGTCCCTGGGTATAAAAATACTGATAGCTCTGGAAGAAGCCTTCCTATGTACACAGCATTATTTCAAGGTTTTTCACATCTTCTGATGTAGATCATTTGGTTAAATAGCCAGAAGAGACATTTATCCGGTTGAGCAGTTGAGTTGTTTTCCTTCAGATAGTTTGAAAGGTATTTGCTGTGCCCAGTTTTTTTTAAACTCATGCTGCATTGCATGCAAGAGACAGAACAACACTGAAAGGAAGTACTATCACAAGCGATGTGGAGCAGGAGGATGGCTTCCTTCAACCAAACAACATATTCATCAATCATGCAAAAGATTTTTGTTTGGCTTTTCTCCTATTTGCATGGCAAGTGCTGCCTCTCTGGCATAAAACTCATCCCAAGGGACTACACAGAGCTTCCCCAGCTTCCTGCTTCTGTCAGCAGCAAAAACCAGAACCACACTGCATAAAGGAGACTCCTACCCAAAGACTCCACATGATGTTACTGACTTTTGTTGTTCATGATCATTTTCCTGCTTTTTGGGACATGAAGAGATAACAATTGTGCAGTTATCCAAATCTTTACTTCAGATTTCTAACCTGTTTTTAAACATACGATGGACCAAAGACTAGGCCTAAAATAGTTAATGATTTTCCTACAATAAATGTGGATGTGTTGAACTACTACTGTATTTTTCAACTGAGAAAATTTCCCACTATCTACTATTGAAAAAACCACTAGCTGTCAATGAAGAGGCTTCAGTAAATCCAGAGAGCACTTCTGTTGCCTGACAGCAGGCTCAGTGTGATTTTGAGTGGACAGTCGCTACAAAAATTATTTTAATAGTGTGCTGCACTACTGAACGCCAAACCTCATGCAAAATGCACAGACAGCCTCTAGGAATTTCAATTATCAGTGGTATCTGTGGCACACATGCAAGCAACATTTACTTATCCATTGCAGCCAGTGAATGTTATGAAGCTGATTAAATAACTCAGGGATTCCTAGAGAATGAATCCTGAATGAAGTTATATAGCTAAAACTTCACCTAGGTAAAAGGCAAAGCAGAGTAATAGGCAGAAACAAGCCTCTAGCAAGTCTGAGGATGATTCTTCTGTTGTCATTCAAAGTATCATTAAATGATGGAGAGCTGGCATTAGTTATTAATTGGGTTATTAATTTAAGAATCTTGCTAGAGAGCACCCATAAGACCAAATCCTTGTACATAAACATAGCACTGTAAGTAAAGAGTTTTATTTTGAAGAAGGTTCTTGCAATGCTAATCCATGATTTACACTTAGAATTAAATCCTTTCTATGCAGAAACCCTCATTATTAACATGCAGAAAGTGCACTTAAGTTGCCTATAAAATACCTATTAGGAAATGACACCTTTCAGAAAAAGAGCACACAAGCTGTGCTGGAAGGGAAGTTACTGCCCACTATTGTGCAAGGCAGAATTAGCAAAGGTGTTCATGGCTGGAGCATTCCACCAAGATGAACAGTTCCCAGTGCAGTTTTCCCCCTGTTCTCACAAGGCATATTTCTCACCCTGTCTGCCAGAATTCAGATCTGTTTTAGTTACAAGACCATCTGCTTTTTGAAAGGCGCTTTTTTTTTTGATGACAGATGGATGAGGTTCAAATTCTTGCTGTAAACCAGCAATGAAATTTTACAATTCATTGTCTCTGCTGCTTACTGTCTTGCATTAATTACTTGAAAGAAAGAACTCTCATGGGAAGAGACAGTTTTCCGAATGCATACAATTTTTAAACCAAAAGAAGCATATAAAATAAATTTCTGATGCTTTAACTACAAATAGCCTAGCTTCAGGTTTGTAACCTAGTTCTGTAATCCTGTATTGGCTCAGGTTTCTCTTTCATGTCCCAGAATAAAGGGATGTGGAAGCAGAGGGAGTACTTTAAGGAGCTATCTACAGTGTTAGATAAAGCATCATATTTTTCCCTCCAGAGTCTCACAATATCATCTGGCTCTTTCAAAGTCTTAGTTCTTCAAGTCTGATGTTTGCAGAAGAGACTCACATTTAAAAAGCTCCCAAAAAACCCCAAAACAATACACTTCTAGCCCTTAATATTAAAGGAATAAAAACATTAAAAATTGGTAGACAAATACATGGGGTTTGCTTAAAATCTTTCGCATTTAAAAAAAACCTCTCAATTTTTATTTCCCATTTAATACTATTTTGCAGTGACAAGCTTGGAACAGCAAACAAACCTCCAGGATACCACTAAAATGTAGTAAAGGAGTACTCACTAATACCATGCTGGCTAGTCTGGCAAGCCTTGATCTGCAAGCCATAAATCCACTAGCCACCAGCTCCCTGGTACATTCCTCAGGAGAAGAGAAGTGTCAGGAAGTGCATCAATCACACAGGATTTGGGTGCCCCGTTGCTGACCATAGCTGTATCGAGTTTCTGCCCTGGTTCCAAACCAATATCGCAATGCTGCCCTCAGACTCAGCACTGCTTTACCCACTGCCCCACGGTCAGGAACTGGGATTAAGCAGCAGCCCCTGCCAGGCATGCACACAGCCCCAAACAGGATGCATTCCTGGATTAGGGAGAGCTTCGGGCAGAGCCCCATGAGGCTGCTCTGCTGGAACAGGAGCCTTAATCTGCGTGCGGACACGGCACGGACATGAGGGCAGCCAAAGAACAAATAACCGAGCAAAGTGCTAAACAACCCCTAGTTCACATCCTAGGCTGTGCCACAGACCCCTTCCACCTGTGAAAACGGTGAACTACGTGTCACGTTTACATTAATTTCTCCACAGTAAACGAGTGGTGCCCATAGAGCTGCAGGCCCCAAACCTCGCAAACACGCGCTGCCGGGAAGGGCCACGGCCGGATCCCAAGCCAGGCACAAACACTACGGAAAAATCCAGCCCAGATCAACAACGTTTGGAGTCTCTGTCCTTTATTATGCGTTCACTATGGCTCCTTTGTAGGCTTCACTCTTGGTTTCAATGAGGCAACTGTTTCGAGAAAAAGAGAAAGTCTAAGAAGCAAGGGAAGCATGACAGCACATATAGAAGTGAAAAAATATCTAACAAGTGTTTTGCTCCAGTTACTTCTTGATTTCACTGAAAAACCAAAAGCAGATGCTTTATTTACTGTTCCCATAGTACTGTTTACTGTGCCTTCATCTATTTCCTGAAGTTATTCCCATTTTTCCCCTCTAATTTACTAATAAAAGAAATGAAAGACACAAATAGTATAGACATGGAAAAGAAACAGACAGATGAGACATTTTTCATCATGTTAAAAATAATTTTCAAGACAAAGCCCCTACTAACCATGTTCGTCTCTGAGAGAAAATACCATAATTACTCATCACAACAAGTACATGCTTCCAAGCCTTCTAGAACTACTAGGTTTGTGGGTTTGGGGGTTTTTAGTCTTTTTAAAAAACCCACCTTAAACCCAAGAAAATACATTTTATTTACAGAAGTATTTTCCAGCACTGCCATGATGGCTGCCCAATATTCACATCCACATTGATTCATGGTCACTATGACCATACTCCATGCCTTCTTTTTAAATCTTGATTATTTTAACAGAAAAAGAATATACTAGAAGGAATCTCTGTATTGAAGACATTTGTCCTGAAGTCATACTGGATCCAAAGTAGTCAGGACTATATATTTCAGGAGCAATTAATTTAAAATTAAGATAGCAATGAAAATGGTACAGAGAAAAGCATTTGAACATCATTGACAAACCTGACTGCTGTAACATTTTCCCCACGTTAGGTCTCATCATCAAAATTGCAGCACTGATTTTTTTTCCAAATGCTGGGATATGCCAAAGCGTAATTTTAAAACAACCCAGTACAAGATGTTACTGATTGATACCTGCTGCATTTTACAACATTTGCTTGTGCATCACACTGCTCCACATGTTCCCCTGAACCTGGGTGACACTCACAGCCCTGCATTCTGCCCCTTGCACCTCACCAGATATTTTCAAGCAAAAATTGATCAATCATTTCTGCCTCCCTCAACACTCAACGGCCAGATAATCTCTTGATACTTCAGCAACAGCTCAATTCATGGCAGAAACTGGATGAGAGACTCCCAGTGTTCAGCAGAGGATAAGTGATGCTACTGACCTCTCCTAGGCTGTGGCCAGCAATCAGAAAAACATCAGGAGCTTCATAGCATGCCCCTAGACCCTTCTGAAAACTAAAAAGCTGTAGTAATACTTCAGCCCCAGAGTTAGGTGGAAGGCCAGCAGTAGAAAACAAACCACACAGAAAATCCAGAGAGAAAGTGGTGTGTTGACACAAAACCAGGAGGGAGCTTTGAGGGAGAATGTAAAGCCTTTCCAACAATAAACACTCTGCAGAGGAGCGCTGGCAGTGCAGGTTGGGATGTTTCCTGAAAATGGTGATAGATAAGAGAGGGACAAAACACCTTCAGGAGAAAATGCAGAAGTGAGGGGTTTGTCCCAGGCTCAAGGTACTGACAAAAAATGTTATCGGATATCAGACCTTGTCCTGATTTGGGCAGGAGGTCCCATACATCACAACAGACTCACACCAACGTCAGCTCTGCAGGAACAACAAACACCAGCTGATCATCAACTGGTGGAAACTGAGAAAATAAAACTTCCTCACAGAAGCAATGGAAAACCTCTCTATCCTGATACCCCTTTGTTTGGCCCTCATATCTTACATTAATAGAAGGGACTTCAGACTAGGATCCAATGTGTTTCCCTAATCACACTCCCCATTGCTAAAAATACACATTCTTCCATAGTTCTCACTGCAAAACTACCTACCCCCCTCAAGTTCATGAGGGTCAAAAATCGACCCTCCCCTATTCAAGAGGAAAGTAAACTCCTTCTTGGAAGGAGTAATCAGATGGTCAGAGTCCAAGACACCTTTGCAGCTCATAAGAAACAAAGATGAAGAAATCAAGCAGTTCCTCAAGATACAACCTCAGAGGAGGACTGGCTACGTTAAAAGAAAACACTTTTTTCCTCCTCAAAAGGTTCTGTAAATCCTCTTGAAAAGAACAAGGAAAAGAAAGAAAATAACACCACCTCAGCTCTAGATGGTGGGAATCAACACCCAGATGTGTGAGGACTTCGCTTCTCAGGCTACAAGCTGGGGTCTGTTTTCATCTTCATATGCAGGTGCATCTGCCTTGAAAATGGGAGAAGACATTGCCTAAGGAGAAGCACAGGGCCCTGGGGCTCACCATGAGGGATCATACATTTACTGTGCCAACACTGCCCAAGTCATGCCCGTGGCACACACTGTGCCCAGCCTCTGAGGTCACTGTGATGGTAGGTAGTCTCCTTACTGACATTTCAGTGGAAGACAGCATTTCTACAGCCTGGGGAGGAAAGGGTGGAACTATCATCTCAAAGAGCAGATAAATTTAAGTCTCCAATTAAAATAGACAGTTTTATGATTACACCAAAAATGTACTAGGGCAGTGCTGAGGGCTACTGAACTGAGGCTACAGTGGGTGGTAAATGAATCTGCTCCAGCATGAAAAAATAAGGAGGAACACAGGACCTCTTTATCATGGCTCTCTTCAGTGTGTCGAGATGCAGGAACTACTAAGAACTACATCTTGGAGAAGAAGAAGGTAAAAAGATTCTTGCAGTACTTGTTTTTACAAGCAATCTGCCTCTCTTCAGGATGTTGCACTCTTCCGAAGAATATTTTGCAAAATTTACTTAATATATATATATATGTAAAAGGTTGCAGAGATAAGGAAATGCTCTCAGTGCAAAGTCTCTTGACTTGCCAGGTGTGAGAATAAATCCAAACTGATAAAGATGTTCACACATACACATACTTTGTAAAATATTTTTTTGAAAAACAAGGTAGAGCTTAAAAGATCAGGAAATTGGGCATTTGTTCAGGATGCAGCTTCCCCCCATGCAATTCAAGCACCTCACAAGAACATCTGTAACAAAAGTACCCCATCACAGGATGGGCAAAGGTTGCAGTTATCCCAGAAAAAAATTCAAAAAAGGAGGAAAGGGCTGATATAAGTGGCATAAACTAGGATGTTTCCTTTGATTTCCAAAGAAAGGTGAAAGCAGAAGAGAAATGCAGAAACTACACAAGCCAGAGAAACACAAAAGAGCAAGGGGAGAAAATAGTCCTGAGAACAACACACTGGCAAAGGCAAAATCTGTAAAGGAAAATAATTCTGACCCACTTAAATGACTAAGAGAAAGTGAAAATAATTTATCAGGTACATCTGTTTTACTTATGCACACAGGCACAGGAAAGACACAGTGCAAGTATCTTAGGCACATTATCAAGGAAAGTCAATTTCCAACTTGGGCACTTAAAATACAAGCACCCAACATAAATATATATGCAGAGATAAGGACTCAGAAGGAAAACTTGAAGGAAAAGATACCAGGGGCACAAACACACACTCCCCACCACACTCGGAAAAAAAAAATTTGAAAAGCAGAAGTGAAAAGAAAAACACCCTCTGAACATCAAGTCTGGTAAGTGATGAGCATGTAATGCAACTAGCCAAATAGATGTAGTGAATATTCATAGCAGCAGGGAAATACCAATAAATAGCCATAAAGAAACACAAGATTCCCTTTAACCTCATCATTTTCACAGGGTTGTTCAAGAACAGGCCCAGAAGTGGTGCCAAGGAGGGAGAGGTATAATAGTGCTGGGTTGATGAAGCTCAAGCTGCTCAACAGCTTTCAACTCCAGCTAACCCAGCTACTGCAGCTGCTCTCTTTCAGCTCCTAAAATCACTTTACTGTGCTGCAGCAAAACTCCAGCTCACTGCTGAGAATCCACACCAGTTCAGCCAAGGCTGGGAAACTTCTATGTGCTACAGCTCTGCCCCACCACATAGCTATTTCTATTTTGAAATGAAGCTAAACCTATTTCATCTTGTATAACCAAACTGATCAAATTCAGTTATTTTCAAAAACAAGAATCAACCCACAGCGAACGCCAGTCATGGCTGGCATGTGTGAATCAACTGACCTCCAAAAAATCTACTACTGGAAAGTGTTCACACCATTAAAAACAACCATAAGGCAAATTTCTATTGAACTACATCTACCCTTTCCAAATAGAATTAATGAAGTGAATAATCAACTGTGGAAAGAGTTAAAAAAAACTGAAAAAATATTTCCTTAAAGCAGATACAAAAGGTTGTAGTGTCATTAACCAGAGATAGAGGGAAAGATTGAGACACCACCTTCCCAGACCCCACTTCAAAGCCTTGCTATCTCCCAGCTTTGGCTGGAAACAAAATCCCAAAGGAGAGGTAATTTTCAAGTACTAAACCTACTTTTAAAAAGTGCTTCAGATTCAAAGAAGGTGTCTTACAGAGACTCAGAGTCTGTCCCTCAGAACTACAAACACAGCAGTAAAGTGAATTTAAACTCAGCCTGTCTTAAGACAGCCAGTAATAAATGTAAAGCATGGTGAACAGAAACAGCTTCAAACATTTGAGCTAACAGCATCACAAAACCTGATGACAAGGCAACTCTACTGGTCAGATCTCAACATGAGAGGAGCAGGTTGCTGACATCATCCACCCAGGAGGCAAATAAGAGTACAAGCCCTCTGGGGGCACAGATTGCAACCACAAACCCCAACATGTTTATTGCCTGAGCAGGACCTGGCCATCAGTTCAAGTGACTGCTGCTAATGTACGGATACTGCTCTGCTGACAATGATTTCACATGCAGCTTCACATCAACATGGATGACACACTTCTTCTCAGCAACAGCAATCAGCCACCACTGCTGCAAATCCTCCCAGAGACCTCGTCCCAGTGCCCCAGCCCTCAGACACCAGAACAACAGCCCACAGACAGTGCTTTAAAGACCACAAAGTGGTCCAGCTTAACAAGATAACTCATCAGCCCTGACCATGCAGACAGATCTCTCACCCATGTAGTTTCCACCCCAGGGGAAGGCAGGACAACAGGCTCAGGCTTCCTTTGAGTTTGTGAGCCTCTAGACAGAAAAGCCTCTTCTTTGCAATCATCTTCTCCCAAACAAGATGGTAGGACGAGACAGGAAATAATCACTTAACAACATAGCTTTGAAAGATAATTTCCTGGAAATCAGACTATTTTTCAAAATCAGCAGCATCTCTACCCATTAATTCAGGCACTAACGATGAATGTCCACCACTGGATAAGTAAGCTGGCACTTACTAAAGCAACTACAGTAGTAGATCAAAAATATAAGTATTTGGCCTTGGGGAATTCAGAGAATCAAAATGCATTCTTGTCAGAACCTAAATGAAATCCAAAAGGCAACAGTCCATCAGTAATCTACAAGTTTCCTAAACCAAAGGTCTGAGGAACTGTCCCAGCATCAGACTGCATTATCTATATAAAACAGGATAATCTCTTCTTAGCTCTGCTTGGAGTATTCAGGCTTCAGACAGTCCAAGACAGTTCTTTGTTGTAGAAAAATCAAGAGAAAACATTTCTTCATTTCAGGTACACCTCTCCTTCTTTCCATATAAATAGTTAAAGCAAATAATCAGATGTCAATGAGTAATTTAATTGTCCTTCCTCCTGGACAGCTGGATCAATTCCTAGAGCCATTCCCTTAGACCCACAGGACTTGTTGTCAGGGCTATCAGAAGGATCTAGGTCCAGAAGTCCACAGTTCTAACAGGTGATAACCATCTATAAAACCACAAACATTAACATGAAAATATCTAGAATTATCCCCAAATATGACAACTGTAAGCAGAGTTTTCTGTGCCTCAGCAAGACTCCCTAGCAGACATAGTGACCACTGATTAAATCATAAAGAAAGGCCCAAGTCCAATTCAGGCACAGAAAACAGCCAAATGCCTTCCTTAGAGGGTCAAACAGGGGGTCCCAGCCACCCACCACACCTTAGTTTTGCAAGAGTGAATTGATACAACTAGATACCACATAGAGAGTAATTATTCCATAACAGGTACTCACATATAACAAATTTTAGCAGTACATGGAAGACGTGAGGGGGCTCATGGCACATGAATGAAATCAACAATGTTCATGGCAGAAAAAAAAGTTTACCAGAAATTAATTTTTTTTAAAGAGAGAAGCAAAAGGACATTTCAGATGCACCTCCTCTAGCCCACCTTCCTCAGCCCAATGCTTATCTCCTGTGTATGTATACATAAATGTATGTATATATAAAGACAATGAAGGCATAATTCATAACCTAGTGAGCACCTCCAACTCCTGTTAGTTCTGCCTTTATATCCTCCCTCTCTGTCTGTCCAACACATAATCACCTCTCCAGAGGAAACTGACCCCTGTCAGAAATAAGAAACAGATGCACCCACCACTTCCCAATAAACCATCCTCCAATGTTCATGGAGCCAGGAGAGCAGGGCAAGACACACAAGAAGGGGCTGATGAGACCAGCCCATGTCACCAGGTTTGTGAGGACGGGCAGTGCAGGCAGGCAGCATTTTCCACACCGAGGATGAGGTTTCACTTACCCAGCTCTCTACAGGGGAGCGCCACGCTCCAGCGGGGCGGCTGGGTGGCTCTGCCATGAGACATTCCGGGGCATCACAGCACAGGAGCTTCAGGAAACCTAAAACAGGAAAGAAGTGAGTCAAGAGTGAGTGTGCTGAAGCCCCTTTGGAAACCAGCACTGGTGGCCTCCCACAGATAGCCACAGCTGAAAACCCTGCAAACAAAGCTGACTAACCAAAACATTGTTTGTTAAAATGCAATTAAAACTGGAAATATGAGCAATTTAATAGCTATTCACTTCAGAAAAATATTGCAATGATCTCAAAACAAAATATTTTTAACCCAGCAGAAATGCCCTGCAGCAGCTGGGTGCCAACAAGGAAAGACAATCAGGTCTTTGAGTCCTATTCCCCCTCCACACACACACTCATTCCCTTGCAATTGTCTCTGATTGGCAATGTGATTTTTCCTAAGATTAGAATTCCAGGTGGGAATTGCAGGATGTACTGTCTGTTTGTCTACAAAATGAACACATTCCAGAGACGGGGAAGCTGTGATGACTGTGACTGACTTTGGAACAGGTCAGCCTGCAAAAGGGTATAAAATGCTGGAGTCTGGGCCAACTGGTCCCCTAAAGTTGCAGGCAGCTTCCATGTGGATCGTACTCTCACACCTTCCCCAGGCAGAGATGCCAGCAGGGTACATCCAGTCTGAAGTCAGGGAACACACACTTTTGGACAGGTGAATACCAGCACTAAGATCCAGTCAGATGCAGAAATAAAATCCAGAAGCAGCCACAGAGGTATTTTGTAGCCTTGTAATTGTGCATTCTGCAGGCCAAAGACTGCAAACCTGTACATTTCTAACTGAACCTGCTTATGGTACAACCCTTTAGACCTAGTTACATTATACACTTCATTGGCAATATTTAGATACTGTATTAGCAACGGATCTAACCACAACCATCCACATAATCAGTGTCATACTTCCCACACCTGAGTCTTATCTCTACTACTCTGCCACAAGTTAGCTAACAAATGATCCAACTTCTTAAAGCATCAGCTACCCTTTCATCACAAGGCAGAGCTGACACTTGCCCAAAGAAATTCTGAGCTCTCAGCATTTCTAAAATTTTATTTCAGCTTTGTTTCACTGATACCTATTTCCAAGTTTCATCCATTTGTTAGTTCTAGTCATTTCATATCTAGAAGCAAGAAAATAAAAAATAACAACATTATTTCCATCACTCAAGAACAGTACAAGTTTAAAGATTATCAACGCCATCAATGTGATTTGGGTTCAAGGTGACAACATCTTGAAATAATGACCTTTATTAAAAGTACACCAAACAATGTGGATCTACTGAAAGGCTGAGGTATAATTATACAATTTTCCCTTTAACTTGTGTCTAAGTGGTTTAATGGATATTTCCCAAACTTAAAGACATCATTTCACATTCACAAAGCCTTGTAGGCTGACAAACACAGCCTATGATCTCAAAATTTCAAAACAAAAGTGGTTTTAAGAACACTGCTTGACAGCAGGGAATCATTGGTCACACCTGCAAAAGGCTGGCCACATTAGTGAGCTTCCAAATACCCTAAGGGAAAGCAAAAGGCAGAATCCCAGTGCCTCTGCCTCTCCTTGCCCCAGTTTCCCCTCAAAAGAGCATGGCACTGGCAAAATGCTCCAGTATTGCCTCCACATCACTCTTCAGAACAAGCCCAGGCAATCTGTTAGCAAGAACCACAGATCCACATCTAGGACTGAAAGGGCCAAAGCACTTGAACACATACAAATAAGTGAGCCAGGAGAAGGAAAAGAACACAGAGAGAAGAGCTGGGTTTATGTCTTCAGCATTGAGAATAGCAACACTGCTTATTTAAACCAGAATGCAGTCTATGCAATCACAACTGGCAAAATCAAAATCTTTTGTACAGGCTATACTTGATTAAATTAGTTTAATTTTCACTATAAAATTAAAAAATAATTACTGGTTAAAAAAATAACATAAAATATCCTTTATCTAAAGAGTGCTGTAGTTGGAGGAGAACATAGTTCATTCTTCACACAAAAAAGAAGAGACTAAATTGCTTGAACACAAAAGATAACTCAAATTCATCTACCAAGTTGTACCCAGCAACTCGGTAATAATTGCATACAGAACACAAACATGCTTTGTTGAGAACTCACAATATCTAATCAGCTATAATTCTAAACTTTATTTTCCATTTGTAAATTACCAAGGGAGGAAACTACAGAACAGGGATGTAAAATAATATTCTAGCTGGAGATATTTTGCTAACACATAAGCTTCTACCCACCCCTTCCCTAATGCCCACAAGACTCTTCTGCTTCAGAACTTATTTCAATTGTTAGTTTCTCTTTGAAGGTATTTCAACTATAATGCAAGCAATGCTCTAATGAATTCTCAGTGCTGTGCTATCTTTCCCAAACAGTTCTTTTACATCACCTACAAATTTGGATGCTGAGATGTACTCGCTATACTCATGTGCATCTCTGTTTCTGAGGAATGTCAATATTATCAACAAGTGAGATGTTTCAAAGTTTCAAAACTTAAAAATAAAAAAGATGTTAAAATTTTAAAAATAAGCACACCCCAAAAAAGCCCCAAACATACACCTTCTATAGGTTGATTGCTTACTCACATTAACCTGTTTTGGTACTTTAACCATCTGACCCTTCTCCACCTGCCCAATTGCTGACTGGTCCTGCACAGGTCTCTGGAGCCAGGGGAGGGGGTTTGCAGGGTCCTGCAAGTGGCACAGCCCAGGCAGCACCACCAATGAACTTCACCCTTCTCCCTTACAAGGATCATCCTCTGAGTAAGCAGATTTGATAGCTTGCACTCCTCCCCAAACTTGCCTCTGTCAACAATCATTTTTCACATTCACAAGCAGTCGCTGCCATCCTGAGCTCCCCAAACACCAAGAGCTGCCCTAAAGACATGACGTACCAGAAAGCAGATGGCAATTGCCTCATGCTTGGAGCATCCAGAGACCACAGCTCTTACAGGGACACTTCTGACATTGTCCCAGGTCATGCCTTCCCTATGATGGCATCTGAATACATTTTGCCACCAGTTAAGGTCCCACTGTGACAGGGACCCTTCTGGAAGGGCAGAGCAGTGGCAGCATAGCTTACGCCTTTGTGTCCTGCTGCAGCAGTGACAGGCAGGCTTTTCAGTGAAGCAAAAGTACTGTCAGCTGCATCTGGACACTGAACTATCCAAAACTAATTTAAGTAAGTTAAAAGGAGGATATTATAAGAGGAAAACAAAAGGCTACTGGTCTGCCTTATGAAACAGATTTTTTTTAATAAGCTAAAATATGCTTCTTTGAAGCCAGCAGTCAAGGGAGCAAATACCTCACTTTTACCAGCCCAGCTGCAAGAGCCATGCCAAGCTCACTGAAAATGCAAAGGCAAACAAAAATTTCCAGAAATTCCCTCTATTCCACAGCATTCTGACAAGTAATTTATCAATGAATGAAAGAATTAAGCCAAAATTAGCAGTCTTTTTTACACAGATAATCATCCCGTGTTCTTTAAAAAAAGCAAACATTTCCAGGTTGTAAAAGAGCAATGACAAAAATGTCTCTTTTTGTGTTACCAGCAGCTGACAATTTTATACAATAAATAATGCTATTTTATAGTAATAAGTACAACATCAGCAACACAGTAAAGTTAACATATTAACACTGACAGAAATTATCTCTGTTGTCTATTAATCTGCACTCTTTACAGATGGTTATTTATAAAACATTAGACATGAAACTGAAAGGTTATCTGTGGCCATATTAGCAAACATCTGCTTGTGATTCTGATTTCATGTTTGCATGCTATTCTTGGAAATGCAACCCTTTTTAAGATGTACCAGATGTGACCAAGTGTTCTTAATCGTAAAATATTTGTTTGAGCAAGATAAAAGTTCAGGGCCAGGAAAGAAATCACATATTCTGAAAAGAGCAACTGCCTTATACTACTGCTGCTGCTGCATTCACAGAGGAAAGTGTTTCTGAAGAGGGAAAAATGCAGTTTATTTAGTGTGCCACTATAGATAATCACTCTTCTTTTTAAGTATGAAACATTCAAATGCATAAACATGGACTCAGTTTCGAATTTCAAGCAGAGAAGCTCTGCATTACAAGAACTGCATCACCTATTCACTCTCCAGAGTGGGACTGATACCGTAATATTCAATCTCCAGGGGCAGCAGTTTAAGCAGCCTTCCACAAACTGACTTTAGAGATCTTGACTTGCTCCCCAAATGGCCTCACCAAGATTTCTCCTGCTCACAACAAGAAGGAAACAGTGGGATGGGAAGGTGTTGCAGGCAGGAGATGAGAGCTATAGCAAGCAATGTGAGGGAGTTAGTGTAGACTAAACCCAGGAGAGATGGGTTGTTCAATTCTTTTTTACTGTCTCCCTATAACCTAGTAACTGCTTAACCTATTTCCGAAAAGTAATAATTTTTTAAAAGTTTCCTGGACCATCAAATTGTTTGTTCATTATATTTGATAGCTATACCCTTTGAATAATATTGTTAATCGATAGGAAATAGATACAAAAAGAAAATAAAGGAAATTAAAAACATAAAATAGAATAGCTGAAGAATAATTTAATGGCAAATAAAGATATTAACAATTAAAATTAAATTTGGAATGTAAAAACTTCCTTAAACATCTCAGAAAATTGAGCTACCCCGGTCTTTGAAGACTCACATTTTGCTCTTCACTCTCCTGCCCCACTAGTTCATATGCATCTTCAGACTCAGATTAAGCCTCCAAGAAGGGAACACACCATCCTTCAAAGAAAACCCTGGAAGGTACAGGAGTTTGACCATGGTGGCCAGGCAGAGAGGCTGGCAGGTCCTGCCCCAGAGGTGCAGGGTGCTCACCAAGCCTGAGCCTCTCTCAGCCATGCCCTTCCTGGCACCAGAACAGGTTTTTCATTTGGGCCTGTTGCCCAAATAAAATTTGAGACCCGCAGAAGATTCCTCTCCACCACCACACTAGGGTAAAAAAACCCAAAAATCTGTAAAAGTGTGTTTTTCCCTCTTTGCTTCCCCTTCCATGAAGCACAAGAATTCAAACAGGGTGCAAATGACACAAAAATCTGTCACCATGCATACAAGAGGCAGGTCAGAGAGCTGCCCTGTGAGAAGGGAAAGTTATACCTCAGTGAGCTATAAAATGTAGCTAATTGAACTGCATAGCTCAGTGTAAACTGGGAAGAGCCTGCTCCCATGGACCAAGCAGAGATGGTGCCTGCAGACACAGAACAGAACACACAGCACACCTGAAGCCACCCATGCAGGAAGGCAATGGCTCAAGGACTTTTCCTGGGACAAATAGGCAATACGATGGGAAAATGCAAAAAAAAAGTAGCAATGGAGCAAGGGCAGAGGAATAGAAACACCACAAATCACTCATTTAATGCAAAAGCACAAGCAGATCTGAAATCCTTCCAAGCCTCTTCAGTGATGATGTGTGCTTTTGTAAGCAGAAGTAGCTCTTAACATACTTTCTGCTTGAAATGAATTCCTCCTAATGGAATTCATTTCAATTTAGAGGCGAACAGCTTCCATTTTGGATATATGAAAGCACCTAAATGGTGTTTCCCACACACCTCTGCACCTTTGACATCATTTCAGATGCACCCCAGACAGATGAGCTAGTCATAGACACACACAAGTGGTACATTAGCTACAGTGAACAGGAATATCTGCATTTAGCTATAGTACCTTGAAATCAGTAATGTAGCCAAGAAAAGAACTATTTTCAGCAATCAGATAAGTCATAAAGCTATTAGTAATCCATATGGTTTCAGTCTCTGTTATTCCTTAAAATTCTTCAGGATAGAATCCTTTAAGTTGGAAAAGACCTTTATAGTCATTGAATACAACCATAAACCTAACTCTGCCAAGCCACACTCAACCACAGAAATCTAACCATAAACTGCATGACAAAAGCTAAAGAGCAAGAAAAACCTACCCTTGGTGAAAGTGAGTAAAAGGGCACCATTAAGACAAGAGTATTGATGGACACACCTTAAAACTTTGTAGAAAGTTGACTATCCCCAGCAAATGCAGAAACTGAGTCATAGGAAGAATGCCTAGACTCCTCAGCTAGCCATTATCAGGGCACAACTGAATTTATCTTACCCTGTGTTCAATCTGCTCAGAAAAACTCACTAAAACAATGTTTATATTTAATGTCTTCAAGTATACGTCTCAAAATAATGTCATTAATTGACAAATACACAAAGGCTTCTTCCCTCTGTTCCTATTGACATTAACTTATTCAGAATAAGTTTCCCAACTCTATCTGGACCACTAATTTTCTCCCAGCTCTCAAATGAAAGTACGTCAGCAGGACAACTGGTATCCTTCCCAATACTCACTGCGTGTTTTCATTTGGGTAGTACCACTAAAGACAGGACAGTGGAAACAAAGTACAGAGTGCTATATCCTCCCTCTACCTGCCACACTGAATTCAGAGTAGATGGTAAAGCATAAAAGACTGGAAGCAATCTTCCCACCAGTGCTCCTGTTATTGTCAGCAGCAGAGCTGCAGAGCTACAGCAGCAGCAGCAGGTTTTCAAAGAAGTTGCAGCGTGTACAGAAATGCCTTACACAGCCAAACAGAAAATCTTCCTTCCACTTTCCTCTGGCTTCAGACTAAAGAAGCAAACTCTAAATCAAGACAACCCATGAGCACATAAGGAAAGGCAGATGCCTTGTTTCTATCTACACTAGAAAACATCATGGGTAAAAAGTTCATGTTGGCACAGCTTCACTGAAGGATCAGCAGAGGATCTGAGCACTCTGTTGATGATGCAGCACTGGACAATGTAAAATCAAAATCTTACCTGCAAATGCAGCTATTCTAACACTGAAATGCACACTATTGTGTGTTAGTGAAGATAGAAGAAATTGCTGAACGACAGCCACTTCTATTTTAAAGAAAGATGATCAGTGATATATTATTAAACACCAAAGTAATTAAAATTTTATCACAACTGTAATATCATTATTTCTTGTACTTAAAAATAAAAATGTGGAGTCAAAGTTGTTTCTTGCATTTTTTAAAACACAACACTTAGTACCAAAAATTCTAATATTGAAGAGCAATTCATAGCTGAACAGAAACCAGTTAATGTAGTGTTCTACTAACCTTCAGAAAAGCTGTTAATATTCAGGATTCTGCACAGCAGTGTAGGGTTGAGAAATTAATCCTTTTAAAGTTGAATTTCAACAACTGACAAAAGCATGTGTTAGCTGAATTCTATTTATGGCAATCATCCAAATATCAAATAAAGTTTTCCTGGCTGTGCTTCAGTCATCCCCATTTACAGCTGAAGAGTACTTTTATAAATGTAGACAGAGAGTATAAAACCTGTGTCTTGTTTGCATCCAGATCTACACATCTCAGAAAGAGAAAATATTAATTAGTAATTGTAACTCCAAGAAACACACCAGGAATTACTTATTTAAAAGTCCACCCTGTACATTTGTAAACTCCAGACAAAAACCCAGGAACTCAAAAAAGACTACTAAAATACCACCGTGGACAAGGCAGAGCAACTAAGGAATGACAGAACTGCACATATGTGAATATAATAGGGTACCACTCTGATAAACAGTTAAACACTTCAGCAACGTATTCGAAAGGCTTTAGCACATATAAGGAACAGAATTTAAAGATGCATATTTCTCTCATAAACAAGACAAAATAGGACATTGTGGTGGTGTGGAAATCAATCTGCGCACAATATCGTAAAAATTAAAAGCATAAAAAAATCCCTAGTGTTGCCATGTTTTAATCTTACAGCATGCAGGAAAATGAACTAAGCTTGTGTGTGGAAAGAATCCAAATACGCTATGTATGAAAATTCAATTAAGAAATTCAAACAGCTTCATTTTGCCATACCACACTGTTGGATACAGTCGTTATAACAATGGCACTTCCTTATTCATGATTCTACACTAAACTGAATTCTAAGGGTTCTTAGTTTTCTCCCCATCTTCACATTCTGTCACTACAAAGATTTCATTTCTCAAATGCTCAGAGAAACCCACAGTATGACCAAGGTGTATCAATAACAGCTATTTATCAACTGTTTTAAAACATTACTATGGTTTCAAAGTCAAAGTTCACCATAAACAGGGAGCTGGTGAGGTGCTCCAGCCATCATGCTGGTTCCTTAAGTGCAGCGCACCATTCAAATTCAGACACACACAAGTCCACCTGACCCTCTGTCTGCTTTTGTCATCTCTTGTACTGGCTGTAGAACAAGAAAGGCAACAGCAGCAATGTATGAATATAGGCACCTTTTCCTTTTGGGGCTACACCACAATATTTGACATGAAGAATTAAAGCATAGAGATATTGACATTGTCCCTACATTGCAGCCATCTCTCAGGTTCAGTATTTTCTTATGAACCTAGATGTGGAGGCTATGTTTGTAAGATCTGATTTGATTTTGTTTGTATCCTGGTAGTTCCTAGTAGGATGCTTAGCATCTTGAGCCCACAAACCATCTTCACATTTCATCTTTACTCATTTTAGTAAAGCACTGTTACTCAAAGGTATTTTCTTTCATCATCCCCAAAGGTAAGAAATATTTATGCTTCATTCAACCATTTTGGTTTCTACTTACAACTCAACTACTATGTTTGACAATAAACATAATTTTTTAAAAGAAACATGAATTACTGTTTGTTAAACACAGTTAAAATAAATCTGTGCTGAAAGCCTGACAACTGTAACACCACTGCTAATAAACTGAGTGATCAAGTATATGAAACAGATGCGTTGCATGAAAGCAATGGAGCTCAAGACTCTTGTATCACACCAGCTTCTCCCTCTGGTATCACAAGATCCCAAATTAGGACATAAAACTGTACAAACACTCAGAAGGGAGCTCAAAGCATGGCATATGAGCCCCAGACTTCCTGCTTGGCTTTCTGTCACATTCAGCACCACCAACAAATACTTTGAACGTACCCATGATGGAAACTGAGGGGAAAAAAATAAAACGAGGAAAGCAAAAAAGAAGATTATAAAAAACACCCCTTTATAGTAAGAACCTGAATGATATAGCAGAAGCATATCTTATGGACAGCATTTGTTCAAAGTAAGCTTTCATCAAGCACAAGGTGATACAATTCCATCTCAGGCTCTGCATCTACAGGCCCTTTGTTCTTTCTAAAAGCAGCACGGCCAATGCACACCAAGCCTCTCTTACAGTGCAGATAAAGATGGGTGCAACTAAGGATGTGCATACTTGGCCACAGCAAACCTGTGTGATAAACACTGCACCTGAAAGGAATTCCTCAAGGAAATAAAAGTGCAAGTTGTTTGTAAAAATGGGTTATGAAACTATTAAACAAGTTCTGCACATACACTCACACACAGGTCTCGGGAGACAAGGAGAAACCCAAGCTGATGATAAAGTATGAATGAAAGATTCTTTTCTGTACTACAGAGCTAAAACACCAACAGAATTGGAGGAAGACAACAATAGAAGTCAGGGGTGTAGCTGCTCTGGAACTGCCACTTTGTGTAAAATTCAAGACAGGCTGCAACTCTTCAAACTTTACTATTTATTAGCCTTCTTCTTTTCTCTGATAGTAGCAAACTAAAGGAAAAGAAATAATAAAACTCAGAAGAGTATTTCTACTGTGACGCCCTCCAATTCTGACAACTAGCTACAGACTCATCACTTTCACCTTCCTTCCCCACTTCACAAAGCAACTCGCACGACCCTTTCAGTTAATGGTCACATTAGCAGGCCATGTTACCCTACGCACAAGAAAACAAAACTCTCAGAGATCACAGCAGCTACTGAATTCTGCAGCCTCCTGCTTTCCAATCATTCTGTAGTGCTCCTATAAAAACTTCCTGATTCTTCTACTGGAAGAGCTGCAAGAGGCAGATGTGTGCAGTACATCCCCCACTCAGCATTGCTTGTTCAGCACGGCACCTCCTATGAGCTACAGAAAGCAGGCAAGTATCATTACAGAAAGAAGCTAAGTATTAATTCTGTTCCTGAGAACTGCTAGCATTAGTTGTGAAGTTCAAAACTAAAAGCACCTATAAAGCATCAGTTTCATCAGTCACTGTCTTGCTAGAGTTATCATTTGGACTGTGGAAACAAAAAAGTTCTTTTGAAGAATAAATCAATAAATAAGTAAATCACCAAACCCCAAATTATGTATCAACAGTTCTCAACAATCAACAAGCAAATTGCTGTCATTTAATATTTAACCATGCAGGAAAATTGTGGTTTTACTATATGATATCTTTAGGACAAAAAAGCTATTTAGGAGACTACAAACATTTTTCTTGTTGCTTCCACATGACAGAAAGTCTCAGTTTTACAGTTACTCAGCTGTGTAAAACAAAACTGGAGGGCCAGGATAGTGAATAAAAAGTTCTGCTCATGCCTGCTGCAATGCAAAAATGCACTTTTAATAGTACACACATTTTAGTTTGAAATTGTTCAAAATCAATGCATCACCTAAACCAATTAGACATTTAATCAGTTCAAATTTAGTACCTGACATTTGGTGAACTGTTACAGTCACAGTAATTCAGCTCTGCCTGGTTACAATGAATAGCTAACTTTGCTATATTTGAATGTTTCATGTGATATTCAACCACAGAACAACTAACCACAAAGTTTTAGGTTTTATGCTTCAGTGACTTTTTTGTCCTACATTACTAATTTGTTTGTACATTTGGGTTGGTTTATTTCAAAAAGGACAGTATGTGTCATGTCTGTATCTTTCTAAAGTAAGGGGACAAAGGTGTGGAGATGGGATTTGGGCTCAAGTTGCTATATATCATGCTACAAGTTACTAGACACATCAAATCTCACAAACACAGCCTTTACATAGAGGTCTATAAAAATACTGAGTCTGTGAGGTGGCTACGATATAGTGACATTTTGTCTGAATACCTCTGTGCCTGAATTCTGTATGTCAAATACCATTATACAGCCTCAAAAGGAAAAAGTGCCTATATTTTTCATCACTATCATTGCATTCCTTCTTCTAGAGCAAATGTAAGACGTGGAAAAAATAACCCCATCAGGAAAAAAACTGCAAATCTTAAGAGGCTGAGAAACATTGTTCTGAACATCAGTAAACCGAGGGTCAGGAGGACTTCTGAGTGTCTGAATTCAAAGGGTGCATTGCACCTAAGGAACCAGCATGACTGGCTGGAGCGCTGGATTTGCTCTGTGTTTCTGGTGAACTTTGATTTTAAAACAATAGTTATGTTTTAAAGGAGTTGATAAATAGCTATTATTCATATTCTTTGGTCATACTGTGTTTGTAATTCTTTGAGCACTAGAGAAATTAAATCCTTGTAGGGACAGAATGTGAAGATGGGGAGAAAATCTAGTATCCTTGAAGTTCAGCTTAGTACAGAATCACAAATAAAGAAATGCCATTGTTATAGCAACTGTGTCCAGCAGTGCTGCATGGCAAAATGATGTTCTCTTTGAGGGGGTGGGCAACAGAACCTGAGACAGACTAGCTTAATCCAGCAAAGAAAGAATAAACAAAATTGTGGTTTAAATATTTTTATCACTGTACTTCATATCTTTGAATCTTAATAATTTTCAGCTTATTTGGTGCCCTTTGCAGATATTTGTTCAGAATTTTTTAAATGTCAGCCGTAAAAATAAAAGGAGTAGGAAAAAGTACAACTTTATCACCCGTTAAAAGTTGCCAGCAGCTCTCGAAACCGGCAGCCTGCAGAAGAAAGAGACTCTTGTTCTCGCCCTGCACACAGCGCCCCACGTAACCTTTAAAACTCCGCTGGACACACGAAACAGCACTGATGCTCCAGCCCCGGGAACAGAAGGGCTGAGCCGCAGATGTCCCGCCCAGGACATCCCTGCCCGGCGCGGCGGGTGCGGGCAGAGCCGCGGAGCCACCGCGCTCCCTCCCGCGGCCGCGGAGCGCCGAGCAGCGCCCGCCGCTCCCCTCCCTCCTCAGCGCGCCCGGCCCGAGCGCAAGGGGCAGAGGAGGCTGAGTGCCTCCTCGCCGCGCCACAGATCTCCTTCCTTTTAACCTCAGAGTGCCCCGTTTCTCCTATCAGTCCTCCCCCAAACGCGAGGGGGATTTTATCCCTAATAGGCAAAAAAAAAAAAAAAAAAAATTGAAAACCATTAACTGCTGGGCTGGATGCTAGTGAATGGGCTAATTTTTGTGAATGATACAAAGCGTTCAGAGGTCTGGTCTTTATTGAGCAATCCAGAGACCAAGCCCTGTGCCAGAGGCCATAAAGAGAACCCCATTAAAAAATTGGTTACAAGACCAGCATTATGAAATAACAGAAGCACAGTAATAGGATATTAATAGCTACTCATGGAGACATTTGGTTTACAAAGAAAATTTGTAACATTTAGCATAAACAAGATAACACCTTGAAAACAGCAAAAAATGAAAAGATTAACCTACCAGTAACTCTGCACCTATGAGTAACCAAGGAAGGCAGGGTGGCCTCACCGCATCAATTGGAAACTTTCAGATATTATTATTATAATTGCACTAGCATCAGAAACTAATAAATGGTCATGGGTCATTAGACACCAAAACAATAACTCTAGTCAAACAATTCCAGTGCCTGCTGGTGCTCTGTCAACATTAAAGCAAACATCAAAAGGAAGAATCTCTCACAGACTCACCCGCCTCCAAGCTTTTGCCCTCAGGTTTTCCCTCAGTGAGCTCCATCCATTAGGGCCTAAAGAAGAGCTCAGACAGGAGGCTAGAGTGCAACTCCTGCCTTTTCAACAGCTGTATCATTTAGCTGCTTTGAGGATAGTTAATGATGCTTATTAGCATGCTGACAGATGATGTATCCATCATTAATACCTTTAGTGAATACACCAGCAGCTACACACTTCACTGTAACACAGATAGCGCCTGAGAAACTGCATCTGCAGACAGTGAACTCCAGCTCAGTGGCACAGCACTCATAGGCCCATTTTTCTCAGCATTGCCATCACTTGAAAAGAAAGGAAATAGCTTTATGCTCTCTTGCCCCCAAGGATGTTGGGTTGTTCATCCAGCTGCAGAGTTTTAATAGGAGACACATAAACAGACCTCAGCAAGTTACAATGCTAGGGTACAGAAGTGGGTTTAAACTTACTTAGGCTGAGGATTTGCTGAATGTTTTTCTCATTTTCCTGCCAAGTGATGCTGAAAGTGCTAACTAGGGGCTCAAGTAATTTGAATTCCTCAAATTACCACTCACAGAATCACCTAGTACATCTTAGAAGAACCTACTATGGAAGAACTGCTAGTTTGAAGGCAGCAACATACAAGGTAGCCTGAAACACTGCTGAAAGTGCTTCAAACTAACCTTGTCTATGAGCCAAAAAGCCCCAAAGTATTCATAATCAGGCCTCATGTTTCAGAGGAGCAGAGAAGTCAATCAAACAACTTTTCTAGCTGCACAACACAGACAAAGCTTCGGGAGCTAGGTCCTGGTCTTGGCCTCATATAACGCTTTGCAAATGCTAGACTTTGGACTTCCTGCACACCCAGTACTTGGCATTGCCTCAGATGCCTAAGCTCCATGGAGACAGGATATCAAATATAACACATGCAGCATTCCCTCACTCTCTGCACCTCCTGCCCCAAGAAGTGCATTTTAGCTTGGATTCCAAGTTACCCAACTTCTCTGTGTGCAAAACAGCCCAAGCACCTAGGTGAAACACTTAAATCAGGGAACTGATCCCCTTCCTGTAAAAATGAAACCGCCAAACCACCTGATGGGCAACACAAAGAACAGAGTCAAGATCCAACACAGATGCACACACCAAGCCTACAGGCTGGAGAAACCTGTAATCCCTAAAGGCATTTTCACTGTGAGGAGAGTCAAGCAGCAGCACAGGCTGTCCAGAGAGATTTGAAAATGGATGGAGCCTGCACAGACATGACTGAATCAAACCCTAGGCAACCTGTTCTGACACCACAGCTGCCCCTGCTGTCTGCTGGAGGCCACTTAGAGACTTTATGAGGTCCCTTCCAGCCTGATTTATCCCATAAGTTCTTTCCATACATGCCACAACATGTCATGCCATTGGACTTTGATGTTATTCTAGCCTCTGGAAGGTACTATTATGGAGTCACATACAGATTAGTTAAAACTGAGTCCATTAATAAGCCTTTGTCTCTTCCCATTTTCAAAGTTCCAATCTGGCACAAATTTTCCATATTATTGGGAAGAGGCAACATAAATAATTTTGAAAATACTATTAACTAGATACCGCAGTTCTTCAACATGATTTCTGAAGCAAGATGTTTGAAAAGCAATTCATGTATAAAATGCACTGTCTTCATCCAAATTTCACCTCACCCCAAAATAAAATAATTGACTGTTCCTACTGGAAACCAACCAGACAGTAGACCACAACTCTTTTTAAAAACAGAAAAAGATTTTTGTTTGGAAAGAGTCACTAAACTACAAACTAGATCTTAGGATTTTGTGATAAACTTTACCTTTGCTAAATAAAAAAAGTAAAAAATACGGCATTCTTTTAAAAGTCCTAATTAGGGAAACAATGCTGCCTTTTTATGGCTGTTTATTAGACACTAGCTGAATTTCAATAATGAATTGTAATTCAGCACCATATCATCTATTTATATCCACCATTCTGAGCCAAGTGCATGATTTTGAAGATTTTGGCCAGGATTTCAGAATAGTTGGCAAATGCAACCTGGCAAGCTCTTAGGCAATTAAAGTCTTTATAATTATTATACCACCACATACAAGAATGATAGAAATGGGACTGGATGGAATACAGAAATCTTGTAGCCATGCTTACAGCACGTGACTCCTTCAATATTTCTTTGGTGATTTTACAGTAGCATACTACAACTATCCCATCGGTCTTTAAACTGAAAATGTTTAAGTATTAGCTCCATGTGTCAATTATGTTAAAAGAGGATTATCCATACTAAAATGTGGTTTATTCAAACCAACGTTACAATGGAAAGCATTTGCTCACTAATGTTCAGCCAAAGTACTAATTACATACTCCATGACTGAGTAACAAATACGTATAATCCATCCTTATGGATTTCAACATGAAGACAAATAACTTCAAGAAACTTCTTCCAGTAAACCTTTCCAAATAATCTCTGTACAAAGTCATAGCAATAAAGGATAGAATAAATTTCCTAATCACAGAATTTAGACTCTTGCCAGACAGAATGCTGTTTCCAAGGTAGGACTTGTCACTGCTAAAGCAATATTCAGTCCTAACTATCTTGACAGTCTATGTTCTCTTTTACATGATCCCAAGAGAACCTTGTTGCTCTTGTCCACTGGCTTCCTAATAGCCAAAAATGCAATGCTGGCATGCCCGTAGAGAGCCTTCTATTACTCTGTTTCATGCAATATGACAAGAAAAAGTTGACTTAAAGAGAATATAGTGAGTTGATTATCAGGAAAGAAAAGTATTGCTATGTTTCACTGATAAAATCCTTCCTAGGTCAAAAATCTATACATAATTAGTTCCTAAAATGAAAAATCAGTAAATGCTTAACTATAAGTAGTCTTGCATACTCTGTTGTACATTATACCTGAATAATGCAGCCAACCTGAATTTACGCAATGTCGTTTCAATGTATTCTAAGGAAAGTACAGAATAGGGCAGTGACGTTAGCCACACAGTGAACACCACAAACTGTAAATTAATTTATAAATATGTCCTTTTTTCCCAGAAAATCTTCTCTGAGACTTGAGACTCCAGCTAAGAAAAGGTCTGTTTGAGCTGCATATCCAGACTCAGGGACAGAAGAAGTGCAGCACCCACCAGCATCAGCTGCACCAGGAAAGGAGGAGGATGATGTGGGGATGTTTATTGTCCAGAACTCCTAAATCTGACATGATTAAGTTGTATTCTTCCAGAGTTAACGGGTCCTTTAGTCAGTAGTGCAAGCAGGGCTTCCTTCTCCATCCTTGGAAAGGAAATTAGGATTTCAAGGTTTCTTGTGCTCATACTCTTTTGGGGTAGAGATCACAGACAAACTGAATGAAAGAAAGCACCAGGTATGTCAGCTGAAAAATAAAATCTCTGCTTTTGTGAGTTTGAGCCGCATAAAGCTGTATAAAGCATCTTAGAAATAAGAAAACCCCAGAAGTTTTTTGTTCTGGTGGGTTTAACTTGGTTTAAAATGCATCTTTCATCAAATACTCATCACCAATCACAAAGATTTTAAACACTCCTCTAAAACTCCATTGCAAAGGAATCTACTTTTTTTTTTAGCAACATTGACTGAGCACAGCACTGAGAGAGGCTCTGGAATCTCCATCCTTGGAGATGCTCAAAAGTCACCTGGACAACCAGCTCTAGGTGGGCCTGCTTGAACAGGGAGGTTGGACAAGAGGACCTCCAGAGATCCCTGTCAACCTTAGCCATCCTGTGGCTCTCAACCAGACTCCTACCAAATTCTACAAAGGCACCATTTCACATCTCACTGTGCCCAAAGAAGGGATGTAGAAAAGTAACATGTGTCTCATAAGATCTTAAAACTGATTTTAGTCCATACAGCATGGAAAAAAACCCAACAAAACAAAAACAAACAAACAAACCCTCCCCACACACACAGCTTATCTTTTAGGCAATTTGGGACCTAAAGTAAAAAGTTGCATAATGCTACAGGAGGAAGGAAGACATACAGGAAAAAAACCTAAAGTTAGTCTGTTTTAAGGAAACACATAGTTCACAAGATTTTACAGACTTGCCATTAAATTGCACAAATCCAAACACTGTATCAGGTGATTTGGAGATACTCCAGCCTCTCCAAGTTTCCTGAGAGATTTTCAGTCAGGAACTATAGAAGGGTATGTTTCCCCTCTCCCATCCAAAGAAATTGGAACAAAGGGATAACAACCAGTCATTTTAATGTCACTTTAATTTATAAAAAACAAAAATAGTGGAAAAAAAACCAACAGCAAAACAAAACAAACAAAAAAAAAACCACCACCGCTAATATTTACTATTAAGGGATGATCTTGGAATAACCACTGCACTGTCCCAATTCATTCTGTCCTTGACACAAAACCAGTTCTTCCCCTGGCATTACTCACTACCCTGGGATACACAATGTTGTTATCCCAAGACTTAACAGTATACTTTAATGCTAACAACAAATATCTCATCCCTTTCTTTTTGTGTATACATGTTTAGAGTTATTTCATTTCATGCTGGCTTGGAAAACTACTATTCCATTATTTAATGAATTCTGAGGTATTCAGGAATATAGCAAATTCCAGCTTATATTGGATAAAAAATTGAAGAAACACTATTATTCAACAGTGCTGAGGGAGAAAAAAGAAGATAAACAGTCTTGCATATATATAAACCATATATATGAGTTCTGAGGCATCTTTAGTGAATCCAAATCTACGAATACAAATCTAGAAGGACGTACAGATAAACATAATGCCAAGTGTTACGTGCAAGTCTTCACTGTATCAAGACCAAGGACCACACCTTCTCCAGTCAGAGGGATTGAGATGTTTGGTATCACAGAGGAATGTCCCTTTGCACCACAGAACAACACATTTGAGAAAAGCAATTTATTTTTTGCAGAATTAAAGAATCACTGATGCCTAGCTGGAAAGACCGGCTTTGGAAGAGGCCCAAAAGCTCAAGTAATTGCAATGGATTGGAAAGGCCTTCACCCCCAGGTCAGCAATTTACATTCCAGCAGGGCTATTTATGAGACAAAGCAGTCACCACCAACCACCCTTTGAATGCTCAAATTGCCAATTTCAGTACCATTGCCGAGGTGCAAACACACACAGACACCATGACAAACCAGTCACATGCACTATTTCAGCAGAAGAGCCCAGGACTGAGGTGGTGCACAAATTATTTCGATGGTTACCACAAGCCAGCAAAGTTGGTCTGCAATGAAATTCTTCTCTATGGGCTTGAGATTCTGCCCACCACAACAGTGTCAAATACAAACTGGCATAAGGAATGGTAAGTAAAAATAATGTCATTCTCCATGAGATTTAAACTCATCACAGTCTGATGTAAGCAATGAGTCAAATAGAAAAGAAAGTTCATATTTTTTCTCTTTCCCTGCCAGCTAATATTAGTTCCACCCCACTTTTCCAGTTATTTCTTTAGTTTTCCTCCCTCTCAGCTTGCTTTGCGTCCTCTGCTTCTTGCTCCAGAGCATGGCCCCTTTCTCTTCATCCCATATTCACTACCCACAGTCTACTTTCTCCTCATTGCTTTCTTCATGGCTTCTAACTTCCAATAGTCTGCAAACCCTAACTGACTAATCAACATAACTATTGTAGAAATGGGCAGGGTTTATCTCTAAGACTTCTGTATCTTTTAAAGAAGCTTTAAACACCGAGGTTCTCAGTACATGCATAAATTTTTCTGCATGTTTATAAAAACTTCAAGTGTGATAGGGATGCAATAGAACATTAAAAAAAAAAAGTGAAAAATCAACCATGGCTGAGAGTTAGAACAGAAACTAGAAATAAACATCCTCATTTTCAACTCTGAGTGAAAGACAAGCTTCAAAATCATTAACTGTCTCCTTTTGCTTACAGCAGGAGGTCACAGCAAATGTCAAACACAAGAGAGCTGTTCAATTAAGGGCAACCTTACAAAATCCAAACTGTTACCAACAGCAGCCTAAACGTCATCTTTGCCCCAACAAAACCACTGACTGGACAGCCCCTATTACACAAGGCTTCACACTAAAGAGTTGCCAAACTTGAACCTTCAATGAGGACAAATTAATTTAGTTACTCAAGACACTAAACTGCTCTACCAGAGAACTGGCTCCCTTAGCCATATG